>CM040766.1:59889898-60402398 GCA_022829085.1 Abramis brama | reverse complement strand
ACTAAAAAAAACAGTTACAATGATTCAGTGGTTTAAAATACATGGGACAAATCTATTGTTATATAAAATTTGATAAACTATAGACCGTGATAATAAATACATACTGTAGCCTATACAGATACATATATACAGATTATAAAACTATGAGGTGAATAAATATGTAATTATATAAAAACACTACACACGCACACACACACACACACACATACACCTAGCTATAATAAAAACATACAAATGTATTAATTAATTTATTATATATAGAGATAGAGATAATAAAACAAAAATGTAAATAAATATGTAACTAAAACTAACAATGCACACATCTAGGTGTATAAACACTTACAAATGTTCATGAAAGCTCATCAAAGTTTATAATTAAATTTCAGGTACACAACGGTCCAGGTGCCAGGTAAAATGATCGCCACCAAGGGGAAGCGCCAGGTCGGTGGGGAGAGCGATTGCCCTTGCTTTAATGCACAAGGCAATTGCATTCTCCCGTACTTCATCTTTCCCAGGAAGAAGTTCCAGGACCACTTTGTTAGGAATGGTGTCATCGGCTCTACTGGTTCTGCTAATAGTTCAGGGTGGATCAGGATGTAGACTTTCCTGCCTTTCTCCAGCACTTTGCCAGACACACCCGTGTGAACCTGGAGTCGAAGGTGCTGCTCCTCCTCGACAATCATTGGTCACACCTTTCTGTAGCAGCAATTGACTTCTGTCGGTCAAACGGGATAGTCCTACTCTCTTTCCCACCCCACTGCTCACATCGTCTCCAGCCGCTCGACAGGAGTGTCTTCGGTCCACTGAAGCGATATGTAAGTGCCCACAGCTCTGCCACGAGCAGCAACATCACATCTGGCTGTGTGTGCACTGGCATCTGCCCCTTCAACACAGATATTTTTGAGGAGCAAGACTTCTCACCTGCCTATGTCACTGACCGCCCAGTTCCTTCACAAGTACCATGTGCTCCCACACCACATCCCAACACACACCCATACAGCCAGAGCCTGTTTGCGGGAGGACTGCAGCCAGAGTATCCTGCTGGATCAAGAGACACCTGAGTCTGCCATCCCTGACCACCCTGCTGTCTGTTCAGGTGAGATCAAATACAATAGAACTTGATTAATCCAGTAAAATAATAACTAAAATAGAATTGTGCACATGATATTAATATTATTGTTTCTGTGTCCGCTGATTAAGCTGTCCCCCCTGAAGAAGGGGGAAGAGGTGAGGTAAGGCACACTAGTCTAGGCCTGAGGTCCAGGACTTCTGTCCAGACATTCATTCCAGAAGCTGGACGTCCCTTTCCTAAGGCTGGTCCGAGAAAGGACACACAACAGAGAGGCAAGAGGAGGCGAGTGGCGTTTAGTTTTAGCTTTTTCCTGAGTCATTTCTTTATGCATGCTGCTATCATGTGGACAGAGGATGAGCAATAACTGCCTGTACATTTATACAACAGTTTTTCTGACTTTGAATGTTGCAGGTCAACAGCGATCCTCACGGACTCTCCGGTGAGGGCAGATCTGGAGGAGGAGCAACAGAAGAGGTTTCAGAAGAAGCCGTCTGCTCCAAAGAAAAGGCTCCTCACCATCGAAAACACTGCAGCCACAGTTTCATCGGACAAGGATGAGGAATGTCTTGTGTGTAAGGAAACATTCAGCTCATCCTTGGGGAAGTGTGGGTTCAGTGTCTCTTTTGCCAGCTCTGGTCACATGAGGCGTGCACTGAGGGTGCAGAACATCTGTCACAACTGTGACCATGAGTAGGCTAATGCCTTTTTATGTTCCTTTTTGTTTGTACTGTTAATAACTGTTCACATAAGTCAGGTTTCCATCCAAGTCATGGTGGCATTTCTTTGCTGTTTTTGTTTCTAGGATTCACTCGAGGAACATTGAGGAACAGCTGATATCGGTATGTCATCCTCACATTTTATCCCTCACATTTAGGTTAGCCATACCTTAGCTTTTCCTCCTCCACCTCTGAATCTGCAGTGTTTCCACACAGATGTGTTTATGCACATTTTGAATTTACGCATTAAAACAGCTGGATGGAAACATGACTACTATTAGGTTATTTTGAGAATTTATGCTAATAATTTTCATATTGTTCATACTGTTGAATGTTTTATAAAATGGATTGACATTGCCAATAAAAATATTCTATACAAATCAAGTTTGTACTGTCTGGTTATTTTTTTAAACATTTGATGAAACTGAAATTTAAAATGAAAATGTAATTTTTTTTGCAGTTACATATTAACAAAGTCATAGTCAGGTATATTTAATGAAAACAAGAGTAACACAAAAAAATCTAGCTTGTATTGTTGTGTTACTTTCGTCCCAACTGACGGGGTCAAAAGTAACAATGTGCAACTTATGTTCAAAGTGAAATTATACTGAAGTCATTCAACATTTGTACAAAATACCACCTGATATTGATATACCACACATGTGAGTTATTGACCACAGCAAAAATATATCTCTGTCTAAAACTATATCTTTTAAAATGAAGTTTTTCTGAAAAATGATCCTTTCGCTCCTGCTCTCCCCTAAGGAAGACCAATGATCAAAGCTGATGATCTGTGATTAGTAGTGTCACACTGGGGGGTTTGTGATATTGACCAAAAAAAACATTAGTTGATTTTTTATGCTGTGTGTTTTTCGTATCTTGGCTGGTTTGGGCCTGTCGTGGACAGCCGACTCCCGAAGCTTCTCATATTCTTCATATTCACAGTAGTGATATGAATATAGGAGTGATATAGTAGTGCAGTAGTGATATAGGCCTAACAACTTTTCCTGGGGCATTTTTACCTTTTATAAGTATTTATTTTTTTAACCTTGTGAGTCAAAAGACCAAAGCGAATCATGACCTCTTTAACACTGAGGATTTTGCCGTGTTTGCCGTGGCACATTGTTGGCTAGCAATGCTTTCTGAACATTGTACCACATCATCACCATATACTCGTGTGATGGATATTAACATAAAACTGTTTGTGATAGAGTTGAATTGTACACATCAGAGCCTATGTGTCCCACATTTCCATGATTCACATCAATTTATGTCCGTTTGATTCATTAATTTACATTTTTACTGTTGAATACATAATTTATAACATCTATCTTTATTTCATTTTTAATTTAAATGCAGTATTGAGTATCTAGTACACAGGTGATACATATCCACATGGTATTGGGGATAGGGTGGGGGTTCGGGGTTGGTGTTTGGTGAAAGGGTCAATGTTATGTTTTTACAAAAACTCAACATTCACTATTTACTTACAGTATATATTTACTATTTTACTATATAGTAAGTCACATCAGCCAGAAAAAGAAAGACCTCCCTGTTTGAGAACATTTTTACAACTTCCAGTGTATGTGTGGTGTTTTAAAATAAAATAAAAAATGACATATCGCAATTTTTTTCCCTCAATTCATTTTATTATTATATGTAATATCTTAATTCTGAAGGTGAGATGCTTGGAGTGAGATATATATATTCAGTCGATGTACATGTACAGTGACTTCCATTCAAACTCTTTTCTCTTCACATTTCTTGGGTGGAAAGTTTGGCTCGTGTTTGACCAGAGCAAACAAAGCTTAAATGCCACAGCCGACGCTGTAGAAGAAGTCGAGAGATACGAACACTCAAAGAGCCGGAGATCCACTAGAACACTGGAAAATACAGGAACACGTGTCCCACATCTGGACACTTTGGCATTGCAGTTTCTTTGTACACCGGCCTCCTCTGTACCATGTGAAAGATTGTCCAGACAGGGGAAGAACTGTAAAAGAGGAGAAATAGACCCAATCGCCCAAAACACTGTCAAACAGCTCTTATTTCTCAATAAAAATCACTCCAAACTTCTTTATCACCTTTCTGTCGTTCCCACAGTCACACAAGCACTGTCATTGCCAAGACTCATAAGCAGATTTAATAACCAGATGATCACATCACACAATGTCCTTATTCACATTTTAGTCCCACACCTTATCTTGTCCCTCAAATTATTAATTTATGATTTATAAAAATGATTAATGATTTTCATTCATTAAAATGTATTTAATTACATTTTCAATACCCAGTCATGCAAGTACAGTATATGAAGAAGTATATGTGTATTTCTTATGTGTAGCTTTTAGCTGCTTTATTTTTTACTGTTTACTGTTTACAACACTCTTGAAGCTTTAAATCTGTTCTGGGAACAGTATCTAAGCCTTTATGAGACTTCATTTCTCCATCTCTACACTGTGACCCTGCAGCATTAGATCCAGTGATGTCTGAAAGATTATAAACACACATTGAGTACTAAATGTTTTGAACTATTGTTTTTTAGACACACACACACACACACACACACACACACACACACACACACACACGCGCGCGCACACACACACACACACATCAGCAATCAACATATGAAACTCAATAATGGTGACAATCATAAAAAAGCGTCATGCCACAATATTGCGCAGATGAAAAATTTAATTATGCATATGAAATGTCTTTTTCTTTATTTGCTTTTATTTCTGCTGTTGTTTTTAGTAGCTTGTTTTGTGATGTTCAGAGAGTTGATCTGTTTATTTGAATATTTTGTCGATTGACACCATTGTTGATGCCTGTATGTCCACAGAAGACACAGTACGTCAATGCGACATCAAGAAGACGCTGGACTCCAACTCATCCATTGGTCAGATCATGTCAAAGTTTGGTTGAAAATGAAGATTAGGTTGATGTCTAAACCCAATGTTTGTTTGACGTCAAGCTCCAACGTCAGACATATATAACATTTTGATTGGAATAAATGGAACATTGAACAGGTGAAATGCAGGACAGAACATTATATCTGTGAAGATCTCAGCAGAGGAGGATTAAACAACTCCACAAACTGCATTACCAGCTTCAAGGGATAGTTCACTTTGAAATGAATTTTTGATATGTTTTAGCTTACCTCAAGGGCATCCAAGATGTAGGTGGACGGTTTGACCTAAAAATATCAAAATTGAAACTACTGCGGAAACAAAGACACCTACATCTTGGATGCCCTTGAGGTAAGCTAAAACATATCAAAAATTAATTTCAAAGTGAACTATCCCTTTCACTTATTTTCTTTAGTTTGACGCTTGGATTTTTAATGTTAGTTACTCAACTTACCCTTCTTTTAATTTTTGACATTTTGTGCTATAACATCTGAATTAGCAAAAGTTTCTATTTATTTCCTATAATAACACATTGACTGATGAATCATCATAGAGTTGCTGTTTGTAAAAATGAATAAAAAAAAATAAAAAGTGAAATCAGATCATTTACCCAGAAATTTTAATTCTGTCATCATTACTCATACTATGACTTTATTCCTTCTGTGGATCATAAAAAAAATAAATAAAATAAAAACATTGTCAAGAACCAAACAATTTTGGTGACCATTTACTTCTATTGTATGAAAAAAACAAAAAAAAAACTACTTTTGTGTTCCATAGATAAAAAAAAGAAAAAAAAAGTCATCCAGGTTTTTGAACGACATGAGGGTGAGTAAATGACAAGAGAATTTTCATTTTGGGGTGAACTATCACTTTAACATGTAAATATAATATATAATATGCATACCAATGATCTTGAATATGTGTGTTCTTGTAACTGATAGAGAAGAAAACACCATGTTGGACATTGAGTGGTTGGGCCGACGAGTCGCTTTGAGGGCAAACAATGGAAAATATGTCTGCACAAAGAGAAATGGCCAGCTTGCAGCTGTGAGTGATTCTGTGGGTGAGTGCACACTGATTCTTCTCTGACCTTTTACTAAACTTCCACTACTGGATACAACACGGGTCAGATAAATCCTCTCATGTGTTCGGCAGGGGAGGACGAGCAGTTTGTGCTAAAGCTGATTAATCGTCCTATCCTGGTCTTGCGTGGGGAGAACGGCTTTGTGTGTCACCACAAGAACTCCAATACACTGGACGCCAGTCGCTCTGTTTACGACATCTTCTCATTGCTTTTCAGCGATGGCGCATACCATATAAAAAGTGAGTCATATCGTGTGAGCTGAGACTGACGAGAGTTCCACTGAGCAACACTGACTCTGTTGGGCACTTCTGCGCAAAATTCCTGATGCATGCATTTTCTTTTTTTCTACCACAGGTGGAAATGAAAAGTTTTGGTATGTCTCCGGCAGTGGTCTGGTGTGCACAGATGGGGACAAACCGGAGGATTTCTTCTTTGAGTTTGTGGAGTATGGACGGGTTGGCATCAAGGGTCAGAATGGCAAGTACCTGCGTGGAGACCAGGGAGGCACGCTGATGGGCGATGGGTTAAGCGTGGACGCCTCTTCCCTGTGGGAGCACTGAGTGCTGGACAGAACCAGAGACACAAACACAGACTCACTCAGAAACAATCAGTTCTCGTACTGACACCTGTTAAACTAATGACTTTCAGGAGAACGCTGTTCATTCATGTTCTTTCTTCAGGCTTTTTTGTGAGTGAGTGAAATATCTGTGGTTTTATCTGTTTCTAATACTGTAAATGTTAGTGTCGCCCTTTGATTCATCAGAAAAATATAATATACACTCCTTGCAGTGGCGGATCTAGAATTTTTTAAAAGCATGTCCTCAATCGGGCAACCCTTCACCGAGAGCGGCCAAGCTTAAGACAAGTCGAGTTTCTTTGCTGCTGGCTCTACCACTTTGTTCATTCACTGTTATTTAAAGCCATAAATTCAAGCATTTTTTTGGATTAAGAAACTACTAAAATAACAGCTTAAATATTTCCATGTTTAATTTTTTTTCTTAATATTGAATTAACATTGAATAACACACATAATAAAATATAAAACAACATTTGAAGAAAAAAAAAGCTTAATGTTGTTCTGATCATGTTTTATTTAAAATCTGAGGATTACTCTAAAACTTTTTTAGACCATGCCATTTGATTTTGTTTAGAGGAGACTAAAATGCTCATAATAGTTACTCATATGAGGCTTCTTATTACAGATTAAGGCAAAACAAATTATTTTGTAGTATTCTACTGTGATAAAAGCTATTTCGATTAGCATTATAGCTGGGATTAGCAAAATACTTCATTCTTATGAAAATACCTGATGATGAGTCTACCTGTTATGAGTCTTCTTTGTACTTTTTGTGCAAGGGCGCCCTCTGGCTTCGAGTATGAATAGAGTTGTTCAGATACAGTGGTGGTCAGAATGAATGGCACCCCTGGTAAATATGATCAGAAAAGTTCGTAAAAAAATAAACTTGCATTGTTTATCCTTTTGATCTTTCATTCAAAAGATACGCAAAAATCTAACCTTTCATTGAAGTAAAAGAATTAAAATTGGGGGGTAAATCACATTATGAAATAAATGTTTTTCTCCAAAACACGTCGGCCACAACTATTGGCACCCCTAGAATTTTTTATGAGTAAAATATCTCTGAAGTATATTCTCATTAATATTTACCTTTATTAGCACCAGGGTGACTAGGAACATGAAATTGTCCAGCTATGACTTCTTGTTTCACAGGAGTTTAAATATGACGAATACACAAAGGCCAAATTCCCTTAATCATCCATCACAATGTGTAAAACCAAATAATACAGTTCTGATTTGCAGCAAAAGATTGTTGAGCATCACAAAATAGAAAGTGGCTGTAAGAAAATAGCTAAAGAATTGAAAGTCCCCATTTTGACCATCAGGGCAATAATTAAGAAGTTATAATCAACTAAAGATGTTACGAATCTGCCAGGAAGAGGACGCGTGTCTATATTATCTTAATGAAAGGTGAGGAGGAAAGTTTGAGTGGCCAAAGACTCTTCAATAATCACAGATGGGGAATTGCAGAGATTAGTTGAGTCTTGGGGGTCAGAAAGCCTAAAAAAATTTGATCAAACAACCCCTACATCACATGTTGTTTGGGAGGGTTTCAAGAAAAATCCTCCTCGCTCCTCCAAAAATAAACTCCAGCATATTCAGTGGTCAGACACGACTGGATCTTCAAAAGGGACTGGATTCTGTGGTCAGCTGAAACAAAAATTCAGATGTGTTTGGTGCAAACAGGGTTAAAAAGTACCCCATGCCCACGGTTAAATATAACGCTGGACCTTTAATGTTGTGGGCCTATTTATTTGCTGGAGGTCCTGGACATCTTGTTCAGATACATGGTATTTTGGATTCTAGCAAATACAAACAGATAAAAAAATCAACCTCTGCTAGAAATCTTATAATGGGCCGTGGTTGGATCTTCCATCAGGACAATGGTCCAAAACAAACATCAAAATCAACACAAAAATGGGTAACTGAGCACAAAATGAAGCTTCTGCCATGACCGTCCCAGTCCCTTAAAACTGAACACTATAGAAAATGAGTGGGGTGAACTGAAGAGAAGCACCAACATGAAATTGTGAATCTGAAGGATCTGGAGAGATTCTGTATGAAGGAATGATCGCTGATCTCTTGTCAGTTATTCTCCAAACTCATCAGGCATTATAGAAGAAGACTCAGATATCTTACCTTGGCAAAATAAAATTGCAAAAAGTATTTAATAACAGGGTGCCAATAATTATGGCCAGCGTGTTTTGGAGAAAAACGTACTCGGTTACTAACGTAACCTCGGTTCTCTCTAGAAGAGGGAACGAGTACTGCGTTTTTGTAAAAACGCTGCGGGAAAAAGTCTCTTTTCACGAAATACTGAAGCAAAAAATTATCCTTAATTTTCCATATATGTAAAGCGCGTTGCAGCAGTACACAGCTATGGCGAGACAGCTTGCTCGCTCATTGGCTGTTCTGCGGCAACTGCATAAGCCTATCGAGCGAGGCCTGAAGGCTTCGCGCCCTCCTTGCCATTTCCCGCCGAGACGGGTGTGGCTAACCTCTATAAAAGGAGCTCGAAAAGGCTGATTCACTTGATTTTCATCGCCGAAGCGAACCAGAGTGAACCGTACGCACGGCAGAGAACTCAGTACTCGTTCCCTCTTCTAGAGAGAACCGAGGTTACGTTAGTAACCGAGTACGTTCTCTTACGAGAGTTCTCTCGTACTGCGTTTTTGTAAAAACGCTGCGGGAACCCCTTGTAAAACGCCGTGCGTGCTGGGATAAAACACCGATCACTGGAAGCTAACCCAGGTATACAGTGCATAATCACCAGATAGACTCACAGAGAGTCTGGGAATAAGGGGGGGGGGACCTTAATTCCCTATATTGTAGCGTCCGCAGACGCAAAACATGACCTCACAGAGAGAGTCTAGAGACAAAAGGGGAATCCCTCTGTCCTTATATGGCCGCGTCCGCAGACGCTAATATGACATCACACAGACAGGGTGGGGAACCTGAACTAATGTGGGAAATGTGGGTCTTACACAATTCTGCCCATAAGACAGTCGGTAGCGCGCTGCGCATGCGATTTCAGTGTTCTAGTTAGACAGCTGATTTGACTACACCGATAGTAGCTTAGCCTGCAAGGCGGGAACCTCTAGGTTGTAAAACCTAATAAATGTAGACGGCGAGGCCCAGCCTGCCGCCATACATATGTCCTGTAAGGAAATCCCGCTAGACCAAACCAAGCCCACGAAGAGGCGACGCCTCTCGTGGAGTGCGCTCTAACGCCCAGCGGGCACTGGAGTCCCTTGACAGTGTAAGCCAGCGCTATGGCGTCAACTGTCCATCTGGATAGGCTCTGTTTCGAAACAGCCATTCCCTTGGAACGTCCACTGAACGAGACAAAGAGCTGCTCAGTCTGTCTGAAGACAGCAGAGCGGGACACGTAAGCTCTTAAAGCCCTAATGGGGCAAAGAAAACTTGAGTCCCCTTCCTCACTTGATCCCGGCAGGGCAGACAGGGAGATAACCTGAGCCCGAAACGGCGTGTTGAGGGATTTTGGCACATAACCATGCTTAGGCTTGAGTATGACTTTAGAGTCATTAGGTCCAAACTCTAAGCACGCTGGGCTCACGGAGAGCGCGTGCAGGTCGCCTATGCGCTTCACCGAAGCGAGAGCCATCAGAAACACTGTTTTAAAAGACAAATGTTTGAGGCTAATAGATTGGATAGGCTCGAAAGGGGCACCTTTCATGGCCGCCAAAACCGTAGAAAGGTCCCACATAGGGACTGAAGGAGGTCTGGGAGGATTCAGCCTCCTAGCTCCCCTGAGGAAGCGGATGACTAAATCGTTCCTTCCTAGTGACTGACCTAGCGTTGTTCCAGAGAACGCTGCAATAGCCGCCACATAAACTTTGAGCGTGGAAGGGGATCTGCCCTTATCCAACAGCTCCTGTAGGAAGGAGAGAACCTCCGTCACCTCACAATCGAGGGGTGATAGACCCCGAGCTGTACACCAGCCGGAGAAAACCGACCACTTCGAGGCATAAAGCCGCCTAGTCGACGGTGCTCTAGCCTGAGTGATGGTATTCATCACTCCCTCTGCGAGATCAACGGATATCCGTTGAGCGCCCACACATGAAGGGACCACAACTCCGGGTGTGGGTGCCAAATCGAGCCCCTGGCCTGCGAGAGGAGATCTTTCCTCAATGGCACTGGCCATGGAGCGATGTCTGCTAACTGCATCAGGACTGGAAACCATGCTTGGTTCTTCCAGAACGGTGCTACAAGCAGTACTGAGCATTTTGTTTCCCTGACCCGCTCTAGCACCTGAGGCAGGAGGGAGACGGGGGGAAAAGCGTATAACGGGCAGCGCGGCCACATCTGGGACAGTGCGCTGTCGTTCTTGGAAAAGAACACGGGGCAATGAGCGTTTTCACGGGACGCGAATAGGTCCACCTCCGCTCTGCCGAATCTCTCCCACAGCAGCCGGACTGTTTGTGGGTGGAGAGACCATTCGCCCAGGGGAATGTTGTTCCTGGACAGTCTGTCTGGGCCCACATTCTGGAGCCCAGGCACATGCACTGCTCTCAGCGAGCGCAAATTGTGCTGAGCCCATGTTAGGAGGCGTTTCGCCAGCCTGTACAGGGATGTGGATCAGAGACCGCCCTGGCAATTTATGTAGGACACTACAGCCGTGTTGTCCGAACGGACTACGACGTGTTGGTCCTTGATTTAGGGACAAAAACGCGTCAGCGCGTTGTGCACTGCTAGCATTTCCAGGCAGTTGATATGTTGGAGCTTTTCTCGTTCTGACCACAGGCCGAAGAACGGTCTGCCCTCGAGCAGTGCTCCCCATCCCGAGCTGGATGCGTCTGTCGACACCAGAGGTGGAAGTAACGAATTACAACTACTCACGTTACTGTAATTAAGTAGTTTTTTTGGGTACTTGTACTTTTTTGAGTATATTTTTTAATCAAGTACTCAAGTACATATTAAACTAAGTAATCTACTTCGCTACTTGTAAAATCACATTTCGTTACTGAGTACAATTTGAATTGATATTCAAATCTTTGACCGGCATTTCGGTAGCCAATAAAAATATTCGATCGTAAACGGACCAATAAAACCCCTGATATTTGGACTGAATAAAAGCAGCCGCAGTCGCAGCAGGTTTAAGTCTATGGTTTTAAGTGAAGGAGGCGAGGAGCTCAGAGTGATTAATGGCTGGACTGAAAGTTTGGAGAAACATTGTCAAAATATCTATATTTTGATACATATCAATACTGAAAAATCTGTCAATACTCATTTTGGCCAATACACCGATACGATACCAGCTGCGCGTTCTCATTCTCTCATCTCAACGACAGCGAGTTTGACACCCACCTCCTCTCAGCGTGGGATTGCAGGTAGACCTATTACGCATAATTTTATTAATACCTGCAAGTTGCTATGGCATATTTTAATGGCAAATGTAACGAGTGCAATATTGTAACGCGAGGGCACATTCATGTGATCGCAGAAAACTGGACGCGAGCTCTCAAATATACGAATGAACTGGACTCGGATATTGAGTGTGCGCTCTCGGACTGTGTCATATCATGTGCAATCGCGAATCTCTCCAAGTGGTTCTCACTGCAGACTCAAATGACGTCCAGCTCCAATCTCTCCATGCTCTTGAATTAAACGTTGTCAAAAGTTATGAAAAATATAGTCTTTTTTGCAAATTAAATTCAGTTTGAAATCAAGCTTCCTTGTGCTGTGTGTGAGCTATTGCAACTAACGTTACCCTATTGTAAAGACAAATACACTGAGTGAGTAAATATTTAAGTTAGATTATTGTAATGGTTATTGATCAATGTTTAAATATGTAAACAAAAGCCTAAATTAAAATCTCACCGTATAAAGTGACGTGTCTCTTCAGAAGACTTGAATTAAACTTTTCCATTCAAATAGATCACTGTTACAATGAGTGTTGTGCTTTTTTGATGCTTGAGTTTTCCCGATGGTATTAAAAATTATAGGCTAGGCCTACTGAATACTGACATATTTCAAGGTGTCATATTGAAGTTAGAAATTCCAGTATCATGACCACTAATTAATGTCCTTCGACAATAAGGTAAAAACGTGTTAAAAGTAGCCATTTTCTACATAAATCTATGATTTGGTTGAATATTTATTGGTAATACATTAACTATCGCCAACTAAAAAGTAACTAGTAACTAGTACTCTGAGTAGTTTTTGAGAAGAGTAATTTGTACTTTTACTTAAGTACTTTTTTGACACCAGTACTTTTACTTGTAATTGAGTATTATTTCAGCAATGTAACGGTACTTGTACTTGAGTACAAATTTTCAGTACTCTTTCCACCTCTGATCGACACCATCTTCACTCTCGAGGAAGTCCCCAGGCTTACACCTGATCGGTACCAGCCGTCTGCCATCCAAGGTGTCAGGGCTGTCACACAGCTCTGATTGACTTTGAGACGTAACTGGCCGGACACCCACGCTCCGCGCGGTACTCGCGCTTTCAACCAGAACAGCAGAGGGCGCATGCGGAGCAAGCCCAGCTGAAGAACTGGCGATGCTGAGGCCATGAGACCCAGCATCCTTTGAAACATTTTGAGCGGGGTAGTCGCGCCGCAGCGGAAGGATCTCGCCGCGCGCTGAATGTGCAGCACGCGCTGTGGCGACAGCCGCGCTGTCATAGACTGTGAGTCCAGAATGGTACCCAGAAACGAAATCGCTTGACTGGGGTTCAGCGAACTCTTTGTCCAATTGACCGTGATACCAAGATTCTCGAGGTGATCGAGTAAAATGGTTCTGTGCTCCACGAGCTGTGATCGTGATTGAGCTAGGATCAGCCAGTCGTCCAAATAGTTCAGGACTCGCATGCCTCTGAGTCTGAGAGGGGCAAGCGCTGCGTCCATGCACTTCGTAAATGTACGAGGTGCCAGGGACAAGCCGAACGGCAGGACTGTATACTGGTATGTCTGACCCTCGAAGGCGAATCTCAAGTATCGCCTGTGATGTGACACTATCTGTATTTGAAAATACGCGTCCTTCAGATCTATCGACATAAACCAGTCTCCTCGGCGAATATGCGCAAGGATTTTCCTGGTCGTGAGCATTTTGAAACTGCGTTTCACTAATGCTCTGTTCAGCCGTCTTAGATCCAGTATGGGTCTGATACCACCGTCCTTTTTGGGGACCAGAAAGTATCTGCTGTATAGCCCCCCCATGTTAGGAGGCGTTTCGCCAGCCTGTACAGGGATGTGGATCAGAGACCGCCCTGGCGATTTATGTAGGACACTACAGCCGTGTTGTCCGAACGGACTACGACGTGTTGGTCCTTGATTTAGGGACAAAAACGCGTCAGCGCGTTGTGCACTGCCAGCATTTCCAGGCAGTTGATATGTTGGAGCTTTTCTCGTTCTGACCACAGGCCGAAGAACGGTCTGCCCTCGAGCAGTGCTCCCCATCCCGAGCTGGATGCGTCTGTCGACACCATCTTCACTCTCGAGGAAGTCCCCAGGCTAACACCTGATCGGTACCAGCCGTCTGCCATCCAAGGTGTCAGGGCTGTCACACAGCTCTGATTGACTTTGAGACGTAACTGGCCGGACACCCATGCTCCGCGCGGTACTCGCGCTTTCAACCAGAACTGCAGAGGGCGCATGCGGAGCAAGCCCAGCTGAAGAACTGGCGATGCTGAGGCCATGAGACCCAGCATCCTTTGAAACATTTTGAGCGGGGTAGTCGCGCCGCAGCGGAAGGATCTCGCCGCGCGCTGAATGTGCAGCACGCGCTGTGGCGACAGCCGCGCTGTCATAGACTGTGAGTCCAGAATGGTACCCAGAAACGAAATCGCTTGACTGGGGTTCAGCGAACTCTTTGTCCAATTGACCGTGATACCAAGATTCTCGAGGTGATCGAGTAAAATGGTTCTGTGCTCCACGAGCTGTGATCGTGATTGAGCTAGGATCAGCCAGTCGTCCAAATAGTTCAGCACTCGCATGCCTCTGAGTCTGAGAGGGGCAAGCGCTGCGTCCATGCACTTCGTAAATGTACGAGGTGCCAGGGACAAGCCGAACGGCAGGACTGTATACTGGTATGTCTGACCCTCGAAGGCGAATCTCAAGTATCGCCTGTGATGTGACGCTATCTGTATTTGAAAATACGCGTCCTTCAGATCTATCGACATAAACCAGTCTCCTCGGCGAATATGCGCGAGGATTTTCCTGGTCGTGAGCATTTTGAAACTGCGTTTCACTAATGCTCTGTTCAGCCGTCTTAGATCCAGTATGGGTCTGATACCACCGTCCTTTTTGGGGACCAGAAAGTATCTGCTGTATAGCCCCCCTTCGCTTTGAGCTTGGGATACACGCTCTATCGCCCCTTTGCTCATCAGTTTTGATATTTTGGCGCGAAGTAGGTGTGCTACTTCTAAAGTCACCGTAGTTTCGACGCGCGCTGTGAAGCGGGGAGGGCGTCGATAAAACTGTAGCGAGAAGCCTCTCTTTATAATGTCTAGCACCCAGACCGAAACCCCTGGAAGCGCTGCCCATGCCTCTGCATGGTTGGCTAAGGGTTGGATGCGAAGCGCGCTCTGTTCGCCGTGCGACAGAGGTGCTTCGGGGCGCAATAACATAGGCGTTATGCCTGTGACATTCGAGGCGGGGAGTGCGCTTAATACAGCGCGCAGAACGCTCGTCCTCGACCCTACTACAGTGCTTAACAGAGTGAGGGAGGGCTGAGAAAGTCTCGTGGGACTAATGCTGTCTGCTAGTAAATGTGGGCGGGAAACGGGCACATTCACTGCTTTGGACGCGCTGCCTGCCTGAGCAGAGCGAGCGCGCACAGGTCTCGTTTTTACAGAGAGCCTGCGACCTGTGGGACATAGTGTTCGTGGGCACTGGGAAGTGGGCACTTTTACTATGTTGGAAGCGCAATCGACCTGAGTCGATTTTATGTGCGCGAGCCCTAAGTGAAGGGCTGTGCTTGTGTGTATGGATGGGCACTGAGGAGTGGGCATCGACATTACATTTATAGCACCATCGGCCGTGGCCGGGACACCAGAAAATACACTCTTTTCGGGATATATCTGGGTAGCCGTAAAAACGGCTTTTGTGTGCAGGCAAGCGGGCAGCTGTACGGGCTTGCGCTTTGCAGAAAACGCTGGAACAGTCGCAAATCTTGGGGCTGAAACAGCGGCGCGCTTGGGTGAGAGACCGGCCGCAACGGGGCTCACACACCTGCGCTTTCCTAGGCGAGCTAGGACTTCTTCGGGGCTTCCGGCTTCACTGTAATCCTCGGCCGCGGCCCGCGCTGAGCGGGGCGTCGGTTGCTAGAGCAAGAGTGGGGCCGAGAGCTGCGCTGCTGTCGCTGCTGTGAAGAGGCGGCCGAAGGCGGGGGCTGAGGCTGAGAGCTCCGCGGGGTCTGTTTTTCACGACTCGCTGCAGAACCAGAGCGCTTCGGGAGGAAGTGCTTGAAGGCTTGAGACGCTTTCTGGGCTTCGGTAAATCTCTCTACGAACTCGGAGAGAGAAGATCCGAAGAGGCCAGCGGAAGACAGCGGGGCGTCGAGAAACGCGGTGCGCTCGGAATCAGCCATCTCCGTGAGCGTCAGCCATAAATGCCTCTCAGCAACAGTGGCGGAAGCCATACACCGTACCATGGCTTGTGCAGCAGACTTGGTAGCGCGGAGGGAGAGATCCGAAGCGCTTCTCAAATCCGCGATGCAGATAGCTTCAGGCCCCATCTCGTCCAGCTTACGGAGGAGATCACCCTGGAATATCTGCAGCGTAGCCATGGTGTGTAGTGCTGACGCGGCCTGCCCAGCGGCGAAGAAAATTTGCGCGAGCAGCGTCGACGTCATGCGGCAGGCTTTGGAAGGCAACACGGGTTTAGTCCGCCGTCCAGCAGAGGGCGGGCAAAGGTGGGTCGCTATCGCCTGTTCCACCGGCGGAAGTGAAAGGTAGCCTCGGTCTTTAGCATTATCCAAGGAGGAAAATGCTGGCGACACAGACGAACGTGTTCGTGCTGAATAGGGAGCGTTCCAGGCCTTCGCAACTTCTTCGTGAAGCTCAGGAAGAAAAGGAGCGGGCTTAGATTCCGGAGAGGTGCGCTCACCAGGGAGGAAACTACCATCCAGCCGGGTGCGAGAAGGGAGCTCCGGTGCAGACCACTCGAGGCCGAGGCTCGCCGCGGCCAAAGCGAGTACTCGCATGAGCTCCTTCTCGATGCTAGCTCTTGTCGAAGGCCTACGGGCAGGAGGCGCGAGATCCTCGGAGCTCGCCCAGTCCTCGCTGCCTGAAGCTAGCAGAGAGCAGGAATCTTTCTCCTCCGACGCGGCTTCGGAAACAACTTCCTCGAACGAAGCGGCGGCAGACTGCGGGCGCTGAGCGTCAGGAAGTGACTCAGGGGAAGCCGGTGAAGCAGGCGGGCGAACCGGCGAGCTTGGTCGGGTTGGAGCGGGTTCCGGGGCCCGCTGCGAGCGGCGCTTCTTACGGCGCGGCAGCGCGGCGGGGAGTGCAGGCTCTGAGAAAAAAGCCAGGCGAGTCCTCAGAGTCACCATCGGCAGAAGCTCGCAGTGAGGGCAGCCGCCGTCAGCGAGCGCGAGCGCTGCATGATCCTCACCCAAACAGGAGACACAGATGACATGACGGTCTCCCTCGGTGAGTGGGGCTCGGCACGAGCCGCAGGAAGGCATCTTTAAAAAGATGCAGCTCTTTTAGGGGGTGAGTGTTGCAAGGCGAACACACACACACACACACAAGAACAATAAGAAAAGGATATGGCGTCGGAAAGCGCAGCAGGTACGGCGGTAGAAGGCGGCGTTGGCCAGCGGCTTCGAGGGCTCGTCCCGCTGAAAAGCTTGCCTCAGACGACGCGTGCTTCCTCGTGATCCAGCGATGCGTGAGCTTCGCTGAAGAGATGAAAATCAAGTGAATCAGCCTTTTCAAGCTCCTTTTATAGAGGTTAGCCACACCCGTCTCGGCGGGAAATGGCAAGGAGGGCGCGAAGCGCCCTCATTGGCCTGACGTCACTTCAGGCCTCGCTCGATAGGCTTATGCAGTTGCCGCAGAACAGCCAATGAGCGAGCAAGCTGTCTCGCCATAGCTGTGTACTGCTGCAACGCGCTTTACATATATGGAAAATTAAGGATAATTTTTTGCTTCAGTATTTCGTGAAAAGAGACTTTTTCCCGCAGCGTTTTTACAAAAACGCAGTACGAGAGAACTCTCGTAAGAGAACATTTATTTTATAATGTGATTTAACCCCCACTTTCAATTCTTTTACTTCAATGAAAGGTTTGATTTTTGCTAATTTTTTGAATGAAAGATCAAAAGGATAAACAATGCAGATTTATTTTTTACAGCCATTTTTTTATCATATTTACCAGGGGTGCCATTAATTCTGACCACCACTATATGACTGAACCTGAAAGTCTAATTCGCTGCTGGTTCCTTCGAGATTTTCCTATGGGGTTTTATAGCCTAATGGAGTTTTCTGATTCATGTGTAAAATAAATAAAGCCTGTGGTAAACAGTATACTTTTACATATTGTTCTACAAAGTAAATTATACACACCCATAGCAAAAACGTGAATTTTTAAACAATTATGTTCATTTTTGAAAACGTACGTTTTTAATATAGAAAAGACAGAATATATGGTGACAAAATATATGGTGGCATAATAATATTAATTATAAACTCCTGTGGTGAAGGAAGTAAATTAACTTGCTCACTGCAGGATAAGGTGAGAATCAAGATAATTGCCCATCAAATAAAGAAATAAATGAAAATGAAATTAAAAATCAAGATAATTATCACAGATGAAAACAACTTTTATGAATTGTGAAGCCTGAATGCAGTTTCCAGAAGTAAAAAGCTAGTTATGCTATAAACAAACTACACCACAGTCCCACGACTTCAACATCACCATCACTAAACTTCCAACAACTCTTTCAGTTTTTATCTAAAAACATTTTCCCATAACGTTTGAGTTAGAATAGTTTGTAAGAGCACAATTATAACTATAACAATGCTGTAAAAGCAGACTGAGTTTACCTGTTCAGCGTGATGACGTTTCTCCTCGACAGCCTCTGTATAATCACATTTTGCTACTTGTAAGCAACAAGACACATAACAGTAGGGATGGCTGACGCGAAACAATCGTCCCGAAGCTTTGCGAGATCCCGAAGCGCAGATGTTTCGAAACACTGATCCGAAGCGTGATTCAAAACACCCATGTCACGTGACTTTGTCCAAACGAAGCCTCGAAGTGTTTCATCAGGGGCCTGTACCATGAAGGTAGCTGAACAAACTCGGGGTTACAGGATTAGTTTTGAGTTGACAAAACCAAACCGATGCAATCAGGCTTTATTGGTACCATGATGCAGCTCATCAACTTTCTCTGTCAACTCAGGCTTTGATCCTTAAGCTATGATTACTCCACGCGCGCGTGCACATAAAAGAGTGACGTCGACACTGAACAACCAATCGCGGGTAAAGCTAGAGCAATATATTTTTCCGCGGAGGAGCAAGAGATAATCATTAATAATTACGATTAATTTAAATATGTATTTCAAGCTCGAAACAATACGGTCTCTGCTGCCAAAGCAAGAGAAGACTGTTGGAGAAAGATTGCTGATTGTTAATGTGTAAGTTAAACAAATACATTCTATATTTATGTAAAATTATGTATGTATATATGTATGTGTAGCCTATATGTGTAATATAGCCAATAGCCTATTTTTGTAATATATAAAAAATGTGCATGTATGTAGGCTACTAAGAAAGATTAACATTCATTGATTTTTAGATTTTTAGATGCAACCCCAACTCCAAATGTTCTTGGCAGCAGATAAAGACAAAATATAAAAATATAATTCAAAGTGGTTATTTCAAGGAGTTAATTCAAAGAGTATTTACCACAACCTTTTATTACTTTTGTGAACATTTTATCACACTTGTTTGCAGCAAACAGAAATAAAGAATTAAATTCAGAAAACCAGAATACACTGGCGGAGGAGTTGGCTCTGAGTAGGCAATAAGGGACGGCCGATTATGGATGGGATTACAGGTGCTGTACAATCTGACCCTGGTGCTGGCTCCTCTAAGCAAGTAACACTGGGTACGTGTGCAATACATTACTACTTTTTTTTTTTAAGTTTTAAATATGGCTGACTGTATGTTCTGCAGGGAAATACAGTGTCCCTGTTGAAGCTAGCACACATTCACACACACAGACACAGACACACAGACACAGTCTCCCACACAGAGGTCAGTATGCAGCAGACAGAACACCAAACATAACCTGCTTTACAACAGTTATGCTTTACAGTGGCCTACTTTTATTTATTAGGGTGAAGCAAATGATGAAGACACTCTGTCTGTGTGTTCTCAGACAGTTGCTGATGTGAATGCACTGGGCTTTTTATTATGGCAAACATTTGAATGTGTGGCATAAAAAAGGGACTGGCCCTTACACATCTCTTTTGTAGGATTTTTCACAACCTGACCCAGAAACTGTGGCCTCTACCTCAATGGGCTTCAGAAGAAATGTGTAAGGATTTTAAACCCTTGACATAAATTACAGTCAGTCCTGTGTTTGTAGGAAGTCAAGGAACTTTTTGTGATTTTGATGAGCCTCCAGAAAACTTGTAATGATCATGTTTGTGGTGGAATTATGTTTCAGGTGGAAACAGACTCAGTCAGGGCCCTGTACAAAAAGAGTCTCGAACTAGACTGCACACTAAAAGAGTCTCAAGCTAGACTGCACACTAAAGGAGCTGACTGTGAGCTGAGGAGGCTCCAAACAAAATCAAACAGCTGGATAAAACTGATCTATATATATATATAGATAACTATTTATATATATATATATATATATATATATATATATATATATATATATATATATATATATATATATATATATATATAACTTATTTAACCAAGTAACACTTTAGTATGAATATTTATTAATGCAACTTTCTCTTGCTCTCTTTCTCTCTCCCATCCCACAAAACCAATAAAACAGTTTGAGACATATCTGCAGTTTCAATGTGCTTTTATTAAGTGTAATATTGTATGGTGATTGCATCTACATCTGCACCAGCTGGGTGGTCAAGTGTGATCGGGTCAGTTTCATCGGGGAGAAGCTGGTTTTGTGTTGTTTCTCGCTCTTTCTACTGGTGGCTATATTGTGCAGAATGGCACATACAGCCACTATCTGTGATGCCCGCTCTGGTGACTCTGAAGCGCCGAACACAGTTGAAATGTGCCTTTAGGATGCCAAAGGTCATCGCTATCTTCACTCTGGTTTTACTGAGGGCCACACTGAAGCGGTGCTGTGGCCCTATCTGAGGGTCATGATAGGGGGTCATTGTGTAGGTTTTTCTATCTCAGTTCAAATTAACAGTGTTTTGTACTGTACCAAATTTAACTTGCTTTCCTCAAAGTGCTGACACAACACAGACTCAAGGAAAATTTGTAAGACAAGCACTGGAGCCAGGCCATTTGGCATCCAAACTTGATCATATGTTCATGACCACAAGTCATCTGCAGATGAAATGTTTAGTAGGTCATTGTTATATCTGTTAAAGTTACTATTAATTTAAAGATTCATCTCACAGAAAATAATCATCTCACATATTCACATCATCTCTACCTGAACATTAAGGCTGTGATAGGACTTCCTATTAACATAATCTGCCTCATGTTCCCCTAGAGCAGTGGAGATTGGAGCAATAGACTGCATACATGTTGCAATGACTTGGGAATCCTATCATAAGATTATCAGAATAATAATAAAAAAGATTCAAAATAATTCTTAACATGTATTATATTGTGTAGTACATTTGTGAAATTTGCTTTTTGAGAAAAAAAAAAGTGTTCATGTGATGTCACCCTATCAATATATCTTACCGGCAATTTTATAAAAGCCCTCTTTTATGGACATGGTCGATAAATGTCCGGGGAACATTATTAATTAAACTTTTCATGTACTCCTGCAGAGCGAGGACCACCTTGCGAATGGTTCGACAAACATATGTTTTCCCCTATAGCTTCTGTGCGTCACCGTGCAAGAATGTACCACTTGCAACAAAAAAAAAAAAAAAAATGCAACGCAATACAATTTGCAGTACAGTAAGTGCATGAATTCGACGTGTTAAATTCTTTATGTGCGGCTCAAGAAATTCGCAAAGATAAGACATTCCTTCCGCGGAAAATCTGTATCTTTCATACAAGTAACTATCAGTTAAGGCAAGGGGATTTTGTCTGGCTAAAAACTATTTCTCTACGAAGTGCTCGTCAAACAATTTGCGCTGAGATGTCCACCGGATTTGGAAGAAAAGGTGAAGTCATTGCAACAGACACTTGGAATAAGTTACATCACCTATAATGTTTCTTTGCTCTCAGCTGATTGGTCAAACTTCGGTCTGAGATCTTGAATCCAGAACATAACCTGCCCCGGTGCAGGTTAGCCGTGCAGCGTAAGATACCATGGCAACGAACACCGATTAAAGCCGAGCTACTTTCATAGTACCTAAAACCCAGGGTTGGCGGAAACTAAG
The DNA here is from genome assembly GCA_022829085.1 of Abramis brama. Lineage (NCBI taxonomy): Eukaryota > Metazoa > Chordata > Actinopteri > Cypriniformes > Leuciscidae > Abramis > Abramis brama. The sequence goes on along the minus strand of CM040766.1, from coordinate 60,380,509 downwards.
CTGAAACATAGCTGGCTAGCCACCTAATCCGGCTTCATGGTACAGGCCCCAGGTGTGGTCCGCCGAATCAGCGTTTGATTGACACAGTCGGGAACAGACCACACAATTGCACGTGTATAAGTGAACGCATATTGACCTCATGGGTTTTTGTGAGAGGAGTTTGATTTTGAGATAGCGGATTTTTTTTTGATGATATAGTGACATAGTGTGATTTGATTAGGCTATTTAGGCTTACATTTAAATTTACACAACACATTGACTGATAGGCTAAAGACAGAGTATACATATAGTGACACATTAATAGATACATAGATATAAATAAATAAATAAATAAATATATATCTATATATATAGACAGCTAGATTAATAGATAGATACATATATAGATAGATTATAGATATATATATAAATACATAGATAGATTATAGATAGATATAGATACATAGATAGATTATATCTAGATACATATCTAGATACATTTATAAATTATGTAGATACATAGATAGATTATATCTAGATACATATAGATACATACAGTATCTAGATACATAGATAGATTATAGATACATATCTAGATACATAGATAGATAGATTTATATAGATAGATAAAATGGAGGCTCCCCAGAAGAGATGCCGTAAATCTGTGTTGTGGGAGCATTTCCATTTAGAAACCCCAAATAAAGTGAGATGTGTGTATTGTGATCGGCAGCTAGCCTACTGCAACACTACACCATCCATGATGCGCCATTTGAGGAGCACTCATCCTGCCATTTTGCAGGGTGCAGAGGATGGCATTCCCCCTGTACCTAGGCCTGCTACTGACACTGCTGTGCCATCTAAGCAAGGTAGCCTATGCATTGTTTGAAATATAATTATAATTGAAAGTCCATAGGTGTCAACCTAGCCCTACAACCTAACGTCCCAATCACAGCTGCCAATCATGTTAAAAACAGCTTCATTGTGAATATAATATAATATGATTTATACTTTATATATGCAGTCAGTTTAGGATTTGTTACTAACTGCTGTTTTCATTTTCATTCCGAGCCACAGATGTCAACATCAGGCCCATCATCATCATCAACATCAACACAGGGCAGTTTATGGGAACTTTTTAAATTTTATGTTATGTCTCCGAGGCCTGACGCCGCAACTGTGTCGATCTGTTGCTCCTCCAGCCAAAATATGTAGCTTATTACATCCATGCATGAAGGTTTACAATTTTTACATGAACCATTTCAAATGCTCGTTTACTAATACTAATACCAAACTCGTTTACTAATACCAAACTTTATGGTTTTGTTGGTTTTGTTTTGTTGATTAGAGACTCATTGACTCTTTGTTTATTTTTTTATTTCCCTTTTATTTTTACATAACCTATTCAGTAGCATGTCTGTTGTAGGACCATCAAAATAAAGTGTTAGCAGATATTAAGCAGACTGTCTACTAATAGGCTACTGTAATGAATGATATGGAGTTGCAAACTTTAAGTAACTTAAAGTTACTTAAACATAATGTTCAAAAGTAGTTGTTTGGTAAATAGTTAGCAAAATTCTAAATTGTAGCATTTTTGTTTGTGTATATTCCATTAACAAATTAATCCTCAAATGTTGTTTCAAACTTTTCTATACAGCCTAATATATATATATATATATATATATATATATATATATATATATATATATATATATATATATATATATATATATTATTTTTTATTTTTTTATTATTATTATTTATTTTTTTATTTTTTCTTCGATTTTCTATATACCGCATTTATAGGGCCTTGCTGTGATTTATTTCCTCGTTTCAAAACCGGAAGTGTGAAAAAAGTCCATTGGAGGAGGAGCTGCTGGATGTTTACCTGTGATATTTACCTGTCTCACAGTGAAATCGAAAGCAGTCGATGACTGTAAAGACGCCATTTCGGAAGATAGAAAATCAGCAATCGCTTCACATGTGACAGTAAGTTCGTTAAACTTTTCATAGCTGTAATATCGATAAAGTATTTGCGTCTCAACAGACATTATGCCGAACTCAAACTCAAATACATGATAAAGTTGAAGGTTACTTTCGTTATCTAGGCCTACGTCACAACACGTCAACTGTAATACTCATAAAATGGTTAAACGTAGGCTACACTTTTTCCTTTAACAGGAAAATATTAGTTTAATGTTGAAATCTTCGGTTGGATTTAAATACGTATTTAATTATTTTTATAATCTATGTTATATGTGTATTGAGTAGCAAAGTAATACTGGGGAAAGAAACTGTGGTCATAAACATAAAAATAACATATGCGAGACGAATAAACGGATTGTGTAAAACACCTGCTACAGTTCAGCAGTGTCATTTAAGTGAAGGTGAATCTAGTGTTTAAACGAGGCTGCTGTGTTTGAAAGTGTGGTCGACATGTTGCTCTACAAACAAACACTATTAACTGGAGAAAAACTGCTGTACGTTGAGTTAAAATGAATTAAATGCCATTTAAATAAAATGTGTCAAAATTCAATTGTGTTTTGTGCATGTTTTCTGTGTCCACATACAGAGGAGAACCGTCTTTAAAATGAGTGCGTGTGAGGAGAGAGAGAGAGAGAGAGAGAGAGAGGAGGAGGAGGAGAACCGTACCTGTAAAATGAGTGTGTGTGACGAGAGAGAGGAGGAGGCGTCTGTTCACACTCAGAGAGCAGCATCTCCAGTATCCAGCTGTGTGTCCATGAAGAGTAACATCTCCATGGCTTTTCCCCCTGATCTCAGTGATGGACCATCTCCAGTATCCAGCTGTGTGTCCATGAAGAGTAACATCTCCATGGCTTTTCCCCCTGATCTCAGTGATGGACCATCTTCAGTATCCAGCTGTGTGTCCATGAAGAGTAACATCTCCATGGCTTTTCCCCCTGATCTCAGTGATGGACCATCTTCAGTATCCAGCTGTGTGTCCATGAAGAGAAACATCTCCACGGTTATTCCCCCTGATCTCAGTGATCCCCCTATGTTCAGTGATGGACCTGCTGTGACCTCTGACCCTGTGTGAGTATCATGAAGTTAGGTTATTAAAGATATTATAGGTTCATCGCCTCTAAAAACTGTTAATAACACACATACAGACAAAAACAAGTGTCGTATGGGTGCACAAATAGTTGTTAAAATAAAGGGAAAAAGGCTATATAAAATATGTATCCAAATTTAATATATTTATAGATGATAGTCTTGGAATCCTGATAACTAGTTAGTCACATTAGCCTCTTACCTGGCGACTCTATTGAACATAGATTGGAAAATTATATATCCAAACTTAAATGGTTAAATTTGTCTCAAACTATCAATATGCTCTGAGAGTTTTAGGCGCAGTAGCCAATATGGCCGCTAGGTGACATTCAAACTCCATTTGGTGATTTAAAAACTCGGGTTTTAATTTCATGAATGCTTTGGACTACTGGCCTCTTATGATACATAGGATTTTATTGTTGAAGTGAAAGCAAGCAACAACAGAAGTAAAAATAAAGTTTTACACTGAACTTGCATTAAATGTAAATAAAATGAAAAAGTTCCCACTAGTGGTCCGTTCCAGTTAATATATTCTAAAGTAGCTCCTCAAAATATCAAATAAACATCGATGACTGACACAAATAGTAATGATTCTTACTCCTAAAAAAATAATATATATATATATAATATATATAATTATATATATATATAATTGACTAAAAGAAAAAACATTAAAAGTCAGCTTGTAACAATGAATTGACTAATTCACCGTTAATAAATTTACGTTTAATTTTACACTATTTTACTTTAATACATAGATTTAATGCTCTGTATGTAATTATAATTTAGAAATGATACTTTTGTGTGCAGATGGTTTATAGAATATTTCTAATTGTATTATTAGGGCTGCTTGATTATGGCAAAAATCATAATCACGATTATTTGCTCAATATTAAAATTATGATTATTTAACATGATTAAAGGTGGGTGATATGATCAATGTCTTATTTCAGTCATTTTAAATGTCATTGAAATTTCACAATTATAAATACTTCAGCAAAAACTAATACAAGGTTAATTATTGTAAGTCAGTGGCTCTCAAACTGGGGGTGGCACAGAAGTTCTAGAACATTCATTTAATTAAAAATATGTAAATTTAATGTTTGATATTTATCTGCATTTACTGTGAATAGTAAATTAATGTTCAAAATTATCCACTTTTGTTAAGGACTGTGTCTTTGGCAGTGGTAAACCAAAACACATTTTTTGTGCCCGTGAACACTGTTTTACATGGATATCAGGACACAAGTGAAGTACAAAGCTTGGTTTACAAAAGAAATGATAGGTTAGCAACCAAATGTTACATTGCGACAATGGAAACACTTGGATTCGTGCCGAATGAGAGCGGTACATATTTAGTGGGAGCCCATAAACTATAATTAAACCATATGTCGGTTTATTCTGTTTTGCGATTTTTCACAAATTATACAATAACCTATTCCATGAATTTGCATGTTCCTCTGGACACGGAATCTCTTGTTTCTTTTCCCAAATTGTCACTCACGTCTCCTTTCGGAGGGAATTCTCTTCCGTTCACTTTCAATCCCTGTATTTGCATCCTTTACCATGGCAAAAACTATGAGAAAAACACCATCTCATTAGTTTCAATCTTTATCTCACGTCCAATTAAACTTTTACACAATTTGTGCTTGTTGGACATGGTGTAAGGCAAGTCAAGTTTATTTGTATAGTGCATTTCACATGCAGGTAATTCAGTGTCATTTCTTCCACAGCGCAGCATCAAATACCTATTCATATCTTGTTTGTGTGAAAGATAAAATTCGCTCTTCTGACCTTTTACAATCAGTGTTCATTGCTTTGGAACATTGGAAGAAAACACAAAGATATTAGGCAAGAGATGGACTCTGTCCTGCTCGTGTCCCACAGTCCTCTCAAAGCGCAGAGCGGCATATACTGTACAACCAAACATTTATCTTTGTGGGGAAATATAATAAATATATATCCTTTTCCAGGGTTATATAATTTAATTTTGCTTTAATTAAAATTGTAAGTTTGAATGAAGTTTGAATGTTTTGTGTCATGAATGGTCTTTGGGCTGATCTTCTATGTTGATTATATGAAAAGTGAAAAGCATGAGGAAGATCATGCATAAGATGCACATCACAAGACGAGTGGGCAGACATGATTTTGACCACTTCATTAAGTTTGTTTTTGTAGAAAGCCTTTCTTTAAAGTAAATCTCGTTTTGTATTAATTATATCTTAATTTAAACCAATGTTTCATCAACCAATTGCCTGGATTTAATAAATAAATAATAAATAAATATAGCAGGCAATATAATCAGGACACGGCGCCTCCGCATGAACTGGAGCTCGTCTCATAAATTAACCAGTACTATTAAAAGCTACTTGCCTCAAAGACCTGATAAATATATCTATAGAAAGCTTTAATGTGTACTTTTAAACAAAACAATTCAAAACGAAAGAAAACAGACTGCTCTCTGCTTAGGCTATGTAATCCATAGCCTATGAAATGTGCATTTCTCTTTGGCTCGTAAACTACTGCGAAGATCGAGAGTCAGCATCGTCAACTTCATCTTTGACACAGAAGACACTTGTTTATTAGCCCTACTAATACTCAATAATATAATAAATAATATTCAAGAGCAGTGAGTTATTTTATCTTGTCATTTGTTGTTTGATTTACAATAATGATCTAGCAGATTTATTAGGCTGCTGTCACTTTAAGAGCTGCACGGATCCAATATACTGTAACTATTACACACATGCTCTTTCTCAGTGTTTACATTCACTTCAAGGGTACGTGTACACTAAAACAATATGCTTAAAACAGAGAAGTTTTTCCTTTGAGTTTTCCGCGTACAGACGACATCATTGTCAAAATGATCGCCATTCACAATGAGAGAGCGCTGTAAACGCTGTATTCTGCTGACAGACCATTAGATGGCGATGAAACACTAGATAGACTAGACTAGATTACACCCCATACCCGCTACAATTGAGAATCACTTTAAACATGCAGAAAATTTTGACGTAAATTAACGGCCAAAACGCATAAAAAGTTTAACGTTTTTAGTTGAAAATGGTGTCGTGTAAACAGCCCCAAGACATAACCGACTCTTTACAAGAATACTTGCGTAAATGCCGTTTTGAGATATTTGTGTGTAGGCTATTTGACCGTTTAGGCGAGTATCTGAAGGCCACAGTGTACTTTTCTAATGCATGTTTAGCCCCGTCTCAGAGCAAGCACACAGGAGGCTGCCTAGGGAACATTTCTTTCATGGCTTAATGCACTTTTAATAACACGGTTTAATATCAAGCACTTCCCGCAGTTTAGCAAAAGTAGACTATGTTATGACTTTCAGAAACGAACCCAAGCGCAGACAGTCTTCAAAACAGTTTATTATAGACAGAAAAAAATGGAAAACAAAACCCCACAAGGGGGCAAATAACATAGACTGGGGAAAAATCCAAATCACAAAACTAGACTTAGACTAGACAATTAACAGACAGCAATCACTAGATAGATCTTCACAGAGAAATCACACGACAAGACTACTCACATGATAATACAAAACGAACCAGCCCAGGACAGCAAACACAAGGGGCTTAAATAGGAGAGAAAATTATAAGGACAACAGGTGATACTGATTAAACAATAATGACAAACGAGGAGAACAAGGGGGCAGGGTAAGGGAACGAGACACCACAAGCGCACAGCCCAAACAAAAGGCCATGTGCTTGTACACAAAACATGGGTCTGTCATGATCCTGCCTCAAGACTAAGGAAAAAACAAGGACAAGAGGGCAGAATCATGACACTCTATTTTACAACACTCTTTTTTGGCTGATTTAGATGTTAAGTTTGACACGGCAACACTGTGAAGGAAAGTAAGATGTGCTGGACGAATGCAGCAGCGGCACAATAGTTGTTTCACGTCGATCATCTTGTTTTCATAATCCCTGGAAGCCGAAGTCGAAGCCGAAAAATCAATTGTGATTAATTGCACAGCCCTAAATGATAGAATTATTGTTTTAATTGCAGTGACAAAAGCTTAAACTAAATTGAGCTGGAAAATGACAATATTGTCTTTGACAAACTGCTTTATAGATTAATTGAATTTGATGATCTCTGGAACATCGACACAGTTATTGAACTGAATTGAATCAACATTGAACTGACTTGAGCTGGAAAACAACACTATCTTTTGTTGATCTGCTTATACTGTAGCTGAATTGAGCTCTTCGTAACTGGTAAACTGCTCTGTTATTGAACAACAAACTCACTAATCTCAGAAACCATTGAACAGCATTAATGGTTTCATTCTACTTAACTTTTAATTAGTTAACTTTTCCACTGCATGATACGCCTCAGTACGGCCCACTTTTGGGGGGTTTCTGCTATGTAAAATCCTAGTACCTGGTACTTTTTTTAGTACCACCTCGTTTGAGGTTCCAAGCGAGCCGTACCGAGACTAAAATGTGACGTGTAACACTGCAGATCACTTATTTAGTCGGAGAGGATCTTCACTGTAGCGTCATTGAATTTGCGACACGAGACACCAAACCCGCCAGATTTAAATAGTCAGCAACAGCCACTTCAGGATCATTTGTCCGCACGACTTTTTTAAATGACTTGCTTTAATCGACTATCACACGCAACCTGAAAAAAGAAATGTCTATTTCGTGGTCAGTAGACGAGGTGGCAGCACAACTATAATGATCAGTCTATAATCCCACCCATAGGCATCGATTTATGTTTCTGCCGGTGCCCACACTCCATACACTAAAAGTGGTGAGGACATGTCCACCCGCAAGTTACGCCTATGTTACCAACCAAACACAAGCACATTCTCTCCATGAGTGTTGTCGTGAGTCACGCTCTCGCTGATATCTGATGATCCGTAGCACAGATGCACCGAAATGAAATTTCTGGGCCGAAACCAAAAATTTAGGATGCACTTGGCCGAAAACCGAAACTGAAGCCGAAAATGGTTTCTTTTAAAAACGTATATATATATTGCTTGAATTTAATGGATCTGAAATGAAAAATCACAATATAATAATCAAACTTTTATTAACAGTTACATAACAAAACATAAAATATTTTAACAATAAATATAAATAATAATACCAAATAATATTATTCTTCAAGTTTTATGTTCCATCAAATAATTTTTTTTTTTTTTAAAGTTGTGCAAAAAAAATCCACAATTTGGGAGATTTTTGCAGAACAAATGTTACATATTTCAACTTTGGTGTCCTCTCGTATAGGGCTGTCACTTTTGTGAAAAAAAAATCCTGTTAGATTTTTGAGACATAAGTGATCATTGAATCGTTAGTAAATTGCCTATATTTGGCGTTGATCCGTTTTCAACGCCAAATATAGGCAAATTCACGGACAACTAAACAGGCATTAGGACGAACGTAAAGTGAAACATCAATGAAATACATTACTGAAGGCTACACATTATGCACTATATTATGTAGAAATAGGCTGTGTGTGTTTGTGTGTGTGTGTGTGTGTGTGTGTTTGTGTCAGAACCTGCAGTTGCTGTGTGACGCGCGTTCGCTGCGAGCGTATAGAGAAGGCCGTTAAAATCGATTCCCTATTTTCGTTTTCGAAACTTGTGTTGGTTGGTCCGATCGATTGTGCAATAAGTGACAGCCCTTTAACATGCTTAATCTTTGATAGGCAGACGCGTGATAACAGCTCGACCGTGAGTGAAACCTAAGCGCTTGTGCACGGATGGGAGGGGCGGGTGACATTCATTTTCAATTTACGTTTTCGGCTGTTTTTTTATTTCGGCCCGAAACCGATAATGCCATTTTCGGCCGAACATTTTCGGTGGCTGAAATTTCGGTGCACCCCTAATCCGTAGAGGTTCACTAAATAAAATAATTCAATAAATACCTATTTACAATAAGCACTTGACTCAAAAATAACTATGAAATAATCAAATAACTTGAGAACTGGCTGACTAAAATCAGCTTGATGAAATAAAGGCGAATCCGTAATTTCTTTACAATTGAAAGGTACACGTGTTATTTCTTCAGTCAATTGTGAAAGTCTGGTGGTTGAAAGCTTCTGGCAACATTAAATCCAGGAGAGAAGAACATTCTAGAGAAAGAGCAAGTAGAGATTTTGAGTTTGAGCATGCACACGTAATATCTGCGCGAGAGCAGACAAGAGCCTGAGACTGTATGTTTGAGAACGAGCGTCCAGTTCTGTGCGAGAGTGAAGGAAATCCGCCTGTGAGTTGAGAGATTTGTACTCGCGCATTACTTGGATGCGCTCTCAACATTTGTCATTAAAATAACGCCATAGAAACTGCCTCAAATAAACTATAAAAAAATGAAGATAATCATGTCTGAAAACTGCATTAGATTTTTTATTGGTTAAAATGAATACAGTGTATCTCGTATTTTTCTGTGGGTGCTTGACCATAAGATCGGCGCCTATGATCACTTAGAAGCGGTACTAAATTGCAGTGGATAAGCAAACAGAGCCAATAATAAAGAGAGCCGAGCTGAGCCAGTTAACCAGTTTCAAAGCATGTCTGTTCATTTTTCATTTGATTTTAGAAAAGTCAGCTGGATTGTTTTGGTGCATAATTATTACATTGCTTCAGCTTTCTTTGGCTGACTGATAACAGAAGGACCATCCCTTCCTCCACTCAATCAGTCTCTTTCTCTCTCACTATAAGCAAATAATCTTTTCAACAGCCTCCTAGGACTGTAACTAAAATAATCATAGTCATAGTAAACCCTTAATAGTTAACAAATGTCAAAATACAAATGTTTAACTTAAATTAGAACCATTACATCAATCTAAAATATATTATGCTATGATCTTTTCTAAGGTTATTTTTAGTTTAAATACTCAATTCACCTAACCTTCGTTTTCCAGAAATTTCTCTTGACTCATCACAATCTGTTCTCATCTTTAGCCACCACCATGTCTAACGACCTTTAGGAGTTAAAACTAGTTCAATCTCAAACATTTTCCCTTGCCCATAAGGCAACCAACATCATGTTCCTTATATAAATTAATACGTTTTGTTACTGTCTCCACAACAAATAATGACAATCACCTCACGGTCTCAGTTGGCTCTTGAAAGCCCATTTCCATTAGCGCTTAACCCTCTGGGGTCTGGGCTGTTTTTGGGGCCCTTGAGATGTTCTGACATGCCCTGACATTTGTGCTTTTTTCAGTTGCTTATAAACATATTAATGGCAAAGGTGTAAATTCACTCTATATAGCACAAACAGGGCTACCATAATATGTGAGCCACGTGTATGTACGTTTTCATTTTTGAGAGAATAATGTTTATGCATGGTTATTGAAAAAACTAAAAACTAAAGTTTCTGAAATAAGGCCACAAAACACATAGTAAATATGTGTCAATAAGACTTTTGACTAATGGATGTCCTCGCCTAGTGTTTTTTCTTCAAAATGATGTGAAAATCATCCTGCCTAATCATTCACATAAAACGATACATTGATTTAAGTTTTGTGAAACACTTCTAGTTTGGAAAGCCAATATGCGGATGGGGCGTAAACGATCATGCATATTTAGTAGTTCACACCTGATGTGCTGAAGGGCCGCTGTGCCTTGGTGAAACGGTGTTTGTACATGAAGAGCTCTTTTCCAAAACGCCATAAACCTAAAAAGCTGCCTCAAAGATCCACCAAAAGTAATGATTATGAATATGTAAAATATTGCAATAAGACATTTTAATTGTTTATTAACTTCAAGCAAAGATGAAGTTGCCGATAGGCTATTGACTCGCAATCTTCGCAGTAGGCTAGTGAACGCACCGGAGAAATGCACATTTATTAGGCTACATAGTTTTTTGTTTTGGATGGTTTTGTTTAGAACCAGCTTTCTGTAAATATATTTCACATTTTTTAGACATGTGAGGCGAGTAGGCTATGGTCTGGTTAATGATGATCTCCAGTTCAAGCACCTTATGTTGTGATTGCTAACCTATATTTACTTTTATGTATTAAATCCAGGAAATTTGTTAATGAAAAAAATATTAAAATTAAGATACAATTAATACAAAACGAATTTCGTTTTAAAGAAAGGATCTGTACTTTCTGTTTTGAGGTCTCTGTGAAAGTTTGAAATTCTTTTAGTGCTGCTTTCAGAGCGTTCTCGTCCATAATGGAGAACTGTCACGTAATATTGTTTTTTCCTCATAAATGCGAACACGAAAAATAAAAGACAAAAGACTTTTAAGTAAAACTTACTCCGAAATTGTGACCTCGGCGGAATTCGCTCTTCAAAATGCTGCCGTTCATCGTCTGAGTTACAATCTTCCTCTGAGGAAACAACCCGGTATCATGCATTCTTCCTCGCTGTCCAGAATCATCTGAAGGGCGTCTTTACCGGAGAAGCGTGCCATACTCAAAACGCGATGAACTATCAGTAAGTCTGATGAAGAAACTGTGTTTTTATGGCATTGATCGGGGGGCGTATGCGATGCATACTAGATCACCTAAACTATTTACCATGTGAATCGCGCCGGGGGCGGGGCGGCCGCAGCTTATTATAGAGATAATGAGGCAGAAGGAAAAACGGTACCTCTCCTTGCTTTCAAACGGATTACATGAGTTGAAAACATTTGTTTTTTATATAAATTACTTAATTTAAAAGAAGAGATTTCAAGCTTCATAAAGACATATCTCACGTGTCTGTGTGAGAAGTATTCGCTGAGTTACAGTTCATTTTCGGACGCGTTTCAGAATGGACTACACTGACAGAGAGAAGGCAGAACTCGCTTCGTGTTTATTTTTCTTTATTTGGCGAAAAACACAACACTTTGTATTTACAGTATTTATTTATGAGTTTCTTTTACACTGATAAAAAAAAAGCGAGCTGGTATCGCCGGCGATACCGCCGACTTCAGGGGGTTAAGCAATCATTTTCTTTTCTTCAGGGTGTTGTCTCCCTGGCATAGTTGCAGACACTTGTCACAATGGAAAACAAGCCATACAATCAACGCGGTTTCTGGTGAGTGGTATATGGGGACTCACATTTTCTGGGTCAGACTGCCGTAACTCCTCACAGCTCATCTCGCCTCTCAATGATCTGCTGATGCTGGTGGCCTCTCAGTCAATCAGCACCACTCTCATATCCATCTCACATAAAAACACCTCCATCAGGAGATGCCCAGTGTTTGTGGCGTGACCCACCTGTCTTAGGTTGCCCTTTGGCCAAAAAGGATCTTACCCGTCCTTGGGGTAATCACTTCGTACACACTGCTATCCGCTCTTCCCCATTACAGAATCTGTGACCGTTTTCTTCAACATAATCTGTTGTTTTCTGTAGCTTAGGAAAAGGCGCATTCAAGAGTCATCAGGGCCATTCGGACTGCCTACTAGTGTTAAACATAGGGAGACAGATTAATAACAGCAGTATTTAATCACTTAAAATTCATTAATCATCTTAAAAGTAGCAACCTAGCTGCTTAGATTATAGTCAGTGAATTTAGATCACAACCGTACATTCAGTGTACTGTTACTTCTGTAGCCGGAGCCATCGGCCCTGTTTTATGGTGGAAGCTAAAATGAGACGAAGTCACTGGTCCTAAAATAAACAAGTCTAAAACAGTATTATTTTAAAGACTTCTTTAAAGTCATTCAGTTTTACTTTTAAAACATTTTAAGTACAAATTGCCCTTTGAATGGCAATGATTTCCTTTAACATCTCTGTGTCTATGATTTCCAACTGAAACACTGTGCTTTACACAGGCTCAGACAACAGCTTTCAGCTGACATTGAATGAGAGAGAGACTCTTGAGGCATTCAGGACTGGTACACTGCATTCTCATAAACTTTTGACTTCAGACTTTATCTACCATCTTTTTTTTTAACTCTAGCCCATCTAAGGCATCTTTTCCATAAATTACATGTATTGTAATTTAGACATAACAAATTTCTACTCAGAATGAGTCTCTGTTGCACTGAAACTGTGGCAGTTTCAGATAAGCAAATTCAGATAAGCAAACCTGTTTTGGCCAAATCACAAGCTTATCTTTTGAACCCAAAACATCAGCTGTTAGCTCTTTTCATAGTCAACAACAAGCTTTTTGTTTAATCAAATGCCTTTCTCATGTATTTTACATTTAGCAACTGTTAATCCTGTAACACTGCTTCTGCTTATTTTATCTTAAAGAAATGATCAAATTTTCTAATTTAAAATTTCATTTAAATTTTAGTTGTCAGGTTTTCAATTACCATAATTTAATACCTGACTTCAATGTTTTCTCTAAGAGTTTTATCAATCTGCTTCTATGATTCAACTTTGGAGGCTGCGCTCTCTGCTTGTGATACATTTTTTGATTATCATTATAAATCATTCATTAGATTTGTCTCATATCATCTAAAACCTTATCAAAGCGTTTCATTCAAAACACAATCATCCTTTTAGTGACCGGTACTTTTAAAATATTTTGCAACTCATTTAGTCTTATCCGTAATTTTACGTCAACCGGTACTTTTTATAGTTCTTTCCTTTCAAAAGGAATTCCTTACACTTAAATCTTTCAATCTTCTTACAACTTTCAAAAGTTCCATCTATCAACTTTCTTTTCTCCCTCATTTACTTTTACAGTCATACAGTGGGCATTTATAGTCACTGAATGACCCCGCTGACCGCAATAAAACACTCTCTGTTATTCTGCCTACAGTCTTATCACTCTGATATTTCTAACATCTCCACCCTACTTTACACCCCTGAAGAGTGTGTTCTGTTCAGGAAATGCAAACAGAGCCATTGATAAGCAGTTCTCTGTATTTTCTTTTACAGTCCCAGTTGCAAATTCAATTACAATAGCCAAATCATAATCTTCATCATATTAACATTGATCTACTTTCTAACCCATATTAACACAGACTTTTCTTTAAATTTGTGTCATTTTGGCACTTTCTTTGTTTGGAGCCAGTTAAGTTATTGTTTATCTTTCCAATCACAATCAAACTTTTACAAAACATCATCTGCAAATCTCTTCAGAGCTGAGCAGAGCTGCTTACAGCATTTGCTTTCTTTTATCTCACTATTTATCAGGACTGTTCAGTTACTCTTCATACAGTATTAAAACTTTAACATGCCATTAATTTCATCAACACTGGTTTTAAAAGCTTATTCTTCTATCAAATGGTTAGTTTACAGATTCAACTTAAATCACAGGATTGTATTATAATTATTCAGTCCCACTTATCTCTACTGTTTCACAGAAACCACAAGATTCCCTAAATCTTCTCAGTCTCTACACTGACAGCTATCCTAGGTGCTTGCACCTTCAACTCTTGTTACAAAAATATGGCAATCTATTCTTAAATAACCTTGTTTTCATAACATTAATACAATAAAATGTATTCACATCGTCATTTCAATAATTATTTTATCTCTAAAATATAGAATTTTTCCAGTTTTGCTTAATGAAACATTCTTTATCTTTATATCATGTTAATCCTTGTTAATCATACTCAATGTCTTATTTTTATCTAAAACTCAATTTTCATTTCAACTTAATTTGACTTAATCAGGCGTTCATAAATAGTTCCATGAACTCTATCTTTCCCTACATTCAAGTTCCTTTTGCATCTGTTCTCTTTTATCTACAATCCAACAATTTACTGTTTGTAATTTCCATCAGGAAAACATTCTATCTTTCCCTACATTCAAGTTCCTTCTGCATCTGTTCTCTTTTATCTGCTTCTTTTCCGTCCAACAATTCACTGTTTGTAAATTCTATCAATAAAAATATTCTACCTTCCTACTATCTTTCACTAAATGCTAATTCTTTCTGCATTTATTTTCGTTTTCATCTATCTTCTTCTTCAGTTCAACAAACTACTGTCTGTTCACAGTTTTACACACATGCTGAACACGACTACAACAACCCTATTGTTAAACAATTATCCGTTTCCCAATTTCTTGCATGCATTTCTGGCTGCAATTTTTCCCCATTTTACAGAAAAAACTAATGTAGCCTATAAAATTTTGTTCAAGCTTGCTTTGAGATGACCCCATATTGGCTGATTTCTATCTCTCCTGGATCTTCCTTCGACGCACGTCTAATAATCTTTCAAACGTCTTCAACAGATCCGATTTTGTCACCTCAAATCGGCAAGGATAGCAAATATGCTTCCTGTAATTACGGTTTACTCAAAATCTTTCCGTGAGCACTTTCTAGCGCTCGATTAATTCTGGTTCACCTAATTAATCAGGTGTGGCTCTTCCGTCCACTTTTACAAAACTTCCTCAGGTTACAGAGATTTTGAGTAAACCTAATTAATCAGGTGTGGCTCTTCTGTCCCTGTTGCTCTAACGTCCACGTGTGGCTCTTCCGTCCACTTACGAGCTAGTTTTCGGCATAAAATTGACTTGACTTCCTCAGGTTAAAATCTCCCCATCGAAAAACCTTCTCTGCCCGTACCAAAGAGATAGTTCCAGCCACTATGGTTCACTCACAGAATATCAAATTGCACCACACAAATTAAAAATAATTTAGCTGTCTCTTACCCGAGATGCTTTTACTGCCACCGAGTTCTTTCTGAATCCAGTGGGTTCCTCCTGGCCCTGATAGCAGTTTTGGCTCTTCTCTCTCAATTCGGCGAGGTAAGACTAAAGCCTTTTGTGCTTTAGGGTGATCAGTCCATCAGTCTGCTTTCTCAGGACCAGAAGAAACCTCATGGAAACACACTTCTGACACCAATTGTTGCGGCAAAAACAATAACTAACAAAACCGCATCAGGCATAAGAGACATCAGGATTCAAATTGTCCTTAAAAGATATTTATTCTTGCAAGAATAGTTCCCAGTCCACCCACAGTCCAGTTGCAGGCAGATTGAGACCCAGAGCAGAGGTTGGCCAGCATTTTTATAGTGTTATCTCTTGTCACCCACCACAGCACAAGGAACAAAAGGGACCCCACTTTATTACTAAACGACACCCTGTATTCCCTGACTAAAACTCTTTCTCGTGTCCAGGTGTCTACTATCTTCCTGGCCCATCTGGTTTTATTATGTCTGTTCTTTCCTGTCCCTTCAGCTGTTAGAAACCCTCACAGAACTCAAAATACAGCAAAAGAACACATGGCATTCTTTTGTTAAATCATTGAAAATAAAATACAAAGAAAAGATTAATTTTTCCACAACAACAGTCTACTGATACTCTAATGACTTGTAGTTCACATATAGTTGCAAAGTTACTTCTGGGTAGTAGAATGTCTAAAGTGAACCATTGAAATAGTTACCACAGTTTATTTGTTTAGCAGTTTTTAGAATATAAACTTTTTAAAAGCAGCTTAACAGAAGATGTATGTATCAATAATGAACAAAACAGAATAATTATTTTGATTAATGGCAATATTATTTGAGGTTCAGAGGAATGATGTTGCTATCAGTGAAGAGTCTGATCAGAGCAGCATCTAAAACTTCTCTAGGCCGACAGAGCTGACGATATTGATCAAACGCTGCTGTCTGAGATTATTGTTATGTTGAGGGTCTGAACACTGTCAAACTGTGGTGCAGTGAAGGTGGACTCAGGTCTGCAGTTGTAGTTTTAATAATAGTATTGACCTTATATTAAAGGTGAACTAAGTAACTTTTTTACCTTAACTGAACAGCTTCGGAGTCATTGGAATGGTTATATTACTTATTTCGGGTTGAATGGTGGTCGTTTCGCACCCCCCTGGTGCCCGTGAGCGGAAAATCCGCACTTGCAAGTTTGAGCCGGCGGGCCGCCGGCCGCCGCGTCAGGAAGTATCGCGTTATATCAGGTCTCGCGATGTAAACAACTGCTTTGCGGCCAAAAGAAATCTGCTAAAATGCTGTCATTATTGCGCTCCCTCACGCTGTTCGAACCCGAATAAAGAAGACGTTTTAAAGAATGTCCCATCTGCTTTGATGTCATTGATCTACTAGCCTCTGGTGTCTGAGAATCGCCAAAGAGTTTTTACAACAGTGTTGTCAAATATCTATTCCGAAGCTGTGGGGGGAGCTCTAGAGAGAAACCTGCGAGCAAAAAGCGAAGAAATCCCGAAACTACTGAGCCCTGCTTTTACTGCCGTATGTATGTTCTGGCTGCCTCTGGAATATCACTCTCTATTCAGAGCCATTTGCTCTTTATGCATAGTATAAGACTGCAGAATAAATACATGTTTTTATTGAATATGGATGGATTAATACATTTTGTGGGAAAATAAATCATTAAAGTGGTTTGTTTTGGCAAAAAATCATATGTATGAGATGGCAATAACCTTTAAGCCTTTTACCCCCGATTATCCAGAGTCTAGGTAAAAAAAAAAAAAAAAAAAAAAAAAAACCTTATTGCCGCCTCATACATTTATAAGACTCACCAGGATGGGGCAAAAGGCTACCAGTATTGATACAAATACTTTAAGAGTAAAGTAATGTGTTTTGCATAATATCTAAGTTAGTACTTGTTCAAAACAATCACTTTAGTTCTGTTTATTTTAATAAATAAAGGAAATGCATTTTTGTTTAAAGCTGCCGTCGGCAACTTTTTTTGATCATATTCAGTGAAATCGACAATATGTTATTTGTTTTGCAAAAATCCACCGCTCCCGGATCATCGGGTCCAATCAGCGCAGGGGGGTGTGAGATCTGTCAATCACAGGTCGGGCACACGCCACAGATCCCACTCAGCCCTTGCGCACGTTACAATCACATGCACACGCCCGAAGTTCGCGCAGTAACGAAGAGTGATGGCGGAAAAGATATACATTTAGAGTATAAATGACGTTAGCAATTGCAATCTAGGGGTAGATTAGCCAGGGCAGCATACCTCCAAGTACTCCATGGTGTTGATCGATGCTGATGAGACGGGCGCGTTCACAGAAAATCTGGTGCACATGCACTGACGAGCACAAACTCGATGGGAGGGTATTTGTTGATAGTGGGGGAGGGGCATGTTGTAAACATTCAAAATTTTGGCTAAGTCCACTCAATATTCCTGGGTTGCCGACTACAGCTTTAATAATATACTGTCATTAAAATTAAACACAGAAAAAATATTTAAAAACTAAAGATTCTGAAAGCATTGAAGGAGATCCCATAAAAAAATATTTTGGCTTTACAGTAGTAACAATAATTGTAAAATTGTATTACATGATTAATATATATATATATATATATATATATATATATATATATATATATATATATTAAATATTATAGTTTCATTATAAATATGGTGATTATCTCTAAGTTGGACACCCAACTTAATATGATATTTACCATCTGAATCAAACCATGTCATGTCAACAAATGGAAAAGTAAGCCAGCTGTTGATTATCATGTTAAATATTTTGCCTTTAGCTTCAACAGCAAACTTTACATATTATTCAGAATAACTGTTGATTTAAGTATCATCTGTCACCATATACAAGTAAATAAATTATATGATATAATTTCACATGAACACTGCTTTTTCTTCATGTCAGTTTTTCTGTGATATTTTAAAATAATGGTTTCTGGTAAAACTTTATGTCAAGCATTGTAGCCGCCTTTTTCTTTTTTTCGAACACGTTGACTACTGAAATATTGATGTCTCATTACTTCTAATATGCAGGTCATTATCTGCCCCCAAATGCCTGATGTGCATAATTAATTAACAGTTTGTTGGAAACATGGGTAAACAAAATCTGTGCAGGAACAGAACCTTGAGCATCTCCATGTAATATATTACAGTTTCTACATGTGGTATGATTTTCATATTAAACATATTTAAATATTTTCTTTATTTTAACAAAGGTTTTTGTGTCTCTGTCTTCTTAATGTGTTTTCAGTGGTGGGAGAGCTGACCAGATCAGAGATGTGTCCTGTCAGACCAGCACATCCTCCTCCTGTCAGAAACACATCAGTCATCATGACACAGAAGCAGCCCTGCAGCTCGATTCTCACCAGCCAGTGTATGATGATCTGCAGAGAGTCAAAGACCAGCACAAAACCAGCATGAAGAACATGTATGAGAGCTTATTTGAGGGAATCAAACTACAGGATAATCAGACCCTCCTGAACAGGATTTACACCCAGCTGTACATCATAGAGGGAGAGAGTGAAGGAGTGAATGAAGAACATGAGGTGATACAGATGGAGAAAAGTTACAAGACACTTCAAGACACTCCAATCAACTGCAATGACATCTTTGATCCTTCACCTGAACTAGAATATGAGGAGAAGAGAAGAGAGAAGAAAGACAAAATCAAGACTGTTCTTACTAAAGGCATAGCTGGAATTGGAAAAACCGTCTCTGTGCAGAAGTTCATTCTGGACTGGGCCGAGGGAAAAGCCAATCAGGATGTAGATTTCATGTTTGTGCTTCCATTTAGAGAGCTGAACTTGATTAAAGATCACCAGTACAGTCTTCACAGACTTCTGCTGGACTTTCATCCTGAACTTCTAGATCTGGACTCAAAGATTTATGATGAATGTACAGTTGTGTTCATCTTTGATGGTCTGGATGAAAGCAGAATTACACTGATGTTTTCAGACAGTGAGAAAGTTTCTGATGTGACTGAGTCTTCATCAGTGGGTGTTTTGATGTCAAACCTTGTGAAAGGAGATCTGCTTCCCTCTGCTCTCATCTGGATCACCACCAGACCAGCAGCAGCCAATCAGATCCCCTCAAACTACATCAACCGTGTGACAGAAATTCAGGGATTCAATGACCCTCAGAAGGAGGAATATTTCAGGAAGAGAATCAGTGATGAGCATCAAGCCAGCAGAATCATCTCACACATCAGAAGAGCAAGAAGCCTCCACATCATGTGTCACATACCGGTCTTCTGCTGGATCTCAGCCACTGTGTTTAAAAACATCCTGAAACAAGATCGCACTGCAGAAATCCCTCAAACTCTGACTGAAATGTACATACACTTCTTCCTCATACAAACTAGTATGAGGAACCAGAAATATGAGGAGAGAGATCCAGAGAAACTCCTGCAGTCCAACAGAGAAGTGATTGTGAAACTTGCTGAACTGGCTTTCAATCAGTTGATGAAGGGCAATGTGATGTTCTATGAGGAGGACCTGATTGAGAGCGGCATAGATGTCACTGACGCCTCAGTGTATTCTGGGATTTGCACTGAGATCTTTAGGGAGGAATCTGTGATTTACCACAGGAAGGTTTACAGCTTTGTACATCTGAGCTTTCAGGAGTTTTTTGCAGCACTGTATGTGTTTTTCTGCTATTTACACAAGAACAGTGAAGTTCTGAAAATGTTCCTGACAGAAAAGTCTAGAACTCAGAGTGAGATTGTTTCTCTGGATGTGTTTCTGAATGGAGCAATGAATAAAGCTTTGAGTAGTAAAAATGGACACCTGGATCTTTTCCTTCGATTCCTTCATGGCATCTCGCTGGAGTCCAATCAGAGACTCTTACAGGATCTGCTGATTCACACAGATAACAACTCAGAGAGCAGAAAGAAAATAATCCAAAACCTTAAAAAACAAAAAACCACAAAAAGTCCAAAAGACAATGTCAGTCCTGAAAGATGGATGAATCTGTGTCACTGCTTGATTGAGATGAAGGATAGTTCTCTTGTTGACGAAATGCAGGCATTTTTACATTCTGATACAAATAACAAAAACCTTTCTCTTGCACAATGTTCAACTTTGGCAAACTTGATCTTGATGTCAGAAGAGGTGATGGATGAGTTTAACCTTAAAAAGTACAAGATCATATCATCACAAGAGGGTCGAAGGAGACTGTTACCTGCTCTGAGGAACTGCAGAAAAGCTCTGTGAGTGGGAAAATATGAACACATCATCAACTGATTTGGAATATGAACATAATACCTCTCATGTAGGCTAATAGTTTAGCTAAATTTACAGTAGTACAGTAGTAACTTTTTTTATTTACATAAATTTGAAGTGTCTACAGATTAAAAGATATATATATATATATATATATATATATATATATATATATTAATTTTATATTTTAATTCTATACAGATTATATATATATATATATATTAATTTGTAATTATAATTGAAATCCAAGTAATTACTAGGGCTGGGACAATATATCGATGTATTGCGATTCTTGGACCGATTCCATTTTTTTCCTAATGTATCGCAAATTGATTCTGAACTTAGTTTTTAACAGGAGATGGCGCTCTAGGCTAATTTTTAACCGGACGCTCAAATGCTCACGAAGAAGAACGCTTGTGCGTTCAGCTGAGTCTGAGAATCTACTTGCACCTCAGAATGCTTTTAGAGATTAATGTAATCAGCCCACTGCAAACACGCTTGTAATTCGTTTCAACCTTTTCAAATTATTATTTTCGATTATTTTATAGAAGATTCACAAGCACGCTGTTTCAAAAGCATGCAGTGCCATCTGCTGTTAAAAACGAAACTCCGAATCGATTCGAGAGAGAATTGCAATGCATTCGGAAAAATTGGAATCGATCCAGAATCATTTCTCGATTCACGATGCATCGATATATTGTCCCAGACCTAATAATTACATTTCTGAAGTAGCATTTTTAGAAAAATATATTCCTTTTCCTGGTCTAGAAATCACACTTTAGTTAGTGTGTTTAATTAGGCTACCTCATATCTAGTTGTGGTGAGGATGAATTAAAATAAGAAATACCTTGATTTAGGTCAGTCGTTCCCAACCCTGTTCCTGGAGTATCCCAGCACACTGTACATGTTTAATGTCTCTCTTATCTAACACGCATATTAGAGGTCTTGGAGTCTTTACTAACTAGCTTGAATTTGAAAATGTGCAGTACTGTGGATACTCCAGGAACAGGATTGACCAGAAACTTTCTCTGAGCATACTAGTCCGGGCCTTAATGCTATGGTAATGTAACCGTGACGAGCACTGAAAACGTTGTGTGGCTTGGATGGCTTGAGCCAAACTCTGCAAATTTGGCACCGCAATGTGGGATTAACAGCGTAAAAGCGACTCTAATCCTGCTCCAGACCAGGGGTTCATTACTCTGTGTAAGAACGTAGAGCTACGTAAGTGCTAAGTAAGTAAGTCCCACTTCTAAATTACAAATGTGAAACATTCCTTTACCCAGGGTTAAAAGCAAGGTTTAGAACCACTATAATCAGAGGTTAATTGCAGCATTGAAACAATGAGTATTGTGAAAATTGGAATAAAAATAAAATTGAAAAATACATAACAGAGATTCGGGCTGATTCAAGGTCCCTTCCTGATCCTGTTCCTTTCTCTCCCATCTTTGTGCCACAGTACTATCAATAAATAAGGCAAAAAGTCCGACAAAAAAAATATATATATATATTACTACTACTATTCAGCTGACAAGATTTTTTTCACTATAAAGGATTGTATAAACCAGTGGTTTTCAACCTCTCCTGCAGGGACCCCCTGACAGGCCATGTTTATGTTTTAACCCTGAAATGGCACAGCTGATTCAGTTAATTAAAAGCTTAATGAGTAGTTGACTAATTGATTAATTGACTAATTCCTACTCTTCCTACTCTAAAAACTACTCATTAATTGAATCAGGTGTGCCATTTCAGGGTTAAAACAGAAACATGGCCTGTCAGGGGGTCCCTGCAGGAGAGGTTGAAAACCACACGTATAAACAAAGAAATAAAACATTATACACATAATCTTCATGAAATATGAAGTCATGTCGATTTAAATTGGTGAATCTTCCTTAAAAAATGACCAGAATGTCAATCAGTGTGATATTTTATGCTGAAGTTGTTTAACCAAGGAAGTCGTGTGATCTGGTAGGGACACCAGCATGCCTTTTTATCAGTGTCCTCTCTTTATTTCAGATTAACAGACTGTAATCTCAGTGTTCAGCACTGTGAAGTTGTGGCTTCAGTTCTACAATCCTCAAACTCCTCCCTAAGAGAGCTGGACCTGAGTAACAATGACCTGCAGGACTCAGGAGTGAAGCTGCTCTCTATTGGACTTAAGAGAAACTGTCAACTCAACAAATTGAGGTATTTAAGGGTGTATATATATATATATATATATATATATATATATATATATATATATATATATATATATATATATATATATTAGGGCTATGAAAAGATTAATCGCGATTAATCGCATCCAAAATAAAAGTTTGTGTTTACATAATAAATGTGTGTGTACTGTGTATAATCATTTTGTATATATAAATACACACACTTGCATATATATATTTGAGAAAAATGTGTTATTTATATATACAAATATTTATATTTACATATAATATAAATTATATGTAAATATATACAGTACATACATGCATGCATGCATATTTCTTAAATATTTCGGTTTAATAATGTGACCATTTTAATCACTGTCAATTGTGAAATTAGGTTATCACGACGTCCCTAATTGCAATCAATCAAAGGTCCTTGTAAAGATGGTTGATGGGTCGAATTTAGCCAGCAATCTCCCAGTGGAAGTGCCCTGTATTTAATGTAGTGTATTCTGTATTCTCTAAAAATGAAGCACACTGACATGGACACTTATTGTTGTTGCAGATTATCTGGCTGTATGGTGACAAAAGAAGGTTGTGCTGCTCTGGCTTCAGCTCTGAGTTCAAACCCTTCACACCTGAGAGAGCTGGATCTGAGCTACAATCACCCAGGAGAATCAGGACTGAAGCTGCTCTCTGAAGCAATGAACCATCCAGACTGCACACTGGACAAACTCAAGTAAGTGGACCAGTAAGAATCATCCTGTCTGGTGTGCATGTGAGACTGAGAGTTTTTAATAGTTTTTGAGGTTGTCAAGAGACACTTCTTTATTAACCAGGATACTGGCGTCAACAGACAAAACTTTGGTTTTTACATTCTAAATGGTAGAATTATAATATATCCTGTGGACAGTTCACTTACAACTCTAGGGTCTTTGGCACGCAGTAGATAATACAATAACAAATATAAGCCCCTCCAACTTTAGTGCATTTACCATCAAAGCTCTGACCTTTTCCAATCATTGCCAGATCAATGTCTTCATGAAATATGATAGCAAACCAAAAATACTAAATTAAATAACGAAAAAGTTTAGGTGTTCAAATATGTCTGTCAAAATTATTGTAGCTGTTCAAATTAAAAACCATACCCCATAATGACAAAAGTTTACCCCAAATACAATACATTTCCTTTGTCATTTGCATTGTATTGACAGAATTTTTCCCTGAAGGTTTTTCTTCATTTTGTCACAATGAAGACGAAGGTAGACAGGATCCGATAAGAAGTGATGTTAATATTACAACAAACACAGGAACAGACAGAAGGTTTACTAGTGCATGTGTAAAATGAAGTAAACACACACAACACGCAAACATCAACCGACAACCAAAGACTGAAAACAGAGGAATTAAATACACAGAGATAATAAAATGATTACGAACAGGTGTGATGATTAGATGAGTGTCCATGACAAGTGATGACTGGCAGGAAAAAATTAAACAAAGGAACACATGTGACTGATGAAAACAAACTAACTGAACATAACTGTGACAGTAATATTGTTCATAACTATAATATTAAAGATCAACAACAATCCTAAACATAAACGCATGAACAGTCAAGTCAACTTTATTTATAGAGTGCTTTTTACAATACATATTGTTTAAAAGCAGCTTTACAGTGATAACAGGAAAATAATGCAACAAAGATTGTTTTTGCTGTACAGCAAATCTAGAAGAAAATAATGTCATAGTCCAGCTTAAAGCTGCAGTCCGTAGTTTTTCCTCTTTGTCGCCATCTCTGTTCGAAATCTGCAATTGCAGTTATTCGCGGAATTATCAACTTTACGAATCACAGATTCTACTTTTTGGAAGTATGACTAACATAAGAATTTTCATCTGAACAAGTAAGTAACATCCACTTTTGTTCTGAACAGCCTAAGGGGAAAAAAACATTGCAGTAAATCACGCTGATTAAATCCAACGATCGCTTAATATATCACGTCAAACTGTGCAAATTATACTTTGTTCTCAAATTGTTAATGTTAACAACATCCGTGTTGCGTGACTACATTTAATGCCCTTCCAATATTTATCCTTGTTTTCACATGGGCCCAAGCGGCTTGCAGTCTCTTTTTTTCTGTAGCCAGTCTGAAGTCGGAAGTCTTTCATACTCGGTAACACTTTACTTGAAGGGGTGTGCATAAGACTGACATGACACCGTCATAATCATGACATGGCAGATGTCATGAATATGAAGGAGGTCTTATGCATGTTTATGACAACTGTCATTAAGTGTCATTCGCTCAATTATGACATTTTTAATGCAAATATTGACATAAACCAATACATCATAACCTGTCAGTGTCTTTGTCATGACAACTTGACATTACCAAGACAACATAAATTGTCATAAATATGTCATAAACATGACATAGCAGATTAATTATCAAACTTAAGAAACCACTTAGCTTTGTGGGTTAACATAAAGGCCATTATAAATAGGCCATTATAACTGTGTCATGAATGTTTTTCTTGACCTCAACTACAGTGGTACAAATTTAATTTGTCATTAAAATGTTATAATGGCTTCATGACAGCCAATGTCAAAACCAACCACATGACAGTTTAATGAAATGTTAACCCATAAAGCTAAGTGGTTTCTTAAGTTTGATAATTAATCTGCTATGTCATGTTTATGACATATTTATGACAGGTTGTGTTGTCTTAGTAATGTCAAGTTGCCATAACAAAGATATCTCAAACAATGTCATATTTGCATTAAAAATGTCATAATTGAGCGAATGACACTTAATGACAGTTGTCATAAACATGCATAAAACCTCCTTCATATTCATGACATGTGTCATGTCATTATTATGACGGTGTCATGTCAGTCTTATGCACACCCCTTCAAGTAAAGTGTTACCTCATCCTCTTATCATTCCGAATTAAGTCCGAAGTCTTTTGCATTTTACAACGGGTGAATCTCCAGTTTTCACTGGTGATTGTCTTTTGAACCTTTCTGGATCCGCCATCAAATTAATAAGTTTATATCAAGTGCTGTGAGAAAAGGATATACGTAAATCTCCACCTCCAACATCCTCACACTCACAGCCTACTAGCCGAGACTCTTCTTTATTTGTACAGATGTGACGTAATGACGCGAAGACATGCTTGAATTTCCAGAGGAAATCCACTAGTACCACTGGAATTAAAAACATTATTACAAGCTGACTGTTTTGAATCGAGCTAAGGCAAGCAGATAGTTTTAAACACTGTCTGGTTATGTACTTGCACAAAAAATTATTTTGGAATGCAGCTTTAAGTAAGTTCTACCAGAAAGACTCGGGAGATAAAATTATATAAATTTATAAATTATAAATTTGTAAATTTATTAATAGCTCAGCAAGCATAATTTTATAAAGTCTTTGGCGCAGGCCCCGTCCTTAGCAAGCAATGCAAGGGTAACGGAATCTGCAAATCCCGCCTTAAGATGAAGGCAGGGGCACAGCCGACCCCCTGGAGGTAAAGGAAGGGACCATCCTGGTGGTGGTGGGGAGGATGGAGGGAAAGGACCATCCTGGTGGTGGTTGGGGAGGATGGAGGTAATTGGCGCCGTCAGTATCTGCGAAGTCAGACGAATGTAAGTACCATTCTTTTATACTGAGAGTGTTAACACATGATTGGTTAGAAGTGAGTTAATACATGACGCGCTGATTGAGTCTTCCTGGCAGAACTTAACGCTAAGCTTACATTTCAGTGATGTTTCATTTTTGTTGTGAAAAAGTTATTTATTTAGTTCCTTTATTTATATATATATATATATATATATATATATATATATATATATATATATATATATATATATAGCTGCTCTGGAGAAAACCGTGATGTCATCGCCCAGCTCAGTTCAGTTCTCATATAATGGTGTCAATGCAGGCAGATCAATAATATTGTTGAATATTAAATTAAATGTCCCCAACTAAACAAGACAAAAATTCAGTGTTTATTCAAGTTAAAGATGTGAGTATATACAAAAATAAACGCACACAAAGTGAGAAACAGTAATAGAACTCCATCCACCTGTATTTACAATATAATGCGCCAAATAACCCAAAGGCAAATTGTATAATGTACAAAATAATGACAGTTTTTTGTCAGTCTTTTATATGTGAGCAATAGTCTCAGGAACCGTGTGCAACAGTCATTGTTCACCCAGATCTCCTCTGAGTGAAGTAATCTGCCAGAGAAGTCCATTAATAATCCACGGAGGAAAAGCAAGTAATCGGCTGTTATCATCTTCATGATGAAGGTTTCTCACGGTCTTCCTCCACAGATGAAATGTACTCAAATTTCACTCTTGGTATATTAGTCTTTTCTTTCGTCATTCTGTTCCTCATCCCTGGAAAGTCCTTCACGTCAAATGATGTAATGTCTCTCTGAACTTTTCCTTTCGTAAGATTTGTGTTGATCAATTAGCCTACAGTTGTAGGGGATTCAGAAATAACACACATAAATATACGGTGACCGGGAGGGGACATGTTCGGTTCACTTATTTTTGTCGTGGCCACAACATATAAACTCGTGGGAACGTGATATTAAGTCGTGGGAACGTCATAATATCTCGTGGGAATGTCATATTAAGTCATGGCCACGAGATCATTTTGTTGAGGAAACAACATAATTATGTCGTGGCCACGCGATGCAAAGTCGTAGCCTCAAGATCATATGTTGAGGGAACGATATATTTTTCTCGTGGCCACGACTTCATATTTTGAGAGAACGACATATATTTGTCGTGGCCACGAGTTATGTTGAGGGAGCCACAGCGGCCAATACTGTAACCGTACCATAGGCTACTGGGCTACAGCAGAGATGGAGATGACAGAAGAAATATCTTTTTACTTTAAATTAGGAATGTCATATAAAGATATAGTGCGGTCTTTGGCATTAAGACATGGGTACGTTATAAGTGAAAGATACATGAAGCGCATTCTTAGATTTTTTTGTCGCACGCATATTTTCAGGGACCGTCTTTAAAATGACATGCAACATTGGCATAAACGTTTCTAACTTCAATAGCATTTGAAGACAATGACTTACAGTCTTAAAACCAACTGTACATTGTTCACCCAGGTCTCATGTATGATGCACACCTTTTAGATTTTTTATATTTATGACAATAAACTGCTAAATCATATGCAAATATTGCTATGTAGGCCTATTTCCCTACTGTATGGGATCATACACAAAATATGACAATATTTAAAGCTCAATATCATTTGAAGACAATGACTTACAGTCATAAAACCAACTGTATATTGTTCATATAGGTCTCATGTATGATGCTCACCTTTAATATTTTTGATATTTATGACATTAAACTGCTAAATCATATGCAAATATTGCTATGTATTTCACTACTGTATGGGATCATATACAGAATATGACAATATTTAAAGCTCAATAGCATTTGAAGACAATGACTTACAGTCATAAAACCAACTTTACATTGCTCATATAGGTCTCATGTATGATGCACACCTTTAATATTTTTGATACTTATGACAATAAACTGTTAAATCTTATGCAAATATTGCTATGTATTGCACTACTGTATGTGATCATATACAGAATATTACCATATTTAAAGCTCAATAGCATTTGAAGACAATGACTTACAGTGATAAAACCAACTGTACATTGTTCATCTAGGTGTCAGGTATGTGACAGTAGTGAAATACATAGCGATATTTGCATATGATTTAGCAATTTATGGTCATAAATATCAAAATCTAAAAGGTGTGCATCATACATGAGACCTGGGTGAACAATGTACAGTTGGTTTTATGTCTGTAAATCATTGTCTTCAAATGCTATTGAAGTTAGAAACGTTTATGCCAACATCGCATGTAATTTTGAGACGGTCCCTAAATATGCATGCGACAGAAAAGTCTAAGAATGCGCTTCATGTGTCTTTCACTTATAACGTACCCATGTCTTAATGCCAAAGACTGCACTATATATTTATATGACATTCCTAATTTAAAGTAAAATGTTATTTCTTCTGTCATCTCCATCTCTGCTGTAGCCCAGTAGCCTATGGTACGGTTACAGTATTGGCCGCTGTGGCTCCCTCAACATAACTCGTGGCCACAACAAATAGATGTCGTTCTCTCAAAATATGAAGTCGTGGCCCGTTCTCTCAAAATATGAAGTCGTGGCCACGAGAAAAATATATCGTTCCCTCAACATATGATCTCGAGGCTACGACTTTGCATCGCGTGGCCACGACATAATGATGTTGTTACCTCAACAAAATGATCTCGTGGCCACGACTTAATATGACGTTCCCACAAGATATTATGACGTTCCCACGACTTAATATCACGTTCCCACGAGTTTATATGTTGTGGCCACGACAAAAATAAGTGAACCGAACATGTCCCCTCCCGGTCACCGTATAAATAGGGTTCATAGAAAAGAAATTGTATATTTAAATCCATCTATGCAAGTCCCACAACAAGCATTCATTAATAAAGCTGTCTTATATGTAGGCCTACTACAAACTGGATGATTTAATAAAAAAAACTAAATGATGCTTATTTGAAAACATAAAAATGCAGAACTTTTTGCTGTGAAGAGTAGGTTTAGTGTAAGGGGAGAGAATATACAGTTTGTATAGTATAAAAAACATTTGTGTGTGTGTGAGATAGAGAGAGTGTGTGTATGTGTGTACTTGTTTAGCTGCTGTATACTTTTGAGGGCCAAATGTCCTCACTAATATAATGAAAAAACAACATCTGACTAGTGAGGACAATTTACACAACTATATAGTGAAACAAACGTGTTTGTGTGTGTGTGCTTTCTAGCGTCGATCACGGAGGGGAGATCAGGATTTCATCAGGACTGCACAAATGTAAGTCATTAAACACACAGTTTTAGTGTTTGCTGTTTTGTTATTAAATTAGCTTGAAAAAGCCAACTTACTGATCTACTATTTAATATTATTATTATTATTATTATTATTATTCTTAGACTCAATTTCTAAATGCTGCTCCTAGAGTTCAAGCTACATCCAACAAACTCAGACTAGACCTTCAGACTTTTCTGACTTAAGGCCCATTCTAGTGGTGCGAGTATCGATTCAGATGTTCCAATTAGATTCGATTTCATTTACAGATGTGGCCTTTAAAAACGCGCGTTTTCTCCTGCGGCATTCGGCAATTCGTCCCACAGAGTCTCGCAGAATTCTGCAAGTGCTTTTGGGGGGGGCATACTTAAAAATTCCCTCAATGTGTTGCGCTTCACAGAATATCAACCAGGTGGCGCATACAAAAACAACTGTACATTAGATTTTTTTTATTTTACTTCACATTACGTCATGATTGTGAGAAAACATCCACAATAAAATATAAATTATAAATAGTAATAGACACAAATATTTACAGTACTGTATTATACAGACATTTGAAAATATTTGTAAATCCAAAAGGTTCATCAAAGTTGTCTTAAGACAAGAAGGGGTATTGGACAACCTTTACGAATTTTTATACTGTATATGCTTTGTCATTGCTGTGGTTTCCAGGAGATGAGTGCATGCAGAATATTTAACATTGCTTTTATTAATACAGCAAAGTGACGTTCTTGCCAGCGCATAACTTTTTTGTGCAACTATTAAGATGATTGTGCATGCAATGCGCATTTAAGTGCAACAGAGAATTTAGTGTGAGCATAATACACGTGATTCTGCCTGTAAAAACCCAGCAGTATTTTATTTTATTTTATACACAAAATCATCCTAACATAATGAAAGGTTTAAATAATGCGACTTACCCAGATTCTTAATTCGTGCAGATATTTCTTGTGTGATTGTTCTTGTGCAGATATTTCTTGTGAGGTAATGTTGCAGCACAACGCGTTGCATTTATATTTTGGGCGCATCTGATTTGCCATTACATTATTAATAAATATTTTAATTGAACTGTCTTAATGCATTAAGCATAAAGATTTTTCCACGTTAGTCTCAGAATGTCCGGGTTTGGCTTGAGGTCTTGCCGACAGTTTGTAAATCTTTTAAATATTCATTTTCACAAAATCCATATAAAGGGTGATCAACAGTTATGACTTCTAAAATAAAATAAAAATGACCAGATAAGAGGTATCTGATTGACAGTTTGACAGATGTTGTTTTAAAAATTAATCATAACATTATGGGGAAGTGGTATTAAATATTTGGTAAAACATAATACAATTAATTTAATTATGCATTTTGTTCAGTTTTGCTTTTACAAAATGTTCCCTGTTTTTTATATAATTCATTTAACCTGAGATGTGCATTATATCACCTTTTGATAATTCTTTGTGTTGTCGAATTTTGACACAGTTTCATTGTTTGTTCATAATTATTTGATTCATAATTATGTAATTTTTTTCTAAAAGTAGCAATATTTTAAAGCGATAAAAAGACAGAGAAATGACAGAGAAATTACGTTAGTCTGGTCACATATATGGCCAGATCAATTAATCTATTGCAGAAATACAAGACAAAGTGCATGAGAAAATTAGAAGTATGCAAAAGAGCACAGTTTAGATATTGTTAACTGTAATTGAAGCAGTATTTATACATGTTTCTGCTTTTTTTAAATTGACAATTTAAAATTTTATTCGCCAACACGTCAACACGTTTTGTGATTGATTTACGGATTTATTACAGAAACGTGTCAGAAGCAAAGATATTGTATTAGCATAGGCGTCTATTTCGGTGGGGACGGTGGGTACGCCTACCCACCAGATTTCGTCATGAGTCATTTTGTACCCACCACTTTTAACTTCCGTTGACCGTTTTCAGTGGTTATGAGGAGCAATATGAGAGAGAATTTTGGTAATCATTGTCTGACCCAACAAAAAAAATTATAATATTCATTTTATTTTAATTAGTTTGCATTTATGAGGGAAAAAACAATGTGTCAGTTCTCCGTTACGGACATGAGCGCTCTGAAAGCGGCACTAAAAGACTGCTTTAAAACTTTCACAGAGACCTCAAACAGAACAGCTGCCTTTCTTTAAATTGAATTTCGTTTTGTATTAATTATATCTTAATTTTAATCAATGTTTCATGAACCAATTGCCTGGATTTAATAAATAAGAAAACAATCACGACATTGGAGGCGCCGGCGAATGAACTGGAGTTCGTCTCATAAATTAACCGAAACTCAGCGTATAATGCACATTCACATTCACAGCGTATTTAGACACATTTAGACGCATTCATATTCATTACCTTTACTGGTTCTTTGTGGCAAGCTTTATGTGTGCGGTCATGCGCTTGAGTGCGGCTATATAGTAAACGCTCATTACTTAATACAAAGCATAAGCCTCTTCCTGGCATGCAATCTAATCTACTACAATGTCAGTTGGTTATATCAACATATGTCAAATTAAGTTATGCGATATCAACAAATTAAGTTATAAACATTAATTTGAAATAATTTAAAGCGTATGTATAGTAGATTTGCTTAAATAGCATTTAAACAAAGGAACTGCAAGGGTAGGAATTAAACCCCTACACGCTGGTGAAAACAGGAAAAAACGGTTTTCTTTTGATTCCCTGAGAGGAGATCGATTAGCATTGGGGGTTGGCAAAGAATTGGCAGACCTGGGGGCTGGGTGGTTTGTAATTTCTTGACTCTGTGTCAGTTGGTAGCAGTTAAAACAAGCAGCTAAAACAAAGACTGTGCAATTAATTACATTTTGGAAATAACTTCCTTCATGTTGTTTTATTAATACACTGTAAAAAATATTTTTTTGAATTTGTAAGTAAAGTTAGCATTAAATATGTTTTACAAACAATTGGTTTACAAACTCTTGGAGGTTTGTTGTTACCATCATTCAGAAGAGTGGTGCTTGTGTTTAGACTTGTGTTTTACGTGATTAAACCAGGAAGATTACATTGGTTTCTTTTCAGTGTAGGACAGTTTGTCAACAAAATGCAAAAAAAAAAAATAGTTATAAACATAGCTAAACAAAGAGTGAATAAGAATTAAAAAAAATAATGAAATTTTTATATTTTTTTTCACTTTTAGTTTTGTTGCAATTTCACCAAAAGCTTATAATTAGGAAATACACACAACAAGCTAAACTTATATTCTCTTTATGTTAAAAATGTTGTAAAAAATACGTATTCTTATATAATAATAACAATATGATACATTTATATTGCGCTCAAAATGATTTAGATATGGAAAGAGGAATTCTTCTCAACTACCACCAATAAAGTTTTTAAAATTCTTCTTTAGAAAATATTATATTTTGATGTTTCTGCGCAAGTTAAGCAGACAGTGAGGTTCGGGTTTGTTCCGATCAGAGCTCGTGAGCGGAGAGCGCATTTCTGAATATTCCGCTCCGCTCGTTCATTTCGCAGGGTTGCTCGCTCAACACAGATGTCCTGTTGTCTAGTTCGATAATATGTGGAATAAGGGCTGCTTCCGACTAAAAGTTTTTTTTTCTAGTCGACTAGTAGGCTAGTTGTTCATTTAAGTCATTCGTGGACAAATCGCCCCTTTATATTAATTTAATTACTTGTATAGCCTACAGGATAATGAGCGTAATATAGCCGCACTCGCATGCATAAAGCTTGCCACAAAGAACCAGTAAAAGTAATGATTATGAATGCGTCTAAATGTGTCTAAATACGCTGTGAATGTGAATGTGCATTATACGCTGAGTTTCGGTTCATTTATGAGACGAACTCCAGTTCACTCGCCGGCGCCTTCAATGTCGTGATTGTCTGCTATAGGCCTATTTACTTCTTATTTATTAAATCCAGGCAATTGGTTCATGAAACATTGATTAAAATTAAGATATAATTAATACAAAACGAAATTCAATTTAAAGAAAGTCTCTGTGAAAGTTTTAAAGCATCTTTTTAAAGGGATACTTCACTTTAAAATGAAAATTCTGTCATCTGTCATTTACTCACCCTCAAGTTGTTTCAAACCTGTATGAATTTCTTTCTTCTGCTGCACAGAAAGATAGATAATTTGAAGAATGTCAGTAACCAAAGAGTTAACTGGAACCATTGACTACCATAGTAGGAAAAACTACTATGGAAGTCAATGGTTCCAGTTAACTCTTTGGTTACTGACATTCTTCAAATTATCTATCTTTCTGTGCAGCAGAAGAAAGAAATTCATACAGGTTTGAAACAACTTGAGGGTGAGTAAATGATGACAGAATTTTCATTTTAAAGTGAAGTATCCCTTTAAATTTTTTAGTGCCGCTTTCAGAGCGCTCACGTCCGTAACCGTAAACTGACACGTTGTTTTTTCCCTCATAAATGCGAACACGAAAAATAAAATAAAATGAATATTATAATGTTTTTTTGTTGGGTCAGACAATGATTACCAAATTTCTCTCTCATATTGCTCCTCATAACCACTGAAAACGGTCAAAAAAATCTAACCAAAAGTCAAATTAATATGGACGGAAGTTAAAAGTGGTGGGTACAAAATGACTCATGACGAAATCTGGTGGGTACGCATACCCACCGTCCCCACCGAAATCGACGCCTATGTCATACCATGTAAAGGGAAACATGATAATATAAAAAGTACTGTACAGTAATGCAGAAAAGCGCATTAAAACCATGTTAAAGCTATTTAAAACATTCAGATGCAAAAAGGAACTAAATGTAAAATTAGATAAACTAGTTAATGATATTGCGCAAATGCTCTCGGTCTCTTCAAAGGTCTTCGCGAATTATTGTGTTATAAGACTCAGTTATCATACATCACGTCTCTTCTACTGTAAGTACACAGAAAATAAATAAGACAAATGATGCGCGTTTGAGTTGGATTTTTATGAAGAATATGTGACTGTTTATGTAACTGGCAAAAGAAAACTTTGTCTTCGTCATACTTCGTCAGTATGGCCACATGAAACACGACTGCCATCTACAGGTTTTAGTATTTCCTGCGTCCAACACCTAATCCCCCTTTTGCACAATCCCGCAGAATTTCGGAAGTGCTCGCGGCATTCTTCTCTCTGAGATGCGCATTTTTAAAGGCCACATCTGTAGATTCAATTTCGATTTTCGATTCCCGATTCAATTCTCGATTCGACTCAATGAATATAGATTTAATACAAATACTATATTTATAAAAAAGAACAATGAACATAAGTTTACAAGTGATTAATGAATAAAAAGAAATTGAGAGCCACAAACGTGTATATTAAACTAAAAATATACTAACTAATACTGGCTTTTAGGTGATAGTTCACCCAAAAATAAAAATTCTGTCATCATTTATAAATGTATTCATCATGTATACATGTTGAACACAAAAAAAAGTGTTGTCAGGGATTATGCATTCCAGATGAGGGTAGGGAGATCATGGGGAAGGGTGGGGAACGCAAAAGGCGGAAATATAAAGCGGACGTGCAGTGCGCGGACAGTCTGTGGCGTGCACATAGAGATGCGCATATAACAGAGACACGTACATAACAGAGACGCGTGATGGCTGAGCGCCAAATTCGAACAGCACCTTCTTCGTTAAAAGCTAACGTATGGCAAATTGGCAATTTTATTGTGACCTATTTAGTATTTTTTGTATGAGAGCTGCTTTCTGTATTGTTTAGTTTTCACATCAATATGCTGTAAACCAATATGTTATACGTACGTTATACTGCCCTCCACAGTCACAGTATGAGTGCAATGCCAGATGTGCATTCACTTTTTTTTCTGTTTTTGATTGTGGTAAACAGCAAACATTTCAAGTTCAATTTCAACTCTTTATTATTTAGTTGTGTATAAAATCATACGTTACTTTGTATGTTACTAATTATTCAGAATATGTGCAAGTGCACAATCATTATGTTTGTTTGAGAGCTGCTGGTAAATAATTCTATATTTTTGAACGAAAACTGTTTGCGATTTTGCTACAGCAAAATGTTTTTTGTTTTTATTTTTTTGTCTGAATAATTATATTGTTCATTGGAAATAACAAGAGGATGTTGGTTAGAAGTCTATTATTAAATGCTAGAGATTCAGAATATACTGAAGTTTGTATTCATTGACTACAAGTATGCTGCTAGTACAGGCACACATTTATTTTCCTGTTGGTTCTTTGCAATGTTGGGACATATGCTGGCAAATGTAACCTTACAGTTGACTTGCCAAATCACTTCCATTTGTTTTATTAATAAAATATATTGGAAGTAAATTCTTTATGGGTCATCATAAATACTTTGCTTTAAAAGTAACAAGTAGTTAAAAAAAATCTCTCTGAATCGTAATTGAATCGAATCGTGAGGTGCCAAGAGATTCCCACCCCTAATGCTCAGTTAGGAAAGGCCTGATCTTCCTGATGTTGTGCAGTGCAAACCTGCATGATCGAGCTGTCTTTGAAATGTGGTCTGTGAAGGTCAGCTGGTCATCAAATATTACTCCAAGATTTCTGACAGACCTTGATGGGGTAATTGATGAAAGTAGCTGGATAGTGAAGTCGAGCTGTAGAGACGGATTGGCAGGGAGGCAGAGAAGCTCAGTCTTTGCCAGGTTGAGCTGAAGGTGATGTTCCTTCATCCATGCCGAGATGTCCGCCAGACAGCTTGAGATCCGTGCAGCTACTGTGGGATCATCTGGTTAAAATGAGATGAGGAGCTGTGTGTCATCAGCATAGCAATGGTAAGAGAAACTGTAAGGACCATCCATTGGCCCAACGACGGAATCCAACGGCCTGGCGAAGGTTTAATACGTGTATGTCTTCTCAGCGCTCCAGTGAAGTTCACTTAATTTATTGGAACTTAGTTTCAGTGTTAGGCTACTTTAGACTCCAATTTCAAATGATAATCAAATTTAGATCGTATTTCTGATTAGAAAATAATCATAAATATTGATTATGAATTCATTTAGATCTTTGATTATTCTGAGTATCCCATACTTTCAGTTATTAATTCATTATGGACCCAATGCCGCACAGAGATCACGTTGGCCAATTCGTGTTTCTCACGGACACAAACTTGTTAATTCTGATTTGAGTCAGAGGATGTAGGGTTTGCTAATACCCCTAAAGTCGGTTGCCTACTGCTCACTCGAACAAGAGAGTGTAGTTTAATTTAGCCATTTCCATACAACTTGCTAAATCAGTGATAGACAGAAATCAAAAGATCTTCAGATGACGTGCCTACTGCTCCGTTCATACATGCGCCTTTAGTTTGACCTACCTTAACTAAGATTTGCGGTAGCACCAGCCTCCTTAATATATTAAAATAATGATTTCAGAATACTTCAGAATAAATCAAGATGTAACATTTATTTGTCAGGTAAAAATGTATCATGCCAATTACAGAAGTAAATTATTAAAAGCCAATTCAGAAAATACATGACATCATTTACTCAAAGATGACTCTAAAAGTAAGTAATGTTTTCCTGACAGAGACACACAGTAATGTGTCAGGGCTTTCCAACAGGAAAATACTTACATGCATTACTGTATGGGGGATGATCCTGGTATAAGAGTCCCAAAGGTTGCTCTGTTCCCTCACCTTAAATACCAGATCAGAACAGAAGGGGGTTATACAAATGTTGTTTAGAGTTGTTTAGGCCAATCCATGTACCCCAGGGGGATAGCACCTGGTTTCTTGAGATATCGTAAAGAGATATCAGCCAGAGAGGAGATACAGGATTCTCCTAAGTTCTCAATCTTTCTCATTAAACCAATGACTGCAATGAAATTAAGACCATTTTACCAATCGCTCTGTGCCCTTTAAAATGACACCAAACATGTAAAGGAAAAACAACATATTCACAAGATACACCATATGTGATATATAGACATTCTTAATGAACTTTCAGTGACTTGAGGAGGGAGAAGAGGAGGGAGAGGGGGGATGAGTTGAAGTCAAACAAGGGGACAAGGAGATAAGTTTGGGCAGGACAAGGTTCTGTGCTCTGACTTTGCTATCTTCTGTCCAGGGTGCATTTTATGGCTTTATTGCAGGGTGCGTTTTGTTTATAGCAGGAAAATCAGTTCTTACAAAACCATGTGCCTGTATGATGTGTCCCAGTGATGTGGTGTAGATGGAGAAGAGTAATTCTCTACAAGTGATGTGTTTAATATTGTTTTTTTAAGCAGTGGAGTTACCTGAGCCTGCTTGAATGTAGGGATGGGACGATTACCGGTTTTACTATAAACCACGATAAAATGTACTGACGGTTAGTAATATCGTTTAAAATTTAATTATCATTAAAACCGTGTTTGATTACCGCGATTTTAGATCCTGTTCAGCCAGCAACAGTCTGACGCAGGCGCAGCGCGCAATGTTTTGTTTTTTATTATTATTCAAGGAATTGCGGAAGGCAGTGACCGTGCTCGGGAGATTTTTCAGCCTTTTAAAAGAACCAATTCTGAGGTGTGGTCATATTTTGGCTTTAACAAAAGTCCTGAGGGAAACTTAATCGAGGATGGTCACCCTGTCAGCAGAACACGAAACTTCAGATCTGCCGAGTCGTCTTGTGTGACCATTACCACTGTTGTATAGCAAGTTAACTTTGACCTCAATACCAAAACTACGTCTGGGAAATAATTTGTCATAAAATGTTGTTTTAAGTTAAACTATTTTATTATATCAATCACTTGAAATAAACGTGAAGCTCCCGTAAAGAAAAGTTCGCAGCAAGTGGCTTTGAGCCAAGAACGAACAAGTTCAAGTTCCATTTAATTGATACTAATTTATATTCATTATACACTTATTACACCGATTTTGTTTTACCACATAATTACGGGGACATTGAATTGAGATTAATGTTTTAAATCTTACCTGTTTATAAATCCATTATGTTCAGTGTACAAAACAATCGTTCAGACAAGATGATCACAACAATATTATCAAAATCTGTAAACAATAAATCAACTCTGATTTAATTTCCAATACAATTAAAAACGGAGACGCAAGACGGCAAGTTGTAGGCTTATTTGAATGAAACGAGAGAGCGCGTCCGTTGTGATACATGGTGTAACGTCTGTCAGAGAGTGTGAAGTCTGCCCAGATGAAGAATACAAGACAGTGCAAATGAACTGGTATTTCCACAAGACTTTTATAGATGTTTTCTCTCAGTTAAGCACACTCGTCACATACATGTCGAAGAGCGAATGTTAAAAGGGAAAAGAAAACACTCTAAAACACGCTACAAATCAAAGTGGAAGTAAACACATTATAATAAAACAACGGTCAGCAAGTAGAGCGGTCATCTTCCTCTTTGCGCGAGCATTCTCACTCTCCCTGTGCGTGCGCGCTCACATAAAAACAGCATGCATACAATAACGTACGCCATAGAAGAAGTTATCTTAAAGGCATATCAACATTCATGTCATGAACACTACTTAACACTAGGCGGCCGTTACAATGGATGTGCGCGGTGTTATAATGCGTTGCTATTGACGACCGTCATTATAAGGAAGAAAAAGCCACATAATAGAATCTTGCTTTAAAAAGTGCATAGAGCTGCTTGTTTTATTTGTTGTTTGTTGATTTTCAAATATAAAACTTGTTGAAATGTCTTCAGTGTGTGTGATCATCAACTCTTTTTGAACACTTTCATCTCGTTTTAACAAAACCGTGATAATATTGATAATCGCGATAATTTTGGTCACTATAATCGTGATATAAAATTTTCATACCGTCCCATCCCTACTTGAATGCAGTAGGGAAAGTGTCAGTATGGAGGGATGAGTTGATGATGTGTGTGAGTGCTGGAAGAAGTGTGGGAGAGATGGCTTGCAGAAGGTGTGAGGGGATGGGGTCTGGTGGTAGGATGACTGGAGAGGAGAAGTTTAGATACTTATTCCTCGGTTTAGTGGAGAGAAGGAGGAGAGGTTATTGGCCGTGGGAGAGGTTGGTCTGGGTTCCTGTACGTGTGGAGCTGAGAACTGACTGCTGATAGTTGTTGTTTTGTTGGTGAAGAAGTTAGCAAAATCATCGGCAGTTAAAAAAGAGTTGGGTGGAGGTGGACAGAGGAGAGAGTTGAATGTCTTAAAGATTGATCGTGTGTTAGAGGAGCTGTTGATCTTGTTGTGGAAATATGAAGATTTTGCGGCATGAACATCAACAGAAAAGGATGAGAGGAGAAATTGATGTGTCTTTTGATTTCCTGAGTTCAGTCCGGTGTTCACGAAGAACCTTAGATAACCAGGGATTGGAGGGAGTAGCGCGTGCTGGCCTGGAGGAGATAGGGCAGATATTGTCTATAGAAGATGTTAAAATGGAGCAAAGGGTATCCGTTGCGGTATTCACATCCAGGGATGCGAATTGTGAGGGTGAGGGACGAGAAGATGACACGGCAGAGGAAAGATGGGAGGGAGAAAGTGAGCACAGGTTTCGTCTGAAAGTAACTGGTAGGTGGGTTGGTGGTTCACAGGTAGAGAGTTTTAGATTGAAAGTAATGAGGAAATTATCTGAAACATGGAGAGGTTTCACCAAAATGTTGTATGTGATGCAGTGTGATGGCGAGGGGTGTGAGAAAAAGTTGTTAGAGAGAGCAGCGGGGGTTGCTGAGTCTTCTGGACGAATCCAGGTCTCAGTCAAGCCCAAGTTATTAAGAGTAAATTGAGATGCAAAGGCTGGAATAAAGTCAGCTTTATTGACTGCTGACTGACAATTCCATAGATCCACAGAATGAGAGAGAGATGTGTGTGTAGATGAGAGAATGGGATGCAGATTAGCAGTATTGTGCTGCCTTCTGTGCGTGATGAAAGAGCGTTGTTGAGAGACAACAGAAATGTATTGAAAGTACAATGTTGAGTAAGGGTAAATAAGATTAAAAGTGGGAAAGGAAAGGGAGAAGAAGATAATTAAGTGCCTTACTGGTGTCCTTGCTCGGTGGAGTCGATGGTCTTTACCCGAGTCGGTCTTCACACGAGGAACTGAACAGGAGAGCTGAACGCTTCCGTTGACGCTTCCGCGACTGCGTGCAAACTACATAGATATAATGCTTTCAACGCTTGAGTGAGGACTGCTGTCTCGGCCCAGCAATTAGCACAGCAAAAGCAAATAATCTGAAAATGGGAAAAATCTAAACTAGCTGTTGGACAGCGCTACACTTAAGTGCAATAAAATTCAAACTGCAATACTTTTCAGACGCGGCTGTTATTTAAAGTAGGAAATGTGGTAAGATATTCACACCAAAGTGTATAAGACTTTTAATTAGTCTTATTAAAATACAGATTTGTGTGAAGGTAAAAATTAAAAATAAGCAGAGAATCGAAAATAGCCTTACCTTGGGGCAAATAGTAAACTGAGAGGAGAACTGGATAATAAGAGAAAAAACCACTTGCGCGCTCTTGTTGTATCCACAGACTGACCGCTTGTCCTTTAATTCTTTAGCAAAAGAATAAAATAGCCTGTATTAGCTGTAAATGGTCTTTTCCATCTATGATCGTATAATGTTCATATCATAATGTTCAAAACCAGTGCAGTACAATTCTCTGGACTCTCTAGATCAGGGGTGCCCAACCCTGCTCCTGCCGATCGACTGTCCTGCAGAGTTTATCTCCAACCCTAATCAAACACACCTGAAGCAACCAATTAAGGTCTTCAGGATCACATGAAAATTAAAGGCAGGTGTGTTTGATTAGGGTTGGAGCTGAACTGTGCAGGACAGTCGATCGGCAGGAGCAGGGTTGGGCACCCCTGCTCTAGATCAATCATTATCAGAAAAAGTTTAACTTCTTCATTTGGATGGCTGTAATAGGTTCACTTTAAAATGTGGCCTTGACCAAGTGTCCCCGAAAGCCTATATCTCTTCAATGAATGCTCAGATCTTCTTAAATTCATGATGACAAATCCCAATAACATTAAAAAAAAAAAACATTTCTCTTTTTGTGTGTGTGTGTGTGTGTGTGTGTGTGTGTGTGTGTGTGTGTGTGTGTGTGTGTGTAAGCATGCATTATGGAGTTAACATGGAAAAACTGGTTTGCTTTAGTGCAGAAAACTGGTGAAAATCAAGAAGTTTGAAATGAAAGTGAGCCATTAAGTGGTCTTCTAGTGCCCTCTGCTGGTCATTCTATATATTAATAAAGTCTTTTCACATGTGCTTTTGCATTCATATTTAGACACAAAAATATCACTTATATAACCATTACTATTATAACACAATCATATTTTGTCAGAGTTTATCACTTCATTTGTACTGATACTTTACATAATTGCTAGCAATGTGGAAAATCATGGCAAATGACGCTAGAAACATGGTAAATCATATCATAGTAAATAATACTAGAATGTGGTGTATTAAGGTAAATCATGATAGAATCCTGGTAAATCATG
This sequence comes from Abramis brama, assembly GCA_022829085.1. Lineage (NCBI taxonomy): Eukaryota > Metazoa > Chordata > Actinopteri > Cypriniformes > Leuciscidae > Abramis > Abramis brama. The sequence goes on along the minus strand of CM040766.1, from coordinate 60,338,204 downwards.
GTAAACTATGCTAGAACAGGGTAAATCATGGTAAACTATGATAAATCATGATAAACTATGGTAAATCATGCCAGAATCACGGTAAACAATGGTAAATCATACTAGAATGTGGTATATTATGATAAATCATATTAGAACATGGAAAATCATGGTAAACTATGGTAAATCATGCTAGATTCATGGTAAATCATACTGGAACATGGTAAGTCATGGTAAATCATGATAAATCATACTAGAACATGATAAATCATCTATGATGTCAGTGGTTAAATGCTTGCTTAATAAAGCATAATTGATTTAATGCTTATGTGCTTAAAAGCCTTAAATACTAGCCTGGATGCCAGCCTAACTTAGCCCCACCCACAACATTTTTAGGTCGGGAAGTTCGGTCTGGACTTGATCCGTTGTGGAGCTATTATGCCCGAACAAAAGCTGTTTGGACCAATCAAATTGTCAGGGCAGATGATCAACAGTAACGCATCATGTCACCAATGAGCACTTGGGTTGAATTCGTTTACAAAAAATATGACTGCTGCTGGAGAATTGAGATTTCACACTTACAAATAAGTTAGATAGAATAAATGCATATTTGGCATACTGTCCGAGGAGAGGCTCCGGGCTCGGTACTCGGCCCGAACCCAGAGTACTCCCCACGTATTCCAGGCTGTGGAAGAACAGGCCAAGAGTGAGTGAAGGGATGCTGAAAACTGTCAAGGAATGAGAGTGAATACATGTATGTTTCCTCTCATGCTGATAGGGTAGACATAGTAATTGTTTGAAGACAAGTTGATTGGATTGATTATTTGAACGTGCTCCTCCCGAACTTTGTTTATAAAACAGCACATTCAAGGCATTTGTCAATCGGAAAGATGAATGAAGAACATACGACACTTACTCCATTGCTCTGATTGGTTGTAGGTCTATCCAATTTAGTGCAAAGGCATTTTCCTTGCTGGTTTGTTTGAAACACGCCCCATAATCACAGCCCAATGGAGCAGATCAGACTCACATTCTGACTAGAATCTGAGTATGACGACGTCAGGCTGCTTAAATGCTTGAACCCCGGTAAAATGCTGCTTGCAGCTTTAATTATTATTATTATTATTATTATTATTATTATTATGTTGTTGTTGTCGTTACCTTGGATCTTCTTTTTGTATAGAAGAACTTGGAATGAAAAGCTAGAAGTAAACGTCAGTTCTGTATAGGATGATCATTTTTATTTGACCTTAAAATTAATTTGATTTAAAAAGAATCTGCTGTAGCATCTTTGTTTTACTCGTTGCTCTAAACATTATTTGATTTAACATTTTGGAATAATTGGAATAATTTTTTTTATGTTGGTTTTATTTAGTTTAACTGGTAAAGACCCGTTTTCTTTACACCGAATTTAAAGGCCACCTATTATGCAAAATTCACTTTTACATGGTGTTTGAACATAAATGTGTGTTGGCAGTGTGTGAGCAAAACCACCCTAGAATGATAAAAATCCACCCAGTAGTTTTTTTACTATCTCAATAAATCACAAGCACTGTCTCAGAACGAGCTGTTCTAGATTTCCCTCACTGTGACGTAGAATTGAGCTAAGCCCCACCGACGTGATTTGATTGACATCTGGTTTTGGCATAGACCCCGCCCTCGGTGATCTGTTCTGCACACCATCGCCATTGTTTCAACGACAGCCGGTAATGTCTCCTAAGAAGTGTAGGTGTTCTGTTGTGGGATGTAAGAATGGACATACTAGTCTTCACTGACATCAGAGCCACTGAAAACGCAGCGGATGGATTTTATTTATGAAGAAAAGGCACCACTTAAACTTCCTAAATACAAGAATCATTTTCTGACTGACTGTTTAGTGAACGAGGGTCAAAGTTAATCCTCAAGTGTGGATCGTTGCCTACTGTTCGCGATCCAACGTCACCTCCAGAAGAAGTAAGTGTATTTTATGATTTTTGAGCAAATAGTCTCAATCGATGTCAGCCAGTTCAACAACAAATGCGTCTAAAGCTATTTATTGTCGTCGTCATAGGATGTCTCAACAAACAACGTCAGACAGTTTTATGTCACGTACATTATTTTTTGCAGCAATAAAAAATGTAAAATTAATACCTCTATCTCCATAGACAGTATGAACGTCTATCTCCCTGCAGCATTTGTTTTCTGGTTCTGTAACGTTAGCCATCTTCTCACATTTGCCACATAAGCGTGTGTGTAAGTTAGTTTAAAAAAATTGCGCAAAAGTTATCACAATTTGTTTGTGTGTGTGTGTGTGTGTTGCACATCCATAATTGCAAAGGGGACGCGATTAAAACTCTATAAGTACATAAATGTATCAAATAACCTTTCCGAGACGTTTAGTCCATTCTCATTCGTGTTTATTCTGTGCTCATCATCTGGGTCCAGCAGGGCGGGGATATGCAGCTCATTTACATTTAAAGTGGTAAACACAAAAACAGCTCTTTTTAAAACAGGCCCCAAAAATTACATTTTCAAATGGTTATAATAAATTAACTGTGGGGAATTTTGTGCTGAAACTTCACAAATACATTCTGGGGACACCCAAGACCAATATTACATCTTGTAAAAAGGGGCATAATAGGTGCCCTTTAAAAGCAAAAACAAATGCTGAATGCTGATAAAGTGTTTGTGCATGTTTGTTTGGATTGTTGTTGAATGTGTTTTGATTGTGTCTATGCAGTTGTTGCCTTTAACTGCACATGGTTACAGTTAATGTTTTCATTTAAGGTCATTCTTAGGTAGTTTTAAGTTCAACCCAATTTAAAAACAAAAGGTAAATGCTGATACTAAATATGTCAGTAACATCTATGTTTGTATTGAATGTGTTTACTGCGCAGTTACTGCCGTTAATTTCAGATGGTTAAAGTTATTGTTTTCAATAGCCAAAAGCCAGTTTGGCCTGTTAAATACCAAATAAACATCTTGTTTATGTATAATTTCATTCTTTCTTGTTTGTTGCTTAAAAGAAAAAGAAAAAAACGGGTATCGGAATCGGCCAGTTTGCTTGAAAAAAATTGGAATTGACCATGAAAAATCATGATCGGTGCATCACTAGTTATCGTTCTTGGTGTGAACTGCCCTATGCTATCTTTTCAAACTGATCCAACTTAAAGTTTTCCTAAAAATGATCATCAAAAATCCCAGAATTACATTGACGGAATGTTTAAATGAGCCACTGATCCAACTTAAAGTTTTCCTAAAAATGATCATCAAAAATCCCAGAATTACATTGACAGAATGTTTAAATGAGCCAAGACTGTTCAATCGACTGTATTTCCTTCAAACTTAAAGCTTTTAAAACTAATTCAAAGTTTCTGGTCAGGCTTTCTCAAGCCAACTCCAAAGTTTGTCTTGAACTTTATTATCTGGTTGTAAATGTTGCTGTTGTAATGTGTGTTCTTGTGTTCAGATGCTGTTGATCTCACACTGGATCCAAACACAGCAAACACTCATCTCGTTCTGTCTGAGGAGAACAGAAAGATGACGTTTGTGAGAGATAGTCAGTCGTATCCTGATCATCCAGAGAGATTTGATCATCATCCTCAGGTTCTGTGTGGAGAGAGTCTGACTGGACGCTGTTACTGGGAGGCTGAATGGAGTGGAGATTATACTCATATATCAGTGACATATAAAGGAATCGAAAGGAAAGGAGAGAGTGATGACTGTGTGTTTGGATGTAATGAGAAGTCCTGGAGTCTGAGACGCTATAATAACAGACTCACTGTCTGGCACAATAATAACTCCACTGATGTTTCTGCTGGTTCAGGATCCTGTAAGAGAGTAGGAGTGTATCTGGACGTGTCGGCCGGCACTCTGTCCTTCTACAGCGTCTCTGACACACACACACTCACACACTTACACACATTTACACACACATTCACTGAACCCCTCTGTGCTGGATTTAGACTTCGTTGTGTTAACTCTTCAGTGTCTCTGTGTCACATTAAACAACAAACACACCCTGACTGACACACACACACACACACACACACACATTCAACACCACATTCACTGAACCCCTCTGTGCTAGATTTAGTGTTTATAATGTTAACTCTTCAGTGTCTCCGTGTCACACTGTAAAACAAATTACAAAGAAAATGTAAATAAATTACATCAAAATACACACACTCACTAAATTGATATTTTTATTTTTTTATTTATATTATGTGCGTTACTGCATTATCACCGTTATTGATATTCATACACTTTATTTGTGCACAATGTGTTATTAAAATCCTTCAGATGATCTGATAAAAACTGCTGGATCTCAAAGGGTTATTATAATCAATAATGTGAAATGAATAACACATCATCTATATTATCATAGAGATAACTGTAAAATGAACATTAATCTACTGTCACCTCCAGTATTTCACTATTAATTCACATGTTTTATTACAGCTTAATCATGTTATTGTAGTTTATGGTCAATAAACACTTGTTCCTGTTTCAGTCTGAACATGTTTCTTCAGTTGTTGATCTTTGACTGTTATTTTCATTCATGATAAACGTTTGTCACCCTGAGTTTCACTGTTTTTACACGTTTGCTTTTTAATGTCCAGTTTTGACTGAATCACTTTATGAATCTTCATCAAAAGAGAGTTTGGATTGAATCTAATACAGAAGAACTGTTGAACAGGAAAGTAAATGAGTCTGTGACAAATAATCAAAGTAAAAAAAACACTTTATTTTAATGTGTAATTATATATTTAAGTACTGTGTAATATTAAGTACATGTACGTACTATAGGGTTAGGGTTCATTTATAGTTATTACTATAGTAAATACATGTAATGTGCAACAATGACACTGTAAAATAGTGTTACCAAAACTGCACTGTAAAAAAAAAATTTGTTCACTCAACTTAATTTTTTTAGTTATCTTTTTGCTTTGACACAGTTAAGTTTTATTTACTTAATCTACTAAGTATTTTAACAACTTTTAACAACATTTAACAAGTATTACAACTTAAAAAGTTTAGTTGACATAGTTAAAATAGTTGACCCAACAACTTATTTCAAGTAACCTGGACTTGTAAAGTTTAGTTGAAATACGATAACTTACATTTTCAAGCATCTGTACTAAAATGTATGTTCATTGAACTCAATTTTCGTACTATAGGGTCAGAATTAATTTATAGTTATTACTACAGTAAATACATGTAACGTGTAACAATGACACTGTAAAATAGTGTTACCGAAACACCTGTAAAAAAACAAAACATTTATATGTTTTTATAAATGTACGCAGTTTTCGTGTTTGTTTCATATGGTTTTAAAAAACTTTGATATTATTTTCTACAAGTTTAAAAACTGTAATGTGGTTTATGTAAAAATGATATAGTACATATTGTCCTTAAACACCTTTATATGCGAGACTACATCTGAATTATGTTTAAAAAAAAATATTGCAATTATAATTTTAAATCAGAATAAAAAAAATAAAATAAAAAAAATGCTCGATTATGTTTGTTTTTCCAGGTCAGTTTATTATTATATCTGGAGAAAACTCAACAAACTAAACCATCTGAGCAGAAAAGAGAAACTAAAAGTCAAGTCAAGTCATCTTCAATATAGCGCGCTTTTAACAATGTAGATTGTTTCAAAGCAGCTTTACAGAGATAAACATTATTTAAGGTAACAGAGATTGTTTTGGCTTTATAGCGGTTCTTTAATAAAGTTATTTTCCAGCTAAAGTTAGTTTTGATTGATTCGATTCCGTCACAACGAGTTTTGATTGATTCGCTTTTGATTAGTTTTGATTGATTCGCTTCCGTCGCAACGATCATTTGTTACTAAATTAGGGGCCGCTAAGACGACATTCTCTCTACACAGACTTTAAAGTCCCTGTAAAGTCAAAATTAAGTATGTGTTCTGAGTTTGTCACACCACAGAAAAATGTGTTATTAGCCACCCAGCCAAATTTGAATGATAAAAAAAGCCGGCAAGTACATAAAATAAGCTATCAAAATCTTGAAAAAATGAGCAGTAGTCTCTGCTCTCAAACGCTGGGGGCGTGTCCGCTGGCTGCGCTGAAACCACGCCCACTCGCGGGAAAGCTACCGTCGCCACACTCAACTGTCTGTCACCGCTACAGCCGGAATGGATGCTCCTAGCAGCTTAATTTGTTTTACAAAGCCATACATGTTCGAGCCTGGACTACCTACTATAATTATAACATAAGCACACAAGGCAACTTACACTCATTGGTGGGCACGCACTGCCGACGATGGCACCAGCTGTCGGCGCGACGGGAGGATGATCGCCGAGGCGGGAGATAGTCAGTTCGGCCCCATTCACCAGTAACAGCGGATTATCAGTGAATCCCAGTTGTCTCCGACGAAAGTTTATAAAACTATCCCGTGTAAAATGATCACTACAGAGGCGGGTTTTGGCGGTGATCCTCGACTCTCCATCAAGGTGGCTCTTCACAAAATTAATCCACCTCTTGTTGATATGATAGTTTTTCGGAAATTTAAATAAGGACACCGATCTGTTTTGTACGTGATCGCATCCAGGTAATACGCATTTCCGTGACGAAGGCATAGCTAGCTAGCAAACTGTAGGATGTAGTAACTAATAGTACTGACAGTAACTCGCGATCGGCAAACTGATGTGAATGTGCTATATTGTTAGGGGAGGGGCAGCGTCAGGGGCTCCAGTGCGTCATCAAGTAGGGGCGTGTCCAGGAGCTCAGGGGCTTCAGTGCGTCATCGAGCCCCCGTTTTAGCCCCGCCCAAAAAATCCGGAACACAGCAATGGTGAAAAACTGTTTAACGGTCTAACTCCACAATTCAGTACTTCACAGTTCACAGTCTTTGTAATATGATTTAGCAATACATTTCTAACATTTATAATGTGTTTAGAATTTTTTTTTAGAATTGCCTTTACAGGGACTTTAAACGTGAACCTGTGATAAATGCTGATGGCGTTCACATGCGCATTAAGAATTGACCTATGGCTAAGCCACGCCCCCTCCACTCACTTGGACAAACAGTCAACATTCGGTAACAGGCGCTGTGGCAGCTGTCACAGTTGGAGACATTTCACAAGAGGCAATTGATGATTTTTGGAGACAGAAAGATTATATCTCATCTCAAAGTCACCAAAAGGGCCTTAACTATGCATTGGAGGGTTATATTAATCATTTTATTTTGAGAAGGTCGATGAAAAGCTTCAGCTCCAGACAAAGATTTAACGTTACAGGTTAGTGTGTAAACGTTATTGGTGCCATTTCGCTTCAAACGCTGGCTTTATACGCGCGAATTTGACTCTCTATTTGCGTTTGGTGTGAACGCAGCATAATGAACTGAACAGCTGCGATGTCAAGATTGCAATGCTGGAATGTGTGTGTGTGTGTGTGTCAGAGAGAGAGAGGCACGGGTGCGATCGCGATCGAACAGTGGAAACATAAAAACATACTCCATTGTGTTCATACAGGACACCATTAAAACTGCAAAAATGTTTAGCCTACTTATATTTGTGTAAAACACAACATGTGCTTTTGTCAAACTCTTGTCAAACTGCAACGCAGCTAGAAGCTAGGCTAATGTTACTTCAGAGATGTTAAAGATAACGTTCAAATACGTTGTTGACTTGCCTTAGAACAGATGTTGACATCCTTGTTTAATTTATCCACGTTTAGTTGGTGTTGTGGTCTAAGTTACCGCATAACTTAGAAAGTGAACTGTAGCAGACACTTATCTTGGTTGAGATGTGGCTTGGGAAAGGGTAAAAAATACACACTGTCGCCCAGCCTCTCAGGATACCTATGTTGGAGTTGAATGTACCCCATGCACACCGTTTGACCATTTTAAACTTAAAATGACAAGAAAAAACAGATAAAAACGAATGAAAACTGACTAACTGCAATGCATTTCAATGGACGTGGAAGCAGAGAATGTCCGAGTGTATTGGGTTAGCTATGCGCACTGTGATTGGCTCATCGCGTTTGGGGGCATGGCTTAGCCATAGGTCAATTGGTTCTATAGTTATGTGTGTTTGAATATATGTGCGCAGGTTTGTAATTCCCTACAAACCAAGCCTAAACAAAGTACTGGATTTAATTTTATTTTTTCACTTCGGGTTAGGTACGCGAAACGAAATTTTCCTGACAGCGCTTTATCTGTAGTAAAGGGATCCTCCATAGGGAGAGACTAGTTGGCACTTCAGCACTGCGTTGTCATCGGGTCCAGACGAAGGTCCTTCGTCAGATCTGGATACGGCCTGGATCCGGCAGGCTGCGGGAAAACCTCTGGATAAAACATAGAAACTAAAAGAGAATCAACATTGTTCCTCTTGTGGCCGTCAGTCATTATTACATCAGGATTGAACATGAATATATGATGAATATCTCTCTCTCTCTCTCTCTCTCTCTCTCATTTATTTATTGTGTTGAAATGACCATGAAAGCGGCATTTGCCATAAAAGTGTTTTAAATCAAAATGCATTGTAAAAGTATGCAAGTATATATTACCTCAGGTGTGAATAAAGCTGAAATGAATGAAATACTCAGCTGATGTTTGTCTCTCTACTGGAATCACACACACAGATCTAGTTTAGCAGAAGGAAAATCTAATGCAAGTGTTGCTGGAGGAGAAAGAGGACAATCACTGTTTTGACTAGTTGTCTGTGAAGAACTCAATATTCTTATTGCTCTTTGATGTCTGAATGTTAATATTAGTTTTGTTTGATTTACGTAAATTGCAAAATAATAGTTGAACAGAAAATGATTGCTGTAAAGTTTTGACATTTGAAAGGCCGAAGCTGACGAAAGGTAAATTGGTCAGGAAGGAGTTTACAATGTGAATTAATAAAGTTATTTAAGTACAAGCAAAATTATAAATATATATGATAAGGTATCTCATCAAGAGAGGTATCTCATATGTGTATATATAAACACGTATATATAACCTCAATATATTTATTTGCATGTTTTGCACTTATTAAGATTTTGAGATGAAAAGGGTGAATCAGTTTAAACCATCCATTAACATCTAATTATCAAAAACACAACGCTGACAAAACAGATTACAGTCAAATAAACAGATATACAAAGAGTAACAATCAATTCAGCCTATTTCAAATTCCCCTCATTTACAAATATTACATAGAACATCCGTTCTGGTAATTTATCATTTCATAAACAGAAAACACAGCAGATTACCAGAGATCAGCATTAAATCTCTTTAATCTGTAAAGTAAATCAAAGTTGAAGAAACTCAACATGTCCAAATGGAAACTGAACTCACACACAGTTTTACTTCAACATATTTGCTTTGGGATCTTGAATTATTAAATATAACATCAGATTTTCATTGAAGTTTAACATCATTATTTTGTCCCTGTAACTGAAGTAAATCAGTTTGACCTGAATCAAAGATCAAGTTAAATCAAGCGGAGCGCAGAGGTTCATGTCCTCCATCACATGAGTTTCACTTCATCATTTACTGTGCTCTGCTTGGACCCGGAGGAACGTGAGCTTAGAAAACACTCACAACTTAATATTGTTCAACTTAAACCATATTGCATCTAATCAGTGACTTCTCATTAATGAGTGAATGCACTAAAGTTTTAAAGTCACCACGTTTTTAACATGCTATTACTTCATTTAACCCCTTTTTATTCATTAAAAAATGAGAAATTCTTCTTTTAGTAACTAGAGCAAAAACCAGTGTGATGCAAGAAAAGATACATTTGTATCATTATGAGACATTTTATTTGAATATATCATTAGATGAACTTTACGAGAACATATAATAAGAGAATTACCAGTATGAACTTCATTGACTTCAATGGATTTAATTAAACTTATAACTCATGACTGCTCAAAACAGTCTAAATTTATGAAACCTACATATTCTTTTTCCAACAAAAAAACATCAATATTACTCAGTAAAATGAATATTTTGTTTGTAAACATTTCCTTAATAAACTTTTTCTTCCATATGAAAAAATGAGATGATAAACAGCTTGAATCTTTTCATGCTGCAATGGTTCATCAATAGGTGGCAGTAAAGTGAAATGTGGACTTTTGTGGGAAATGTGGGAAGGATCAAATGTGTGTGTGAAGGAAAGAGGATAAATGTATTTTACAGGATTAATTTGAGACAAATCTAAAAAACATTAGCATAATTTCATGTGTAAAGCTACAGTTCACTTTCAGGTCAATAAAGACCCGAACGCAAAAGCCACAGTTTTAAATGTTAATATTTCTTACATAAAATCAGATTTTTATTTTTATTTTGACAGTCTTAACAAACCTAAAAAACTGTGTCTTCGTACTAAAAACGATAGATTAATGAAATAAATAAAATGCTTGTACCTCTTCTGGGTCAAAACGGAGCCGAACGCAATAAGAGTTTAGACAGACGTTTCAATAGAGTCTCTGATTTCAACTTTAGTTTAGTTTAAAGAGTTTGGTGAATATAAATGATGATTCTCCCTTGCATTTATTTAGCTAAAGACAGTAAAACAACTTTTAAGGCATTTCAGAGAAACTCCATGAAGGAAGATTAATATCTAATATTGTAAAAGGCTGAAAAACAGATTGTTTTAAAGGAGCATCTCTAGTTCTCTGGTGATTTTGGACTTGATTTGGTAGTTAGTCTTTAAATAGACAGTGCAGTCAGCATCGGTGTTGCTCGCCCGCATGGCTCTCTGGAAGCGATGGCAGAAGCCGTGGACGATCACACAGGCCTCCTCGAGTTTGAAGGACTTGTCATCTTCACAGAGGAACTCCACCAGAGCCTTGCTGCTCTTCTGTGAGCTTTCCAGCTCATCCTGAGCTTCCTTCAGCCTCACCTCACAGCCTGAAGGAAGAAGTGATGGACTTACAAGCTGAACAGGAGCATCAGCATCTGTGAACATGATCTGGACACACACACACACCTCTAGAAATGTTCTGGTCTGCATCTGGATTTCAGCATCTGCCTGAGCTCTGACTCTGAGCTCTGAGACTCGGCTTTGTAGTCGAGAAAGATCCTCCAGCACAGACTCTTCTGACGACCTGACCACAGAAACAGCTGATCGTTCACTCTCTAATATTATCCACTGAGGAACATCATGTCCTACGAGCATGGCCGTAGCTAGAGGATTCGGGGCCCCCTGAAAAAAATATTGATGTGGGTCCCCACCACCCTCCACCAATATCATATACTGTACAACAGATGAGCATGGAGGCCCACATACAGTATAACAGAAGAAGGTGATGTTGTTGTAAAACCTTTATTTTAAAAGTTAAATTTATATAAAAATTACAACTAATAAAAAGAAATAGTTAAATAATAATAAAACCAATTTAAAAAAAGTAACAGCAAAATAATGTTTTTCCCCCATCAGGGAAACAGTCTGTTATAATTCATAAATCAAAAAGTAAACATTTATACAAGAATGACAAGAATGCAGTCAAATTTAAAAAATAACCTCATTTATTGTTTTATTTTTTAATAAAGATAATATTATTAAATAAAGCTAAAATTTATTCATTCAAGTGCATTCGTGTTTTATTGATGTAGGCTAATAAATACATCATCAGCCGGCAGGTTAGGTGCATAATGCAATGCGTCGTGACTCGTGTAAATTTTTTAACTCTATTTACAATAGTGTAAAAAGACAGGGATTTTGAACACGTAATCATTCGGTCGATTGTGGTGCGCATCGATAATGAGAGTGAGTAGCCTAGCCTACCCAACAGGCTGTAGACGGTAGTTTTCTTATTTCCAGCGAAATAACAATACAACCTGTCTTTAAAGAACGTCTTGATCGACTGGGATACAACAACTCTCCTGGCCTCCCTCTCATTCTTTTCATAGCATTTCTGGTGCCCTAAGTTATGTTTTCTTTTCCCCGACATTTTCAGTCAATCTCCTGCTCTTCCACCAAGTTCATCGTTAACTTCAGGCACTGCCGCCTCAACTCTGATTGGTTCTGTTCACGAGCTGGGGCGGGACTTACAATTTTATTGGGTCGATCTGATGTTTGTCACTGACTGAATAATTAATAAATACTTTAGATCGGACTAAACCATTTATAGGGAGGTAAGAGAATATTTTGAAAAAATATTTAACCAAATTGCATGTTTTCGTGGTTTTTATTTAAATCTCAGGCATACAACTAATATAAATATTAGAATTATTCACACAACAGGGGCCTATATAGTATAACTGCTGGATTTTGTGGGGCCCCCTGGGCAGTGGGGGCCCCTATAATTGTCACCACCTTTCACCCCACTAGCGACGGCCCTGCCTACGAGCACGGCTTGTTTTTGTGGAAAGCTGATGAAAATGACTTCACATCAAACAAAGCCTATTTTTAAGCCTTTATTTTCTACATTAAATGTAACATATAATTTGTGTTGATGTTGGGGTGAATCTGACCCAGACTGGCTTCATGACACCAGTGGCGGCTCCAGACAATTTTGATTGGGGGGGCAATGGGGGGTTCTGGTCATTTCAAGAGGGGGTCTCATGAAAACCAACAAAAAATACAATTGACACGGCTAATAACTGCATATTACTGCTACTAAACAACAAAAACAACAGAGCATATAAACTACTTTGTTTTTAATTAATTAATCAATTGCAGTTTGCAAACAATATGCTCGAACTTTAATTGCCATAGCCACACCCATGACAGAAAACATATTTACAAAATAGTAGGCCTATCTATTCTCTATGGAAGCTTGCTTCCACCACTGAATAATAAATAAATAATAATTATTGCGACTTTTTCTCTCACAATTCTGACTTTTTTTCTCACAATTGCGATACATCAAGTCAAAATTGTGACTTTTTTCTAAGAATTGCGAAATATGAAGTCAGAATTGTGAGATATAAAGTCATAATTCTGAGAAATAAAGTCGCAATTGGGAGATATAAAGTTAGAATTGCATGATATAAAGTCGCAACTGCGTGTTATAAAGTCAGAATTGTGAGATATTTACTATTCTGAGGTAAAAAAAAAAAAAAAAAGAAAAAGAAAAAGAAAAAAAAAGTATTTTTTTCCTTAGAATTGGACTTTAGGCTATATCTCACAATTGTGAGTTTATATCTCACAATTCTGAGAAAAGATGTCAGAATTGTGAGATATAAACTCGCAATTATTTGTTATAAAGTCAGAATTGCGTGATATAAAGTCGCAATTGCGAGAAAAAAAAATATGAATTCTGACTTTAAGACGCAATAGTGACTTTATATCTCGCAATTCTGATTTTTCAACACGCAACCGCGACTTTATTTCATGCAATTCTGACTTTATATCTCGCAATTCTGAGAAATAAAGACAATTGCGAGATGTAAACTCGCAATTGTGAGATAAAAAGTCGCAATTATCTTTTAAAATGTTTTATTCTGTGGCGGAAAGCTTCCATAATTCTCATACTCTCACCACCTTTTGATTGCCCTACTTCTGTCCAGTTTCCCCCTGGCATCTTCTCTGCTCCTCTTTTGTCCAGCAAAGCGATCCATTTTTAGCTTCAAGCTATAGCAGCTCTTGCGGGCTCGCGGCAACGCTTTGAACGCAATGACGCAAGGCGCAACGACGTTCATGGGGCGTTGATTCTTATGTTTATATTTTTTTATATGTCGAATAAATTATTAATTATTATTGTTCTGCGTAGTTTGAAGAGAAACATTTTTAAATCTTTATCCCGGGTATATATTTTTTAATCAGGAAGGGGGGGGGGGGGGGGTCAAATGGGGGGGCAAGGCGTTTTTTGGGACCCCCCAAGACCCCCCCTGGCGCCGCCGGTGCATGACACTCATCCGCTGATATTCTTCACACATTGACTGATGCATCATCATACTGCTGTCAGGAAACACTCGCAGGAATAATGAGTAACAATAACACAAGTTTATTAAACAGGTGAATGGCAAGGTAAGTGTAGACAACCATGAAGATGAAGATAAATCAGTCCAATAAAGGTATTGCACCACTCACACACACACACACACACACACACACACACACACACACACACACACCAATGAGTCGCTGAGTAACTTGTAGAGTTGTGACGTTCGCGAACGAACCGATTCTTTTGAACGGCTCATAAACATGAACGATGGGAGCCGAGTCGCGGCTGGAGGGGAGCCGTTCTTTCTGTCGTTCTTTTTTTCCTATGCGTGTTTCACACAGATGCACACAAATGAGCTCCTCCGCGAGACAGAACAGTTATAGGGGGAGGGGCACACCCAGCGCAGGGGTGCTGGAACTGCTTTGTATTTATTTACATTGCATTTTGTGTTCATTTAAAACTTGAAGGGGCTGATCTCTTATTTGCAAAGTTTACAGTAGTTATAGTAGTAATAGTGGACTGTACGTAGACATTTCCATTTTATTTATTCTAATTTTATCTACAGTATATGTCTAATACTTTAAATATTTTTTGTTATCTATCAAAATGTTTTTTTGTGATACTGTTCTTGTATAGAATTTTTTCACTAAAAGCTGTTTTGCACAGACAGTCATTGCAGCCCACTTTGTTATTGTTCATTTAAGACTTGAAGGGGCTGATGTCCTATTTGCAAAGTTTACAGTAGTAATAGTAGTAATAGTGGACTGTATGTAGACATTTCCATTTTATTTATTCTAATTTTATCTACAGTATATATTTAAAACTTTTCTATCAAAATGTTCTTGTGTGATAACAATGTTCTTGTGTGGAAGTGTTTGTAGTAAAAGCTGTTTTGCACAGAAATTCATTGTAGCCGGCTTTGTTTTTGATGTTTATTTGTGAGTAGGTATTGTACGAATAACATAAGTCAACGTAGCTTTACACATACACACACTTTGTACTAAAGGTAAATCCAAAATAGTGATGTCACTGTCTAAGCAGAGGGATGTTGTTCAACCCTATGGAATATAGTCCACACATGACAAATGAGGTAATAATCAATATTTCAGAATAATTCAAACTCAGATATTGGTGTGTGATATCTGAGTTTTAATTATTTGACTACAAATCTCACCTCATCATTCCTCCCAGTGATTATTTCCAGGATAAACTGAGATGCCCCCAAGCTGGCTTCTTAAAACTGACTAAATATTTAAAAAGAGCCAAAAAAAGAGCCGTTCTTTTGAACGGCTCTTTGAAAGGAACGGATCGCCAAGATCCGGATCCCCTCAAAGAGCCATAAATCCCATCACTTGAATTAAGGATGTTTCTTCCATTGCTTCTTGTTAACACATCCACAGATACTTATGAAGAAATTATAAAAGTTGTTTTAGCATATTAAACGTTAAGTGTGAATTATTCACCACTAGGAGTCTCTTGACCAACACAAAAGAACAGAACACAGTGGGATGTGTGAAATCCATGTTGAAAACGCATCTCTACTCTGTTGCAGGGCTACAGTCGCCCTTATGGTGTTTGGAGACTATTGTTAGGCTTATGTGTAGTGAGTGTATTGTCAGTGTGTGTTTGTTTTAAACATGTTGAGAGTGTAAAGCACTTTGGTCAACTTGTGTTGTTTTTAAATTTGCTATTGAAATAAATGTTGATTGATTTATTTACTCATTTACTGTTTTTTACATTTATCAGTCACTTTATGTTATGTGGTCTGAATATGCTGTTAAATAGGCCTGTTTAATATAATATTTATTATGCCCATGTATATTGTAAAACATTTTTAATAGGCCTACTTGCATTTAATAACCATTTGAAGTTATTCTGTTAACTTTAATCCCTAATCTAACCCCTTATACTAACCCTAAACTCCTGAACCTAATCACACCTCACAGTCATTAGCAGTTTAGTCAGATTCATTGATTAAAACGGGAGATTTATAGATCAGTGCATGCGGTGAACTAACTGGCTTCAGAGATTATGAATGAAGCGATCGTTGCTGGATTTGTGTAATTCATTCGCAATTTCAAAAAGGTTTTTATTTTTAATGAGAGTTTTTGGACTGTTCCTACTTTATACTTCTGTACAAAAAAGTGCTAAACTTTGACAAAATTATATTAAATCTTAAACATAGTGATTTTATCTAGCCTAAGCAGGCTATAGTCTAAATATAAATGAATAAGCAAAACATGAAAACAATAAGGGTTTCTATGAGCCAATAGCTTCTCATCTGCCACAATCTGGTGACCTGAGAACCTTTATTTTTTTTAATAACAGTCATTACATATTTAGGTTGCAACTGCATCTGTCTCTGAAAACACACACACACACACACACTTCTTCCATCTCAGATATGTCGAAAGCCTATTCTGAATGTGAATGCAGTTCCACGTTTTCCATCTGCAGCACAAAAATAAATAAAACATTACTAAAAAAAAAAAAAAAAAAAATCAAGATGTGCATTGTGCAGTCAAGAAAAAAATGTGTCAAAAAGTTAACGCGTCTCATAGCCACCTTATAGCAGCCAGTAAATACAAAAAAAAATTTTTTTGAGTGTAGCAGCCAGTAACAGGAGTCATTTAAAACGCATAAATTGTGTAAATAAAATATTATAAACAATAAACATTATTTGATATTTTAAAAATATCCTTGGATATTTCACCCGCATCTGCTCTATCCTGATTCCCGACCTGCAGATGAACCACAAATGATGACCTAAATATTTTCCATCCGTTATATCAAAAATTACAGATTCACATTTAACAGATTTCTATGTAAACTAATTATATAAAACTATAGGCTACTGTTAGTACACCATAATTAAACAAATGAACTAGATCAATCAATGCCTTTAATTCCATTCAAAGGAATAGAAAGCAAGTGAAAAAAAATTAGGCTGAAACGATTCCTTCTCCTGTGTCTCTCTCTAGTGGCCAACATTAATATCACAGCCTCATCTTCCAGGGTTTCAGGGTTTAGCTTCAGAATTTGCTGTTATACTCCTGAGCATCATAAATTCATACTTCTGTATTATCATTATCCCTTCTCTAAAGCCTGGAACACACCAAGCCGACGCCGACGAACTAGTGGCGACGAAAGCAGACTGCAACGTCGGCTCACGTCGGCTCACGTTGGCAGCGTCTGGGTCCAAATTTGCCCTGACACACCAAGCCGATTCTCAACACCCGACGGCCAACTAGCAGGTCCGTTCTTCTGCGCCTGCGTAAGATGAAATACCTTTCCGTACCAGCAGGTGGCAGTAGTCTGTTTAGTTACTCAAAGCGGAAAACCGGAAGAGCTACAGGGATACAAAACATATACAAAGAAAAGGCATATCAAAATCTCGCTATCTCGCTATCCACAGACGGGTTTGTGATATTTCGGAAATGTCTGACACGTTGCAAATGGCACTGGCGTTGTCAGCCCTTGGTATTTTGCTTGTGGAAGAGGAAAGGAAGAATCGGGCGCGAAAAATACGCAGAAAGCGCACTAAATGGGTGAAAGCATGGATTCTCCAGAAACAGGCTCATGGGGCTTTCCCGAACCTGTGTAGAGAGCTGGAACTAGATGAAACCTCCGATTTTAAAAATTTCGCACGGCTTTTTCCTACTCAGTTTAACACGTTAAAGGAACTTATCAGTCCAATCATACAGAGGAGAAACACGAACTACCGGGATTGTATCTCCGTAGGGGAACGTCTGATGATTACACTACGGTTCCTGGCAACAGGTAAGCAAGATAAAGGTTATTCTTTGTTTTAACATTGCAACACCTTTTCAGTTGTGTACATTTTGGTGTATTATTAAGCTTTATAAACTGAAAAGAAATAGATTATTTCGGATGGCAATTGTAGCCTACTTAAAAAGAAACAGCATATACAATATAATAATATGAAAATGCATTAAAAGTGTTTTGTTCTTGATGATTGATTCTGGAAAAGGTGTGGAAAATTGATAATGCATTTTCATATTATTATATTGTATATAATATAATAATATATAATATAATAATATGAAAATGCATTAAAAGTGTTTTGTTCTTGATGATTGATTCTGGAAAAGGTGTGGAAAATTGATAATGGAGTTATGTGATTGTAATCTTTGCAGTAGAAAGCTTCAAGAGCCTTTCTTACCAGTTCCGAGTGGGAATGTCTACAATTCAGCAATTCGTTCCTGAAACCTGTGCAGCAATCTACCAGGTCTTAAAAGAGAAATACCTGAAGGTTTGTACACATTCGGACAATGAAACATCCCAAAATGACTACGAGTTATAAAGGGTCTGACAAATAAACCTTTTTTTTTACATTTTGCTGTTTTTCAGTGCCCAGACACAGTGGAAGAGTTTTGAAGAGTGGCAGCGAGTTGCCATTGGATTCCAGGCTCAGTGGAACTTCCCAAACTGCCTGGGTGCTCTGGATGGGAAGCACATCAACATTCGTCCCCCACCAGGAACTGTGAGATTTTTCTGTAATGTCATACAAGGCCGGCCTTTCCTGGATCATGCTGATCAATGCGTCTTCACTTGCCTCGTTCCAGACAGCCATATCTTTTTAAAAATAATCACGAATAATATTCACGAGAAATAATCACGAGAAATGAGAAATGAGAAAAGCACGTATGTCCCACGTTGACTTCGTTGTTTACTTGCTTCGTCACCTCCGGTTTTTTCTTCTAGAGCACTGGTTCGCTGGCTGAACAGCCAATCAGAATGATCAGATGGCCCGACTGACTGACAAGCCCCGACGCCGATTCAACATGTTGAATCGGCCGTTACAAAGCCGACGAGGACCAATTTCAGCCGACGGTGCAGAACACACCGAGAAGATTTAGTCGGCCGACGCACGGAAACTGCCCGACGGCCGACCGTCGGCTTGGTGTGTTCCAGGCTTAAGTCTTTTTGGTCACGAGACCGCGAGTCCACATGAAGTGTGCCATTTGGGATCCAGCCTTAGTTTATTGTAAACACGTAATTTGAACTGTTGAAAAATAAATGTTTTGGATGCATCTCCCTCAGTTTATATGGTGCTTGTTAATGTTATAACTGCATTTTTTTTTTTTTATTACGATTTTATGTAAGATGTGGCTATGTTATGGCTTTGTTTTATGTTCTTCAATAATTCTAATTTAAGAATCTATTTCATCAGTTAGCCATGTCACTCTGAAAGCAATTGGAAATGTTTAGCTATACCACATGACAGCTTAATCAAAACAAGTGATTGGAGAATAGAGCAGAGAAGGAAAACACCACTAAAGGCAAAAACACAACTAACCATTTGCTAATGTGTGTGCAATTGTAAACATAATTATGTGAAAACAGACAATTATCACAAATTAGAAGAAGCTACACGTAGAACAGTGTCCAATCTCACCAAGCACTAATTAAAGTGTTTCTGATAATAATCTTTAATGTAAACATAATAAAGGCAAATTGTGATTCTCAAGAGCATTTATTACACACAAATCTGTGAAACAGTAACAATAACATAAACTTGCATAACTTGCCACCAGCAACGAGCGCAGTTACTATGAGAATCAAAATCAATCAATACCTGAAATAACATAACCTACAAACTGAAATAAATACTAAAAAACAAAAACTGAGATGAATTATTACTCATATGGTCTACTAATTGATCTAATATTGAAAGCATCTGGTCCATCTGCCGTTCTGCTCTTAGAGACTGCGGTTCCTCCTTTGCTCTGCTTCCATCTGACAGTGGTCTTGCTTGGCTACTATTTCTCTGATAACTTCAAGGGAGGTTTCCTCACTACACCTCTTTCTATTTGAGGGTTTTTTCTCCATCCCTCCACTTGGTCTTGTGGACGGTGTAGGAATCCCCTCTGGTGTTGTAGATCCACAGGTGTGATCAGCCTCTGAAGGCCCTGCTTTCACAGTTCCTCCATTTCTGCTGGTCCTGGCTCAGGAAAGGTGAAGAAAGGCTCCAGTAAATCAGCATCAACAGCACCAGAGGGACCGGCCTTGCATTCTGTCGGGGTGCTGATCTGGGAACTGTGACCAGATTAAAAGGTGTCCACTGGCAGGACATTCGGCCTCATGCATAGCTTCAAAAAATGGCCATGATTCTGCAGTTAACTCTCCTTCATCTGTCCCAGATCCTTCACAGGCAGGCACAAATCCTACAACAGTATTAATCAGGTTATTAACAAACAAATGCATTAAACTTTATACTTTTTTACACTTTATTTCACATTAAATTGATTCCTGTTTCAAAGTAGTGTTTGTAGTGTAAATACCTTGTTTTTCCTTTTGAGATTTTCCCACTTTTTTCTGGCATGTTGAGGTGTGAGAATGTCTTGCAGTCTCATTGCTTTAATAATCTCTCTAACAGACAGAATACATAAATGTGTACGCAGTGATTTATTTCTTACAACTGCAAATTTGCTAATGCAGAACACAGACTTACTCAAACCCTTGAGTAGAGGTGTTCCTCACGCCTGTAAAGGCCAAATCTCTCAACACGTAGCCGAATAAACTGCAGTGTCCTCTCATCACCCCTTTATCAGATAAAGACAAACACATGGCAAGTAGCATCAAGAACAATTCCCCCCACAGGCTATATCCACCTTTAGTGAAGGACTATTACTTTGTATTTGCATGGTTTTATGCCACAAAGATACTTTTATTTATGTACACGTTTATGCATATTTACTTGTACATTTAATAATTGAAATGAAAAAGAAGAATTTATATAAAACTACAATAAACTGTCAGGAGTGTATAGAACCTCAAATTAGGGTAACCGATAGAGATTCTTGAACATAACAAAATTCCTTGCATTAAATGGTATTATAATAAAATAATGGACTATAATTGAATAATGAAATCATACCTAAATAATGGGAAATAGTATTGCCTTAATTACCCACTATAAGAGTATTCAGTTTCAGGCAGTTGTCCAACATATATGTTTAAATGTTTTCATTGTCAATTGTGCTATTGGTCAAAGCCATGTCTGGGGGATTTATGATGATAATCTTAACAAAACTTACACCTAAAAATCTTCTTCTCTGCCATGCCAACGAAAGTCAAACAGCCACGAAACTCCTGCCCTCATTTCTGATTGGGCGTTCGCAATGATTCGTGGGTAGGTACTGTAACTCGGCCCTGTCCCAAATGGCACCCTATGCACTCCCTAAGGTGGCGCTCGCGAGCACACTTCTGAGCGCTGAAATGCCGAAAGGGACACCCTACGGACTTGTATACTTGGAAAGCAATTTAAGGCCACGAGACCGCGAGTCCACTTGAAGTGTGCCATTTGGGATCCAGCCTTGTAGTGGCATTCACCCCTCATACTGTTAAATGCAGCGCGCCTCTCCTCGGGAGGCTGTTCTGAAATATTCGGTGTCTGAGATTTTCTGTGTCACCATGAGCAGAGCTTATGAATATTCACGAGAATATTCAAGTGTAGCATGTCTGGACCGGACATACACACAAGGACCACATGACCACTCAACTTTTTTTTAAATCCGTAAATAAATATAGATCAACAGTGGATCAACAGGGCATCGGCTTCTCTCTCTCTCTCTCTCTCTCTCTCTCTCTCTCTCTCTCTCTCTCTCTCTCTCTCTCTCTCTCTCTCTCTCTCTCTCTCTCTCTTTCACACAGTGATATTCACGGAGAGAAGCAAACATTGCGTATGCTCATCAGCCTCGCGCACAGGTAGACTGACATTATTACCAAAATTAAACAAAGAATTAAAAATACATATAAATAAATAAATAAATAAATAACTGATTACAATGTTTAAATGTATAATCTTTCATGTGATACATCACATTAATACTCTTATGAATACACTACAATAGTGTATAGTAGGCTAGCCTACATTACAATTAATGAATTACAATATTTTAGGCTACATACCTACATGAAGGTTTACAATTTTTACATAAACCATTTCAAATGCACGTTTACTAATACCAAACTTTAAAAATTAGAGACTCGTTGACTATTTTTATTTATTTATTTTTCTTTTCTTTTCTTTTTACTTATAGTCAGTAGAATGTCTGTTGGAGGAGCGTCAAAATAAAGAGTTAGCAGATATTAAGCAGACTGTCTACTAATACTCTAATGACTGATAGTTGACATGAAGTTGCAAAGTTACTTAAACAGAATGTTCAAGGGACCATCAAAATAAATTGTTACCAAAATTCTAAATTGTAGTAGGCTACTTTTGTTTGTGCAATACTGTCCATTAACAAATTAATTCCAAATGCTGTTTCAAACTCTTCTATTCTTATATAATAAAAATTGCGTAAGTGAGAATGCAAAAAATAATTTTTATATGGCCTCGCATTTACCCCAATACAAGTGTTGTAATTTATTTCCTCCAAACCCGGAAGTGTGAAAAGAATCCATTGGAGGAGGAGCTGCTGTATGTTTACCTATGACATTTAACTTACCTGTCTCACGGTGAAATCGAAAGAAGCCGATGACTGTAAAGACGCCATTTCGGAAGATAGAAAATCAGCAATTGCTTCACATGTGACAGTAAGTTCGTTAAACTTTTCATAGCTGTAATATCGATAGAGTATATGCGTCTAAACAGACATTATGCCGAACTCAAACTCAAACACATGATAAAGTGGAAAATTACTTGCGTGATACTTCACGTCAACTGTAACACTCATTAAATGGCCGAAAATGGTTAAACTTGCAATTTTTTTCCTTTAACAGGAGAATTTTAGTTTAATGTTTAAATCTTTGGTTGACTTTAAACAATTTAATTATTTATATAATCTATAGGCTATTGTAATATGTGTTCAGTGATGACTGGGGGAAGTAATTGTAGTCGCAGATATACACACATAAACGTGTAAAAATAACATAATATTTGCTTAATGCGAGACGAAAAACGGATTGTGAAAAACACCTGCAAGAGTTCAGCAGTGTCATTAAAGTGAAGGTGAATCCAGTGTTTAAACGAGGATGCTGTGTTTGAAAGTGTGGCCGACATGTTGCTCTAAAAAACAACATTTACAGTAACTGGAGAAAAACTGTTGATGTTAAGTTAAAGTAAAATAAATGCTATTTAAATTAAATGTGTCAATGTGTTTTGTGCATGTTATCTGTGTCCATGCAGGTCTGGAATCAAGTCTCATCAAGGAGGAAGAGAAGGAGCAAACTTCCTGTAAAATGAAGAGGAGAACCGTACCTGTAAAATGAGTGTATGTGAGGAGAGAGATGAGGCGTCTGTTCACACTCAGAGAGCAGAATCTCCAGTATCCAACTGTGTGTCCATGAAGAGTAACATCTCCATGGATAATCCTCCTAAATTCAGTGATGGATCATCTTCAGGATCCAGCTGTGTGTCCATGAAGAGTAACATCTCCATGGATAATCCCCCTAAATTCAGTGATGGATCATCTTCAGGATCCAGCTGTGTGTCTATGAAGAGTAACATCTCCATGGATAATCCCCCTAAATTCAGTGATGGATCATCTTCAGGATCCAGCTGTGTGTCTATGAAGAGTAACATCTCCATGGATAATCCCCCTAAATTCAGTGATGGATCATCTTCAGGATCCAGCTGTGTGTCTATGAAGAGTAACATCTCCATGGATAATCCCCCTAAATTCAGTGATGGACCTGCTGTGACCTCTTACCCTGTGTGAGTATCATGCAGTTCAGGGCCGGTCCAGATTCTGTTGGCGCCGTAGACAAGATATTATATTCATCGCCCCTAAAAACTACAACACTGACAATAACACACACAAACACAAGTGTGTGTATGGGTGCACAAATAGTTTTTAAAATAAAGGGTAAAAAGGCTATATAAAATATGTATTCAAATTGAATATATTTATAGATGATAGTCTTGGTATCCAGATAACTAGTTAGTCTCATTAGCCTCTCACCTGGCAACACTATTCTTAAACATAGATTGGAAAATTACATATCCAAATTTAAATGGATGCTGAACTTAATTGTAAAGTGCTGCTTTACATTTATTTTTATTTTCTATTAATATAAAACCTGTGCCTGGGCACCTAAAACTTCAAGTCAAAAGTGGTAAATCCAACCATTGTTGTCTTTCAAATTTGTCTCAAACTATCAATATGCTCTGGGAGTTTTAGGCGCAGTAGCCAATATGGCTGCTAGGTGACATTCAAACTCCATTTGGTGATTTAAAAACTTGGAGGATTTAATTTCATGAATGCTTTGGACTACTGGCCTCTTTTGATAAAAGACACATAGGGTTTTATTGCTGAAGTGAAAGCAAGCAACAACAGAAGTAAAAATAAAGTTTTACACTGAACTTGCATTAAATGTAAATAAAATGAAAAAGCTTCCACTAGTCCTCCATTCCAGTTAAAATATTCTAAAGTAGCTCCTCAAAATATCAAATAAACATCAACTACTCAAAGAAATTGTAGTTATGATTCTTAGTTTTATATTGTTTTTACTGGTCTTCTTCTTTGCTTCACTTTACCAGTTGTCTGTGCGTTTATTGACCGTTTTAAAAAAGTAGACAAAAAAAAAAAAAAACTATAACTGACAAAAGGCAATTGACTAATTCACCGTTAATAAATGAAGAGTTCATTTGCAAAAACCGATAAACATCACGTTTAAAATTTGTTTTTGTTTTTTTGCGGACTTCTGTGCATTATACTCCACATATAGCACGTTCTGAATCTTAAACACGTTTTGTCACAAAAGCCGGTATTGTCCATTGTCAAGGCATCGCAAGTTCATGTTCTCTTACGAGAGGTCTCTCGTACTGCGTAAGTATCTTACGCTAGGGGAAAATCTCTTTTCCGCGAGATATTGAAGCCCAAAAATTATCCTTTAATTTTGTATTAATGTAAAACGCATTGCAGCAGTATGCAGGCATAGGCGAGACAGCTCGCGCACCTATTGGCTGCTCTGCGGCAACTGCATCAGCCTATCGAGCGAGGCCTATCGTGACGTCAGATCCAATGAGGGTGCTTCGCGCCCACTGCGTCACATCCCACCGAAACGGGCGTGGCTTAGGCCTATAAAACAAGGCTCGGAGGCAGCTGATATCTGATTTTTTCATCTCTTCAGTGAAGCTCACGCATCGCTGGATCCGGAGAGAGAAGCCGCGCGCCGTCTGAAGAAGCCTTTCAGCGGGACGAGCCATCATCTGAAGCCGCTGGCCACGCCGCCTTCTACTGCCGTTCCCGCTGCACTATCCGGCGCCTATATCCTTTTCACTCTCTGTTCTGTGTGTGTGTGTTCGCCGGCGCGACACACACTCTAAAAGAGCTTGCGTCTTTTTCAAGATGCCTTCATGCGGCTCGTGCAGAGCCCCACTCAGCGACGGGGACCGCCATGTTATCTGCGTTTCCTGCCTGGGTGAAGATCACGCAGCGCTCGCTGACGGTGGCTGCCCTCACTGCGAGCTACTGCCTATGGCGACTCTGAGGACTCGCCTGGCAGCTTTCTCCGAGCCTGCACTTCCGCCCGCTGCGGTGCCGCGCCGTAAAAAGCACCGTGCTCAGCGGGTCCCGGAACCTTCTCCAGCCCGCCAAAGCTTCGGTCGAGTCACTTCCTGTTGGACAGCGGCCGCGGTCCACCGCCGCTTCTATTGAGGAGGATGATTTGAAAGCCGCGTCTGGGGAGGATGACACCTGCTCTCTGCTGGCGTCGGGCAGTGAGGATTGGGCGAGCTCTGTGGATCTCGCGCCTTCTGCTCGCGGACCGCTCGCTTTCTCCACCGCTGGGCAGGCTGCGTCAGCGCTGCACACGATGGCCACGCTGCAGATTTTCCAGGCCGATCTCCTCCGAAAGCTGGATGAGAATGGAACAGATGCAATTTGCATGGCAGACTTAAGGAGTGCTTCAGACCTCGCTCTTCGCGCTACTAAGTCTGCTGCACAGGCCATTGGATGGAGCATGGCGTCTCTCACCGTTGCTGAGAGACACTTATGGCTGATGCTCTCGGAGATGTCTGAGTCTGAGCGCACCGCGTTCCTCGACGCCCTGCTTTCTTCTGCTGGCCTCTTCGGATCCTCTGTCAATGACTTCGTGGAGAGATTCGCCGAGGTGCAGAAAGCGTCACAGGCCTTTAAGCAGGCCGTGCGAAACTACCTGCTCGGAGCTCACAGCCACAGCCTCCGCCCCCTGCCGCCTCATCGCAGCGCCGACAGGACCGTAGCTCGAGGCCTCGCTCTCGCTCGACTAGCCGCCGCCCCGCTCCGCGTGGGCCACGGCCTAGGATTGCGGTGAAGCCCGAAGCCCCGAAGTCGTCCTAGCACGCCTAGGAAAGCGTCGGTGTTCGAGTTCCGCCGCGGCCGGACTTCCACCGAAGCTCATCGCTCATTCAGTTCCAAGAAATGCGACTGTTCCAGTGTATTCTGCAGTGTACAAGCCGGAACAGCTGCCCGCTTGCCTGCACACAAATGCCGTTTTTACGGCTACCCAGATAAATCCCATAAAGAGTGTATTTTCTGTAAAAACGAAACCAGTGCGCATTCACTCTGCTCGGGCGGACAATGCGCTCAATGCAATGGGGCCCCTTCTCTTTATCATCTACCTTCTTCCCCTTGGCAATATTCTCCGTAAATTTAATGTTACTTTCCACTGCTACGCGGATGACATCCAGCTCTACCTCACCACAAAGCCCTCAGTCACTCTCCCACCCACTACCCTCACCGATTGCATTGCTGAAATAAAATCCTGGTTTACCCTCAACTTCCTTAAACTTAACAGTGATAAAACCGAGGTTCTCCTCATTTGCACCAAATCCACATTATCCAAAACCAACAGTTTTTCCATCACAACTGATAACTCCTCCGTCTCACCTTCCCCTCAGGTTAAGAGTCTGGGTGTCATCCTGGATAGCACACTATCATTTCAATCACACATCAATAACATCACCCGGTCAGCCTACTTCCATTTACGTAACATTAATCGTCTTCGCCCCTCCCTTACCCCCCACTCTGCCGCCATTCTTGTCCACAGCCTTGTCACCTCACGTCTAGACTATTGTAATTCACTTCTCTTGGGCCTCCCTCACAAATCCCTCCGTAAACTTCAATTAGTCCAGAATTCAGCTGCCCGAATCATTACCCGAACCCCCTCCATCCATCACATCACTCCTGTCCTCCAGCAGCTCCACTGGCTCCCTATCCAGTCCCGTATCCAGTTCAAAGTCCTCTTGCTGACATTCAAAGCCATCCACAACCTCTCACCCCCTTATCTATCTGACCTCCTCCATGTTCCCACTCCATCTCGCTCTCTCAGATCCTCCTCCTCATTATACCTGTCCGTCCCACCTGCCCGTCTCACCACAATGGGGAGCAGAGCATTCAGCCGCTCTGCTCCCCGCCTTTGGAACTCCCTTCCACCTCATCTCAGAAATATGGACTCATTCCCTCATTTCAAATCTGGGCTCAAAACCTATCTGTTTAAACAAGCCTATTCATTGTAACATCCATTCATCTGTAATTCTAATTGATTTTAACTGGTTTTTAATTTATTTCTTGCATTATTTTATAATTTGTTTTATGTATTAACTTATATGTATGCCTGTACGGTGACCTTGAGTGTCAGAAAGGCGCCTTTCAAATAAAATGTATTATTATTATTATTATTATTATTATTATTATAATATCCTTTCTGGGCACAGATCTGGACTCGCGGTCTATGATAGCGCGGCTGTCATCACAGCGCGCGCTGGACATTCAGCGAGCTCTTTCCGCTGTGGCGCGACCGTCCCGCTCAAGAAATTCCAGAAGATGCTGGGTCTCATGGCCTCAGCATCATCAGTTCTCCAGCTGGGCTTGCTCCGCATGCGCCCTCTGCCGTTCTGGCTAAAAGCGCGAGTACAGGGCCGAGCGTGGGCGTCCGGTCTGCTTCATCTCAAGGTCGATCAGACATGCATTTTAGCTCTGAAACCTTGGAAAGCGAACAACTGGTACCAATCAGGTGTAAGCCTGGGGACTTCCTCGAGGATGAAAGTGGTGTCAACAGACGCCTCCACCTCGGGATGGGGAGCGCTGCTCGAGGGCAGACCGTTCTTCGGCCAATGGTCAGAACGGGAGAAGCTTCAACATATAAACTGCCTGGAAATGTTGGCAGTGGACAACGCGCTGGCGCGTTTTCGTCCCCAAATAAAGGGTCACCACGTCTTGGTCCGCTCGGACATGTCGGTGGTGTCCTACATAAATCGCCAGGGCGGTCTCAGATCCCGAAACTTATACAGGTTGGCGGAACGCCTTCTGGTATGGGCTCAGCGCAACCTGCGCTCGCTGAGAGCGGTGCACGTGCCTGGGCTGCAGAATTTGGGGCCAGGCAGGCTGTCCAGGAACAACGTTCCAGCGGGCGAATGGTCTCTACACCCACATACAGTTGAACTGTTGTGGGAGAGGTTCGGCAGAGCGAAAGTGGACCTGTTTGCGTCTCACGAAAACGCTCACTGTCCGGAATTTTTCTCCAAGAGCAGGAACGCGCTGGCCCAAACGTGGCCGCGCTGTCCGCTCTATGCTTTTCCCCCCGTCTCTCTCCTGCCTCAGGTGATAGAATGGATCAGGGAAGAGGGATGCTCAGTGCTGCTCGTAGCGCCGCTCTGGAAGAACCAACCGTGGTTCCCAGTTCTGATGCAGCTAGCAGACACTGTCCCGTGGCCAGTGCCAGTGAGGAGGGGCATCCTCACCCGGAGCTGTGGTGCCTTCATGTGTGGACTATCAACGGGTACCCGCTGACCTCCCAGAGGGAGTGTTAAACACTATCACTCAGGCTAGAGCTCCGTCTACTCGACGGCTTTATTCCTCAAAGTGGTCGGTGTTTTCCGGCTGGTGCACAGCTCAGGGCATTTCCCCCCTAGATTGTGGGGTGACGGAGGTTCTCTCCTTCCTACAAGAGCTACTGGATAAGGGCAGGACCCCTTCCACGCTCAAAGTCTATGTGGCGGCTATAGCAGCGTTTTCTAAAACAACGCTTGGTCAGTCAATAGGAAGGAATGACTTAGTCATCCGCTTCCTTAGGGGAGCTAGGAGGCTGAATCCTCCCAGACTTCCTTCAGTCCCTGTGTGGGACCTTTCTACGGTGTTGGAGGCCATGAAAGGTGACCCATTCGAGCCTATCCAGTCGATTGATTTTAAACACTTGTCTTTCAAAACAGTGTTTTTACTGGCTCTCGCTTCAGTGAAGTGCATAGGTGACTTACACGCGCTCTCCGTGAGCACGGCGTGCATGGAGTTTGGGCCAAATGACTCGAGAGTCATACTCAAACCTAGGCATGGTTGCGTTCCAAAATCCCTCAACACACCGTTTCGGGCTCAGGTCATTTCCCTGTCAGCCCTGCCGGTCTCTGACGAGGAAGGGGACGCAAGCTTTCTTTGTCCAGTTAGGGCGCTGAGAGCTTATGTGTCTCGCTCGTCTGCCTTTAGACAGACAGAGCAGCTATTTGTTTCGTTCAGCGGGCGTTCCAAGGGACTAGCTGCATCGAAACAGAGCCTATCCAGATGGATAGTTGATGCTATAGCGCTGGCATACACTACCAAGGGCTTGCAGTGCCCGTTGGGTGTCAGAGCGCACTCCACGAAGGGCATGGCCTCTTCGTGGGCTTGGTCTAGCGGGATTGCCTTGCAAGACATATGTATGGCGGCAGGCTGGGCCTCCCCATCTACATTTATAAGGTTTTATAACCTGGAGGTTCCCGCCTTACAGGCCAAGCTGTTGTCGGTATAGACGTTCATCAGTTCAGGCCGAATCCCGCCCTGTCTGTATGATGTCATGTTAAAGCACTTGCGTCTACGAACGCTGCTGTATGTGGGATGGAGTGGTTTCCCCCCCTCTTCCCAGAACTCTCTGTGAGTTCCCTTGGTGATTATGCACTGTGAACTCTGAGCGTTCGCTTCAGGTTTATTAGTGTTAAATCCCAGCACGCACTGCGGTTTACATTGGGTCCCCTAGCGTAAGATACTTACGCAGTACGAGAGACCTCTCGTAAGAGAACGTACTCGGTTACTAACGTAACCTTGGTTCTCTCTAGAAGAGGGAACGAGTACTGCATATCTTGCCGTGCATGCAACACGCTCTGGTTCGCTTTGGCGATGAAAAACCAGATATCAGCTGCCTCCGAGGCTTGTTTTATAGGCCTAAGCCACGCCCGTTTCGGCGGGATGTGACGCAGTGGGCGCGAAGCGCCCTCATTGGATCTGACGTCACGATAGGCCTCGCTCAATAGGCTGATGCTGTTGCCGCAGAGCAGCCAATAGGCGCGCGAGCTGTCTCGCCTATGCCTGCATACTGCTGCAACGCGTTTTACATTAATACAAAATTAAAGGATCATTTTTTGGCTTCAATATCTTGCGGAAAAGAGATTTTCCCCTAGTGTAAGATACTTACACAGTACTCGTTCCCTCTTCTAGAGAGAACCGAGGTTACGTTAGTTTCTGCTGTACGTTTTGTACAACGTACAAAGCTGTACAAAGTACCTGCTGTACAAAGTTTCTGCTGTACGTTTTACAGCAGAAACTGACAAGCACCCTTGTTGTTTGTGAACACAACCCGATAAGTCAGTTTTAGCGAATCAGCACGCAGTATTCAGGTCAGGTGACAAGGCTGCTAGTCACTTCAAAAAGACGCGCTAGCTGAGAAGAGTTTCGTCAAAGCTGACTAAAAGTGATCGAGGATGGATAATTTCAGCAAACTTGATGAACCCGTGATATCTTCTTATGGGCGTAAATGGAAGTTAAAACTGAAACTTTTTCACCCAAACCTTGCTAAAGCAGCACGTTACAGTGGTGAGAGAAAAGCTCCCTGTATTGCGTGTAAATCACAAAAACAAAGCATGTCAGGCGTCTATGTCAACTGAGGAGATTAACGTTAAAAAGATTAACTGAGTGTTTTATTATATATCATAGCAATTACTTGGTTTTGTTTAATCTGCTTTTGCTATTTTTTTTTTTACTTTTAATATATATATATATATATACAGTGAGGAAAATAAGTATTTGAACACCCTGCTATTTTGCAAGTTCTCCCACTTAGAAATCATGGAGGGGTCTGAAATTGTCATCGTAGGTGCATGTCCACTGTGAGAGACATAATCTAAAAAAAAAATCCAGAAATCACAATATATGATTTTTTAACTATTTATTTGTATGATACAGCTGCAAATAAGTATTTGAACACCTGTCTATCAGCTAGAATTCTGACCCTCAAAGACCTGTTAGTCTGCCTTTAAAATGTCCACCTCCACTCCATTTATTATCCTAAATTAGATGCACCTGTTTGAGGTCGTTAGCTGCATAAAGACACCTGTCCACCCCATACAATCAGTAAGAATCCAACTACTAACATGGCCAAGACCAAAGAGCTGTCCAAAGACACTAGAGACAAAATTGTACACCTCCACAAGGCTGGAAAGGGCTACGGGGAAATTGCCAAGCAGCTTGGTGAAAAAAGGTCCACTGTTGGAGCAATCATTAGAAAATGGAAGAAGCTAAACATGACTGTCAATCTCCCTCGGACTGGGGCTCCATGCAAGATCTCACCTCGTGGTGTCTCAATGATCCTAAGAAAGGTGAGAAATCAGCCCAGAACTACACGGGAGGAGCTGGTCAATGACCTGAAAAGAGCTGGGACCACCGTTTCCAAGGTTACTGTTGGTAATACACTAAGACGTCATGGTTTGAAATCATCCATGGCACGGAAGGTTCCCCTGCTTAAACCAGCACATGTCAAGGCCCGTCTTAAGTTTGCCAATGACCATTTGGATGATCCAGAGGAGTCATGGGAGAAAGTCATGTGGTCAGATGAGACCAAAATAGAACTTTTTGGTCATAATTCCACTAAACGTGTTTGGAGGAAGAAGAATGATGAGTACCATCCCAAGAACACCATCCCTACTGTGAAGCATTTGGGGGTGCACATGGGACAGGGCGACTGCACTGTATTAAGGAGAGGATGACCGGGGCCATGTATTGCGAGATTTTGGGGAACAACCTCCTTCCCTCAGTTAGAGCATTGAAGATGGGTCGAGGCTGGGTCTTCCAACATGACAATGACCCGAAGCACACAGCCAGGATAACCAAGGAGTAGCTCTGTAAGAAGCATATCAAGGTTCTGGCGTGGCCTAGCCAGTCTCCAGACCTAAACCCAATAGAGAATCTTTGGAGGGAGCTCAAACTCTGTGTTTCTCAGCGACAGCCCAGAAACCTGACTGATCTAGAGAAGATCTGTGTGGAGGAGTGGGCCAAAATCCCTCCTGCAGTGTGTGCAAACCTGGTGAAAAACTACAGGAAACGATTGACCTCTGTAATTGCAAACAAAGGCTACTGTACCAAATATTAACATTGATTTTCTCAGGTGTTCAAATACTTATTTGCAGCTGTATCATACAAATAAATAGTTAAAAAATCATACATTGTGATTTCTGGATTTTTTTTTTTAGATTATGTTTCTCACAGTGGACATGCACCTACGATGACAATTTCAGACCCCTCCATGATTTCTAAGTGGGAGAACTTGCAAAATAGCAGGGTGTTCAAATACTTATTTTCCTCACTGTATATATATATATATATATATATATATATATATATATATATATATATATATATATATATATATATATATATATATATATATATATTAGGGTGCATCAAAAAACACAATTCTTGAATTTTGATATGGCTGGGTGCTAAAAGTGTTCCAATATATGTAGAAACAACACATGCAAAATATTTTTCCGGTACATGATGATTTAGGGGTGCCACCGCACATCTGTTTTTGTTGGATAAAGTGGTCAACAGTGCTCAATGGTCACAATGGAAATCTGAGGTAAACAATACTACAGCTCAAGAAAACTGAGGTGATCTTTCTGTTTGAGGTGATCTTTCTGTGTTGGGTATGTATTATTACACATTACTATTATGTAGGTGTGTCTTTGTATTCTTATTTATCATAAGTCATTTAAGTCATATTTATAGGTATTTGGTGCTCATTACATCTAGCTAACGTTAGCTAGCAACAGTTTGCTAACCACAGTTAGCTATCTATGTTAGCTAAGCTATTAAGCTTAACATCAACAGTATTCTAGAGTGGACAATGTCATATTCAGAGTATACAGTGGGGAGAACAAGTATTTGATACACTGCCGATTTTGCAGGTTTTCCTACTTACAAAGCATGTAGAGGTCTGTAATTTTTATCATAGGTACTGCCGTGGATTTTTTCCTAAACCTAACTATCTGGGTTGTCTCCAATCGACATTCCCTTTCTATCCTATACGTCTATCTGGGTTGTCTCCAATCGACATTCCCTGGGTTGTCTCCAATCGACATTCCCTTTCTCATCTATACGTCTATCTGGGTTGTCTAAGCAAGGCCGGAGGATCTCAGACAGATTCCATTGAAAATCCCCCAGTATACAAGAATACAACAGTTTTTATAGAATAAGAAGGCATGGCAAAAATGTCATACTGCATTACATAATTTCCCCACAATCTGATCTGGTTCTTCATATGCAAACCCTTCTGTTACTAGGTAAAGAAAACTTTGTTTTAATGATTACTTCATTGTTAATCACAAGGTTCAAATTTAGTCATCTGTCTAGTTTCAATTCCCAAATGTGTTATTTATACACTCACACAACCAAAGTCAAAGGGGTATGGTAAAAAATACAACATCCAAAAACACAGGACAAAACGTTTTAGTACATTGTGTTTCAAAGTGTTATCATGTTAGGCCTGAAAAGAGAAGTAACGTTAGATGTTAGAGACATGGTTAGTTTAATATACAGTTTACTATTTTATCTATTAAAAATCTACCACAGTACATTTTAACTGTGAGAGACTGTATCTAAAACAAAAATCCAGAAAATCACATTATAATTATTATCATTTTATTGCATGACATAAGTATTTGATCACCTACCAACCAGTAAGAATTCCGGCTCTCACAGACCTGTTAGTTTTTCTTTAAGAAGCCCTCCTGTTCTCCACTCATTACCTGTATTAACTACACCTGTTTGAACTTGTTACCTGTATAAAAGACACCTGTCCACTAGGGGTGGGCGATATGACCTAAAATTAATATCACGGTATTTTTCATCTTTTGAACGGTGACGGTATAATATCACGGTATAACTTTTTTTTTTCACCAATAACGAAATTGATATTTATTCCTTTATAAGCAGTTATATATTACTGTATTCTAAATATAATTAGCCTATGTTTTATCCACAACTTTAAATGCTTTAATTTAGGCTATTTTGTAACAGCGCCACAGTTTAGCGCACCACGTAGAACACTCGGAACCGCACCTGTGGCTGGCTGCACTGCTGCTTCGTGCTCAGTAAGGAATATAGGTAGTAATCTCTATGTGTCTGTCTGTCCGTTTGCATTTTGATTATTTCGAGAACCGTTCATCCAATCGACTTCACAAGGGAGTGCAGTGTCGCATTTGGTGCAATATAGACAGACACGCGAGACGCGACACGTTCAGAATTAATAGTAAACTACAGAACAGCGCGAGCGGGAAGCGGCGCACCTCACGCGAGCAGGGCGGCTATATTCTCCGAGAACGGACACTGCACTAGTGATATAAAACGCACACAGTCTGTTAATTAAGCAATACTTTTAAGGTAGTCTAATATTTTTCTGACTAACAAATTACTGACACAGTAAAGGGTAGATTTAAATAAAGAAAAACGAAATTTAAATAAAGAAAAACGAAATTTAAATAAAGAAAAAAACGAAATTTAAATACAGAAAAAATGAAATTTAAATAAAGAAAAACGAAATTTAAATAAAGAAAAACGAAATTTAAATAGGCCTAAAGAAAAACTAAATTTAAATAAAGAAAAAACGAAATTTAAATAAAGAAAAACGAAATTTAAATAAAGAAAAACGAAATTTAAATACAGAAAAAATGAAATTTAAATAAAGAAAAACGGAATTTAAATAAAGAAAAACGAAATTTAAATAAAGAAAAAACAAAATTTAAATAAAGAAAAACGAAATTTAAATAAAGAAAAAACGAAATTAAGTTTGCCTAAATTAAAAACGAGATTAATTTAGATTGATAATAACGGGTAAAAAGTCTAATACATTTTGTTTATTCTATTTTCCACAATGTCAAAGCAACAGCAGCAATACAAGCTCAGACATGCACTTCGGTTCATACAAACTCCGCTGTTCTGCGCTCTAGCCAGAGAACACTCTTGTTGCAGGAACACTCAGGCGTCGGTTCTATTTCTAGCATGCACGCGTTTTCCGCGTGGCTCGAGCCGCGCCTGAGACGCGTGTCTCACGCAGGCAGTGTGCAAACTCCAACCTTTTAACATGGGAGCCGAAATAAAAACAGACACCCAACGCAGCTGAGACTCTCACGCCAGCAGCCAGTGTGTCGCCGGCCTTATTCAAGCGCGAATGAGAACCGTTTCGCGGGGGATCCCAGGTGTCAATAAAACAAAAACAAAAACGTTTTTTCGTTGTTGTTTTATAAATGCTCTGACAATTGTTTAATAAATGTTCAATCAAAATGCAAAACATCGCGTCTTTTTTTATTTTTATTTTTTATTTTTATTTTTTTTAGTCGACTAATCATTGTGCAGGACAGGACTTTGGTCGACTAAGCATTTCTTTGGTTGACTACAGCCCTAATGTAAATGCAGCCGTTCAAGGAACATAATTGATTTATTACGGTATTGACGGTATTAGAAAATCCATGTCGTGGCGCAATGTCACACCGGTGATGACTATGACACCGGTGTACCGCCCACCCCTACTGTCCACACACTCAATCAAACAGACTCCAACCTCTCCACAATGGCCAAAACCAGAGATCCTGTGTAAGGACATCAGGGATAAAATTGTAGAGCTGCAAAAGGCTGGGATGAGCTACAGGACAATAGGCAAGCAGCTTGGTGAGAAGGCAACAACTGTTAGCGCAATTATTAGAAAATGGAAGAAGTCCAAGATGACGGTCAATCTCCCTCGGTCTGGGGCACCATGCAAGATCTCACCTCGTGGTGCATCGATGATCATGAGGAAGGTGAGGGATCAGCCCAGAACTACACGGCAGGACCTGGTCAATGACCTGAAGAGAGATGGGACCACAGTCTCAAAGAAAACCATTAGTAACACACTACGCCATCATGGATTAAAATCCTGCAGCACACGCAAGGTACCCCTGCTCAAGCCAGCGCATGTCCAGGGCCGTGTGAAGTTTGCCAGTGACCATCTGAAAATAGAGCTTTTTGGTCTAAACTCCACTCGCCGTGTTTGGAGGAAGAAGAAGGATGAGTACAACCCCAAGAACACCATCCCAACCGTGTAGCATGGAGGTGGAAACATCATTCTTTGGGGATGCTTTTCTGCAAAGGGGACAGGACGACTGCATCATACTGAGGGGAGGATGGATGGGGCCATGTATCGCGAGATCTTGGCCAACAACCTCCTTCCCTCAGTAAGAGCATTGAAGATGGGTCGTGGCTGGGTCTTCCAGCATGACAACGACCCGAAACACACAGCCAGGGCAACCAAGGAGTGGCTCTGTAAGAAGCATCTCAAGGTCCTGGAGTGGCCTAGCCAGTCTCCAGACCTGAACCCCATAGAAAATCTTTGGAGGGAGCTGAATGTCTGTATTGCCCAGCGACAGCCCCGAAGCCTGCAGGATCTGAAGAAGGTCTGTATGGAGGAGTGGGCCAGAATCCCTGCAGTGTGTGCAAGCCTGGTCAAGAACTACAGGAAATGTATGATCTCTGTAATTGCAAAAATTAAGTTATGCTTTTCTGATGTATCAAATAATTATGTCATGCAATAAAATGCAAATTAATTACTTAAAAATCATACAATGTGATTTTCTGGATTTTTGTTTTAGATTCTGTCACTCACAGTTGAAGAGTACCTATGATCAAAATTACAGACTTCTACATGCTTTGTAAGTGGGAAAACCTGAAAAATCTGCAGTGTATCAAATACTTGTTCTCCCCACTGTAGATGTCTCATGTGTATTGAGAGTAGCATTGTAGTTGGTACAGTAAATTAACAGGGTAAGGCCATGTGAAAATGTCCCATTGACCTCCATTCATTTTGTCTATAGGACAAATGAATGGAGAATCTTGAAAGTTGAATTCTGAGAAATGCCCAAGTTGCCCAAAGGGCAAACAAACAACTTTTACTTTGATAACCCTATAGAACATATTACTGTATAAAAGTTCATTGTACTCAACATTTCCAGGTCAACCTTTTGGCAATTAGACTAAAAATTGCACATTTTTCGAAATTTCGCCAAAGTTCATGTGTTAGGTGGCACCCCTAAATCTCAATGGAATTCCTCAAAACTTTGCAAAAGTCATTTTTATGTTAATTGGAACAAAATGCAATGCCAGCCAAATTGATATTTTGAAATTAAAATTTCCCATTCAAATTTGATGCACCCTAATATATATATATATATATATATATATATATATATATATATATATATATATATATAAAAACAATTTCATTGAACTTTAATTTTGTAAGTTACCTGTATTTGTTTTAGTTATTATTACTTAAAACAACCCGCCTTCAGTTTGATTGATATTACTTGGAATGCACAATAAAAAAAAAACATGATTTATGAAAATTAACAAAAACAGAGTTATCTGTTTTTGCAAATGAACTCTTCAAATTTAAGTTTAATTTACACTATTTTACATTAATACATATATTTAATGCTCTGTTAGTAATTATAGTTTAGAAATGTTCCTTTTTTTGTGAAGAGGGTTTATAGAATGTTTGTAATTATGGAATTATCGGTTTAAAGGGGTGGTATAATGCCCTTTTCACAAGATGTAAAATAAGTCTTTGATGTCCCCAGAGTGTGTATGTGAAGTTTTAGCTCAAAATACTCCACAGATATTTTTATATATCATGTTAATATTGTCACTTTTTGAGGGTGAGCAAAAACCCACCATTTGTGTCCCTTTAAATGCAAATGAGCTGCTGCTCCTGGCACAGGGGGCGGAGCTACAACAACTTGTGTCCTTTTACCTCACACAGACATGCACTGGAAATTTAAAAAAAACTTTTAGCCTTTTAAGTCAAACAATGATGGAGAGACTCAAGAAGAAGTGTCAACATGTAGAAGCAACAGGACGTTTCTGAATGGTTAGTTGATGATTTTTAGGTAGCTTATGTGTAGTTATCTTCTAGTCATTGATTAGCATATTCTGTCATGTTAATCTATAAATGGCATTCCCAGGGGCCATTCATGTACATTTTAGGGTTGGTGATGTCACTAACTCAGGAGGAATGTCGTGTAGTCCCAACCAGCCGTTTGTTGTAGTCCTTAAAAAGTAAATGAAAATCATCTGTATGAACTCTGAAATTAGAGCTTAGAACTAGGAAGGTTAGTTCGACTAAAGGAAAAATGGCAAATGGAAAATATTTGCAAAATGCTCCAATAATAAATTGCCACTCCAAAAAAAACAGTATCAGAGGTTCTCAAACTTCTCAGACCAAGTACCGTCTACCAAATCCAAACATGTTCAATGTTATTTCAGCATAGAGCAAATACAAATCTTGATCCATCCCTCTTTTTCATTGCAAAAAGCAAAAAATTGGGATTACGGTGAGGCACTTGCAATGAAAGTGTTTATTTAAGTGATATTGTTTTGCAATATAAATTGTTTAAAATCAGCTTAACAGATAATGTTTGTCTCCTATAGGCACAAAACAGCTTAGTTATTTTGGTTAAAGTCAATATTCTTTGAGGTTCAGATGAATGATGTTGCTGCTGGAGTCCTCTGGAAGAGACCCACATTTAAGTGTTGATAAACTAAAGCTAGAATAAATGTTTTTTGTTTGTTTAAAAGCAAATGGTCTGTTTTTTCTTTTGATAAATTGCATGTTTGGATATTCATACAACAAAATATTCTGGGGGCCATGAAATTTTTGAAAATGATCAAAAACACTGGAGGTGGATTGCAACTTTTTTTTTAAACGCTGGTGGGGAATATTTTCCCCAAAAAATATATTCAATCATTTTAGCGATTCTCGATGGCTAATTAAATCAATAACGCTTTAAAAACAATTAAATATTAAATCAATTTAGCATAGAATCAACTTTGCACTGCTGCCTGCACGATCACATGAAGGATCAGCCAAATTTCCATGTGCATCTTGAAACATGGATGTTTTGTTTTTTTGTGCCATCTAGTGGTTTAGAGGAGAATAAAATCAAATGCACCTTTTACCCCAGTGGTCCTTTAGCCCTGTTTACCCTACCATTAATAAAACATGTTTTCTCTGT
This sequence comes from Abramis brama, assembly GCA_022829085.1. NCBI lineage: Eukaryota > Metazoa > Chordata > Actinopteri > Cypriniformes > Leuciscidae > Abramis > Abramis brama. Next base: position 60,299,102 of record CM040766.1, on the reverse strand, counting down.
AAAACTATGCATAATACACATTCTCTATAAATTATAGTAGTATTGCCCAATGTTAGTTTTTTTTTCTTTTCTTTTTTTTTCTCTCAGTATCAACAACAGGAAGAGAAAGAGAGCAGCTTCTCCAGGATCCAACTGTGTGTCCATGAAGAGGCAAGAGCCCCCAGAATTCAGTGATGGAGCAGTGACCTTTGACCCTGTGTGAGTATCATCATGGAGAGTGAGAGACACATGAACACAGAATGCACAAATGTTAACTAACAAACTAGTGGAAGGAAAGGAATCCTTTCACTTTGTTAAAGTGTCTTTGTTATAGTGTTTTTTTTTAATGCTTCTCTCTGTCATTTCTCTGTTAGACCTCCATTTACACAGGAATGATTTTTGTTAAATGTGTTGCATCAGTGTTATATTGACAGTTATCCTTTTAATGAGTTATCCTTTTAATCTTGATAAAAACTGAAACAAGAAAATTCTGGCTAGGAATAAATAAAATCAGTGGATCCCAAACTGGTTGTCGTGGCGAATGGCTCATTATTTCAGCTTCAAAAGTCCAATTGATGTCACAGTGACGGATGATAAATGCGACTTTGCAGATTTACATTTCGACTTGAGTTAACTCGCACAATAACTTTGACTGTTTGCCCTTTTGAACTGTAATATTGATTGCTCATTCAGTGCCATGGCCGCTGACGTTAGCATAATTTATTTGCTATCATCTCTGTTCTCTCTACACCGAGTCTAACCACCAAAAATTTAAGATTAAACAAGACGGTTCATTCATATTATTATAAAAATGGGAGAAAGTGTAAAGTGCGGCTTGGTGGAATAAGTCCCGCCTTTTAAGTAAAAGAGCCAATCGTCAATTGGTAAAATCATTGTGTCACTGCAGAAGCTCTGGTTGTCATAGCAACCTGAAGAGCTTTTTAACGCAATTTGTGTTTTTTATTTAACCTTATTTCCCGGCTCACACTTTTCTTATCCTAATTTTACAAGTTGCAAGTTACAAAAAACACACAAGCAGTGCTGACTGACCCGGGATCCAAAGTAATAGATTGGGACCTGACCCGGACCCGGCTGACCATTTAAAATAAATAGGATCTCGGGTGCTCTGTGTAGACCTCTAGTTTGCAGTCTCTTTTATAATATATCATCTGTCATCAGTCTCCATCTACATGTAAATTTATTTCTACATGTGGTATGATTTTCATATTAAACCTACTTAAATATTTTTCTTTGTTCACAAAGAAAGTCTTCTCTGTTTGTTTTTGTGTCTCTGTTCATTTAATGTGTTTTCAGTGGTGGGAGAGCTGACCAGATCAGAGATGTGTCCTGTCAGACCAGCACATCCTCCTCCTGTCAGAAAAACATCAGTCATCATGACATAGAAGCAGCCCTGCAGCTCGACTCTCACCAGCTAGTGCATGATGATCTGCAGAGAGTCAAAGACCAGCACAAAACCAGCATGAAGAACAAGTATGAGAGCTTATTTGAGGGAATCAAACTACAAGAGAATCAGACCCTCCTGAACAGGATTTACACACAGCTGTACATCATAGAGGGAGAGAGTGAAGGGGTGAATGAAGAACATGAGGTGCTACAGATGGAGAAAAGTTACAAGACCCTCCAGGACAATCCAATCAACTGCAATGACATCTTTGATCCTTCATCTGAACTAGGATATGAGGAGAAGAGAAGAGAGAAGAAGGACAAAATCAAGACTGTTCTTACTAAAGGCATCGCTGGAATCGGAAAAACCGTCTCTGTGCAGAAGTTCATTCTGGACTGGGCCGAGGGAAAAGCCAATCAGGATGTAGATTTCATGTTTGTTCTTCCATTTAGAGAGCTGAACTTGATTCGAGATCATCAGTACAGTCTTCACAGACTTCTGCTGGACTTTCATCCTGAACTTCAAGATCTGGACTCAAAGATTTATGTTAAATGTACAGTTGTGTTGATCTTTGATGGTCTGGATGAAGGCAGAATTACACTGATGTTTTCAGACAGTGAGAAAGTTTCTGATGTTACTGAGTCTTCATCAGTGGGTGTGTTGATGTCAAACCTCATGAAAGGAGATCTGCTTCCCTCTGCTCTCATCTGGATCACCACCAGACCAGCAGCAGCCAATCAGATCCCTTCCAAATACATCAACCGTGTGACAGAAATTCAGGGATTCAATGACCCTCAGAAGGAGGAATATTTCAGGAAGAGAATCAGTGATGAGCATCAAGCCAGCAGAATTATCTCACACATCAGAAGAGCAAGAAGCCTCCACATCATGTGTCACATACCCGTCTTCTGCTGGATCTCAGCCACTGTGCTTCAAAACATCCTGAAACAAGATCTCAGTGCAGAAATCCCTCAAACTCTGTCTGAAATGTACATACACTTCCTCCTCATTCAAACTAGTATGAGGAACCAGAAGTATGAAGAGAGAGATCCAGAGAAACTCCTGCAGTCCAACAGAGAAGTGATTGTGAAACTTGCTGAACTGGCTTTCAATCAGCTGATGAAGGGCAATGTGATGTTCTATGAGGAGGACCTGATTGAGAGCGGCATAGACATCACTGACGCCTCAGTGTATTCTGGGATTTGCACTGAGATCTTTAGGGAGGAATCTGTGATTTATCACAGGAAGGTTTACAGCTTTGTACATCTGAGCTTTCAGGAGTTTTTTGCAGCACTGTATGTGTTTTACTGTTATTTACACAAGAACAGTGAAGTTCTGAAAATGTTCCTGACTGGAATGTCCAGAACTCGGTGTAAGATTGTTTCTCTGGATGTGTTTCTGAAGGGAGCAGTGAATAAAGCCTTGAAGAGTAAAAATGGACACCTGGATCTTTTCCTTCGATTCCTTCATGGCATCTCACTGGAGTCCAATCAGAGACTCTTACAGGATCTGCTGATTCACACTAAGAACAACCCAAAGAGCATCAAGACAATAATCCACAACCTCAAACGAGGTCAAAAAAACAATGTCAGCCCTGAAAGATGGATGAATCTGTCGCATTGCTTGATTGAGATGAAGAATAATTCTATTGTTGAAGAAATGCAGGCATTTTTAAAATCTGGAACAAACGACAAACATCTTTCTCTTGCACAATGTTCAACTTTGGCAAACATGATCCTGATGTCAGAGGAGGTGATGGATGAGTTTGACCTTAAAAAGTACAGCATCACATCATCACAAGAGGGCCGAAGGAGACTGTTACCTGCTCTGAGGAACTGCAGAAAAGCTCTGTGAGTGTGAAAATATGAACATAATATCAACTGAATTGAAATATGTTAGATTTTTTTTATTATAGATTTCCTCTGGTAAATGCACTGTAATGATAATTTAAAAATATATATTTTTATTTATTTACATAAATTTGAAGTGTACACTGATTAAAATATTTAATATATATACATTTTGTAATTATAATTAATTTCTCAGTAATTGCATTTCTGAATTCCAGAAGTTTTAAAAGCTAAATGTTCTCAGGGATTACAGTCTTTTTTTGCTTTTTATTTTAATTGATTTTCATAGAAGATTACAGTCTTTTTAACCAATTAATTTACATGACTTTCCATCGTTCATGATTTACTGGATAAGGATTAAGTATTTTTAGTAAAATATTTTTCTCTACCCAATAAAAATGCCCAATTTTTGGTTTTTAGGTTTTTATTTAAATTACCTGACTTTTTCTGGTCTAGAAATCACACTTTTAAAATCACGCTACCACGCTGTTTCATGCTGTACACTCCTAAACCCTCGGTTAACATTATTATTTGCATATTTGCGGTGTTAGATTCATTGATTAGATGAACGCTGCATGCAACCCGTTTACATGAAGGCTCTTGCATTGCGCATCCTCATATTATATATTGACAACTGCTATCAAGTTTTTTTTTTTGTCTATATGGACTTTTTGGACTGTAAAGGTAACAATGAAAAGGTATCTTCACTCCAATTGGTGAGTTTTCTGTTGCCATTAGAAATGTTTTCCATTAAACGCTGAAAATTACTGTTTATACAACGCTCATGGTGCGTCTGAAATTGCATACTGTCAAGTAGGCACTACATTTGAATTACAACATCCTTCGCGACCGTTAAAAATGTATGTTATATATAGTATGAATTATAGTATTGCATTGCAATATTTTGTTTTTCTCCGATATATATTGCGAAATATAAATAAACAATTTCACCAGTTGATTTGAATAGCTCTATTTGAAGAGAATTAATCATTGTAGAATAATTGGGGTGATTTTGTAGGGAAGTGAATCTGCATAGAAAATAATCATTTATTAGCATAGATAAATACAATAGAATAAAGATACAATTGAAATGAGTAGTGCTTTGTTTTTCAGGTAAATCAGGAAACAGTATTCAGGTACATAAATTGAATAATCAAATGTAAAATAACAGTTTTCCCTGAAATATAACTAATATTAATTATGTACAGGGAACTACACTAACCTTTTCCACTGGTGGCACTTGCACTACTAACTTTTTCAGTTACTGGCGCAAAACATGATTTGGTCGCACAAATTATTTATAGTAAGCCGCTCTGGATAATAATGAACAATAATGAAACTGTATTGCATACAGATATGCTTTTTATTTTACTTGCCATTTTTTAAACCACATGCCGCCTTGTTTTTGTTTTCTTTAACATTGGTTGGGATAGATTTACTGCAATAGAAAATACAGTACACAATAAAGTGCAAAATGGATTTCAACATGCTATGGTTGGCACAGATGGGCAGACTCCTGAACTCTTAAGTAGTGATGCACCAATGTGAAAATTGTGGCCGATACCGATAATAACCGATCTTAATATTGCTGTTATGGCCGATACCGATATCTCTGTATAGAAAACAGATTTACTGATAATCAAATAAAGAGATATTTTCCAAAACACTTTTTTTTTTTTAACTTTAGAAATGACTGATATTGGGCACCTTTACCTGTGTTTGCAAAATATGTCACACATAGGACACACATGCATTATACTGCATTGCATTGCATATAATGTGTGCTGGTCAACTTGTCTAAAATTAAGAAACCCCTAGAAAACAGTAAAAAAAAAAAAAAAAAAAAACAGGAACATTGTGTACAATTAAGATTAAGATAAGGCTACTTAATTTATTATTCAAATATCCAAATATGATGCTAAATAGCACAGGGAAAAGGGCTTCTATTTGTGACGTGCTGTCTTTGCGTTTGAACATTGCACATTTTAAACAGGACACGCATTAGCTGCATAAATGTTAGCCAATACAAACATATTTATAGAAAACAGTTGACAATGAATAACAGTAAAACGTCCGTCATTTAACGAATTTTAAAAACACGGATGGATAATACAAAATGCTTTCTGACATTTTGACAGAAAAAAAACACAAAAAAACAAGCAAGAACAAAATTTTAACTATAGCCCGTCAATTTTCATTTTACAATTATCTTCTCTCTCTGTGTGCGCGCGTCCGTGTTTTGAGAGAGAGAGAGAGCTCTGATACCGGTACAACAATGGTATGTCTCGTAACGGTTGCGGGGCTGAAGCCAACTTGATGTGTTGAATGCTCAGAGCACGTTATAAAACGTATTCTTAAAATACACATTTCTGTTTTAATAAATGCTCATAGTAAATCATAGCATATTGCCTAAAACATAGGTAGCCTACAAAAATAATCAGTGATACATTTGCGACCCATTAAAAATTAGGGTCGCATTGGCATTTCAAAAGGTCGCATATGCTTTTGTTGTGCATTTTGCCATTTATATTAGTTACTATGGTTTTAAATATGTCTATATAGTTTTTATTCATTTTATTTAAAATTTAGTTCAATATTTAATTTATACAATTAATCTTTGTTAAAGCTACAAAAGTAATTTTCTCTTTCTTTTTTGTTGTTTGATCACCTTTGGTAGCACAAACAGCTGCGGATACATTAAGCTGCTCTCCCTTTAAGATGAATGCCTGGACCTAATATAAATGACACACATCTGTTTTCTTTCTCAATTGTTTACAGCACACAACCGACTATGTTTACGAGGATACTCGCCGAGACGGATATTTTGACTTTATTTTACGTGCATGTGTCCGTTTAAGCTTGAAAGAAAGAGAATGGGAACTGAATTCGGCGTTCACATGCTGTCTGCGTGGCTTTGTGTGTGCACACAGAAAACAGCACGTGAGTCCTCTTGCGCTTGATGCTGGACTCGACTTAAAAACGTGCAAATGATAAACTTTCACTCTATGATGGTTAAACTTTGCAAATAATCCATGAATATCCATCAATCCATGACTATCGCGGATGTGCACATCACGATATCGATGCTGAAACGATACATTGTGTATTCCTAGTATGAATGTGTTTAGTGTGAATGGAATCCGGACATACTACATCCGCCATATTGTCATTATTATGTGACCTACAAGTGTCAGTTATGTTGCTTCACTGCCATTCATAAAATCTCTCTCTTGGCCTCATGGGATAGTAAAGTGTCACGATCCACACATAGGAAACAGAGAGAAGATCCAATTGCAATATGTATCTTTAATGAGGGTAATCCGTTACTCAGCAACAGTCCATTCAGGGGTCAAAACCAAGATAGCAATTCAACATAAAAAGACATACGAAAAACAGGCAAGAACAGAACTCGGAAGTGGCGTGATAATTACAAGGACTCTGTGACACACACTAAAACAGACAGGGTTATATACACAGGGAAACGACAATGATAATGGGAAATTGGGTGCAATGATCAGTGATAAGGGACAGCTGAGTGCAAAGATGAGACAAGAATCGTGGGGAATGTAGTTCAGAAAGTGCCAGACACCGTGGGGAAGGAGGACATCTAGTGGTTACCCAGGGAACACAAACCAAACACTGTGACAGTAAAGTTTCCATTGTATGCGCACTTCAGAATCTTGCCAGAAGTTGTAGGTCATCCGGTGACTTTTCGGAGATTCGGTTTTTCAAATACTGTGTATTCAGACATACTGCTCTGTTAACATACAGTTTTTGGCATACTATATAGTAGGGAAGTATTCAATTTCAGACTCCGTGTCAGTGTCTCTGTGACCATATAAAGCATGGCACTCGATTGGCTGTCCATTGCCAAGTATTTAACCATAACATTCTAACACTGTCGTTTCACACTGTGCAAGTTTGGCACTGCAATGCAGGGATAACAGCTCTAATCCTGCTAAACCCACTTTTAACTTACAAGTGTGAAATATTTCTTTACCCAGGGTTAAATGCGGGTTTTGAATGACTATAACCAGTGGTTAATTGCAGTGTGAAAAGCCCTGTAAGAACATGTACGTGCATGTAATGTGAAATAAAAGTGCAACCCAGGCCTTCCCGCTCTCAAACGTCTCTCCAGTGCTCAGAAGCTTCTCTATCATTAACACAGGACCAAGCTCTTGACTGATCATAACCTTTTAACCATAGTCATCTCTTTTTTTCAGATTAACAGTCTGTAATCTCAGTGATCAGCAGTGTGAAGTTGTGGCTTCAGTTCTGCAGTCATCAACCTCCTCCCTGAGAGAGCTGGACCTGAGTAACAATGACCTGCAGGATTCAGGACTGAAGCTGCTCTGTGCTGGTCTGAAGAGTCCAAACTGTGGCGTCAACATACTGAGGTTTGAGTTTCACATTCATTCTGTAAAGTAGCAGAAAGCGATTTCTGAGAAACAATGTCACTTTTTGAAATCAACACCCCTCCCTTCATTGCTCCGCCCCTGAAAATAATGAACACGGTATGCATCACACGTGCATTAGGTGACCACACGTTTTTCCTTGGACAGTCCTTTATTTAATCTCTCTTTTAAGTGTACCAAATTATTATGAGAAAATCATGTTTTGTCCCATATTTCTTCTTTCCTAAATTGTCTTTGCTAGGTGATCATAAAAGTGAATAGTAGTCTACTATTATAATAGTAAATTACCATCCTTTCACAATTCGTAATTGATTAACTTGCAGTTGGTGAAGGCGGGATATTAGAGAGTAAGGAGATCAAGTCAGACGTGAAGATGTCAAAGCAATGTGTGTGTTCATTTAAGAAGGATCTTCAAAAAGAGTTTATCCAGTTATTATGCGCAGGAAGTTGTGAAAAAAAGAACTAAATGTGGTATTGCACTGATTGACACACCAGAAGTGCTCTCTCAGACAGCGCCGCAATCCCAAATCAGGGTTTTTCCTATATTGATTTTTTTTTTGTCAGCCTCCCAAAACATTTTTGTCCTGCCAAAGCCTTATTTGATCAGTTGCCTGTCCATCCCTTCTTGTATACTGCCAAGAGAAATCTGGTTACCCTACACGTGCAACATCTAACAGCTGGTGCATCAGACAGTTTGAGTAAAAATGGATGAAACGGCTGTGCTTCAGCAACAACAACATCATACCTTGGTTCTGTAAAACAGCAAAAAACAATGTTATTTGCATATCGAGCAGAAGCAAAGAAACCTCGGCATCCGTTTTCAGGCCTTGGTAGCACTTTATTTTAGAGTCCTTTTCCTCATGTACATACTTATTACATATAGTAATTAATATGTTATAATAGTAATTACAATAACTGGGTACTAACTAGCTACTAACCAAGAACCTACAACCAGTACTTTCTAAAGTAAGTACACTGTAAGAACATATAAGTGCATGTAATGTAAAATAAAAGTGCAACCCAGTCCTTCTTGCTCTCTAACGTCTCTCCAGTGCTCAGAAGCTTCTCCATTATTAACCCCCTGGGGTCGGCTATCGCGCCGGCTCGCTTTTTTTCTTATCAGTGCAAAAGAGACTCAAAATACTTTGTTGACTTTGATCTTACATACAATCCTGTTAAGTGTCTATTTTTTTGTGTATACTCACAATAAAAACAAAGTATTGTGCTTTTTGCCAAATAAAGAAAAATAAACATGATGCGAGTTCTGCCTTCTCTCTGTCAGTGAACTCCATTCTGAAACGCGTCCGAAAATGAACTATAACTCAACGAATACTCAGTCAAACAGTCACACAGGCACATAGACATTAAGCTTGAATTCTCTTCTTTTAAATTAAGTAATTTATATAAAAAACAAATATTCTCAGTTTATGTAATATGTATGAAAAGAGAGAGATGTCAGTTGTTCTCATTTCAGCTCATTAAGTTTTAATGTGACCCCGCCCACGGAGAGCGCGCTATTCAAACACAAATGATCTGAGGCATCCATGCAAACGTGTGAACGCCCACATCAGCTGGATAAAACACACCGCAAGTAATCAGAGTTATGTACTTTACGACGTTGTGAGGAATAATACTATCTTAATAATAATCCTGGAAAAGTTACCTCAGAAGTGCTGGAAGTTTCATTTCGAGGAGCAATGGATCCAGCTGAGGAATAGGTCAGTTCTATATTTGCTTTGTTCTGATCGCAATAGTGTCTTTACACGCAAAAAGACATATTTCATGTTTAAATATGAATCGTGTTTCTGTGTGTGAACGAATGAACAGCTTTTACCAAAAAAAATCTAACCTTTCATTGAAGTAAAATAATTGAAATTGGGGGGTAAATCACATTATGAAATAAATGTTTATCTCCAAAACACGTCGGCCACAATTATTGGCACCCCTAGAATTTTTTTATACGTAAAATATCTCTGAAGTATATTCTCATTAATATTTACCTTTATTTAGCACACCAGGGTGACTAGGAACATGAAATTGTCCAGCTATGACTTCTTGTTTCACAGGAGTTTAAATATGACAAATACACAAAGGCCAAATTCCCTTAATCATCCATCACAATGAGTAAAACCAAAGAATATAGTTCTGATGTGCAGCAAAAGATTGTTGAGCATCACAAAATAGAAAGTGGCTGTAAGAAAATAGCTAAAGAATTGAAAATCCCCATTTTGACCATCAGGACAATAATTAACCCTCTGGGGACCAAGCTGTTTTTGGGGTCCTTGAGATGTTCTGACATGCCTTGACATTTGTGCTTTTTTCAGTTATTTATAAACATGTTAATGGCAAAGGTGTAAATTCACTCTATATAGCACAAGCAGGGCTACCATAATATGCGAGCAACGTGTATGTAGATGTTTGTATTTTTAAGAGAATAATGTTTATGCGTGGTTATTGAAAAAAATTAAAATGAAAGTTGCTGAATTAAGACCACAAAACACATATTAAATATGTGTCCACAAGACTTTTGACTAATTGATGTTGTCCCTTTGAGTTCTAGCTTCAAAATGATGTAAAAATAGTCTTGCTTTATCGTTCACAAAAAAAAATACATTGATTTAAATGGTGTAAAACAGGTTTTGCTTGGAAAGCCAATATGCGAGGGGAGGAGTAGTTTACACCTTAGATTATGAATGTCCCACCCACTCTGTATAATGAGCCATTCACTCAGGTGTGAAACTGACTGAGCCACAATGCAAGGACAAAAGATGTATTTAGAAGAAGACTTATATTGACCATTTAAGATTTCGCTTACATCTCTCTTGTAAATATGTTTTGCTATTTTATTCAAAATGTTACAATTACAACAATTACAATTTCAACAATATTTCAAGTGTACTCTTTCTTTGTAAAAAAAAAAAAAAAAAAGATTATAGGCCTACATTTTATCATGTATTCATTAGTTTGAATATAGCCAACATTGGAACATCTAACATCTTAGTCTATGAATTTATTTTTGACAAAAATAGTATTTTTTTTGCAGTTTAATACGTTGCTTATACAAATACATTTTATTTCAACATATTGTCGATTTTTACTCATCTCAGTAGGCTATAGCAAAGCAGTTTATTCTTTCACACACAGACGCGCGATTCATATTTAGGCTAAACAGTCTTTACAAATATGTCCCCTTCATTCATCTCACAGAAAGGCGAGTCATATTATAGAAATGCGATTCATCTTTTTGCGGTTTACATAGGCCTACACTAACGTTATTCCATAACGTTATTCCACACGTGAGAAAAGAAAACAGCCTACCTCACTCCTCAGCGGAATCTGCTCCTCATTTCAGGAGATATTGCTCCTCATCAGCACTGTTCTGAGGAATATTTTCTCCATAAGGTAGGCTATGTCTCACTCGCGAGGAGTCGCGACGCGCTTTGTTTACAGCTGATGTGGGCGTTTCACAGCTCTGAAATAGTTCTCAGAATTTGCGTTTGAATAGCACGCGCTCTCCGGGGAGTGGTCACATTACTGTGAATGAGCTCCTAATGAGCTCGACAGGAGTCGCTCTCTTTTTATACAGATTACAGAAGCTGAGAATATTTGTTTTTTATATAAATGACTTCATTTAAAAGATGCGATCTCAAGCTTTATGCCCGTGGGTCTGTTTGCCTGTTTGACTGAATTTTCGCGGAGTTATAGATCATTTTCGAACGCGTTTCAAATGGGAGTTTACTGACAGAGAGAAGGCAGAAATCGCATCATGTTAATTTTTCTTTATTTGTCAAAAAGCAAAACACTTTATTTTTATTGTGAGTATACAGAAAAAAAATAGAAACTGAACAGGATCGATTGATGTATTACACGAAAATGAAAGATCAAAATTAACAGAGCATTTAGTGTTTATTTTCATTGCTAAAAAAAAAAAACGAGCAAAACGCGCGGGTGCGTTTGTGGTCCCCAGAGGGTTAAGAAGTTATAATGAACTAAAGATGTTACGAATCTGCCAGGAAGAGGATGTGTGTCTATATTGTCTTAATGCACAGTGATGAGGAAAGTTTGAGTGGCCAAAGACTCTCCAAGGATCATAGATGGAGAATTGCAGAGATTACTTGAGTCTTGGGGGTCAGAAAGCCTAAAAAAAAAAATATCAAACAACCCCTACATCACCACATGTTGTTTGGGAGGGTTTCAAGAAAAATCCTCCTCGCTCCTCCAAAATTAAACTCCAGCATATTCAGTTGTCAGACACGACTGGAACTTCAAAAGGGACCGGATTCTGTGGTCAGCTGAAACAAAAAAAGGGCTTTTTGGTAGCAAACCCACCAGATGTGTTTAGTGCAAACAGGGATAAAAAGTACCCCATGCCTACGGTTAAATATACAGCTGGATCTTATATTTTGTGGGCATCAGGTCCTGGACATCTTGTTCAGATACATGGTATTATGGATTCTAGCAAATACCAACAGATAAAAAATCAAAACCTGACTGCCTCTGCTAGAAATCTTATAATGGGCCGTGGTTGGATCTTCCATCAGTACAACGGTCCAAAACAAACATCAAAATCAACACAAAAATGGGTAACTGAGCACAAAATGAAGCTTCTGCCATGACCGTCCCAGTCCCCTAAACTGAACCATATAGAAAATGAGTGGGCTGAACTGAATAGAAGAAGCACCAACATGAACTTGTGAATCTGAAGGATCTGGAGAGATTCTGTATGAAGGAATGATCGCTGATCTCTTGTCAGTTATTCTCCAAACTCATCAGGCATTATAGAAGAAGACTCAGATCTGTTATCTTGGCAAAAGGAGATTACAAAAAGTATGTAATAACAGGGTGCCAATAATTATGGCCAGCGTGTTTTGGAGAAAAACATTTATTTTATAATGTGATTTACCCCCCACTTTCATATATCGTCGCTGTCGGGCGGAAACCTCGTATGTCCAAATTTGGTCAATTTCATATTTTTTCACAAATCTATGCTATTGGTCAGTCCCCACGTGGTTCTGTTATTTTTACAAATTTTTAACCAATCTAAAGTGTTGAAAATAGCTTGAGAGCAAATCTCGTAACTCCATTGGACACTTCAACTGTCTGAGAATCCTCATAACTCCACCTCTTCTTCACTCCGCGGCGGGAGCTTACGCGGCATAATCCGGCATTTTGTCTCCTCAGGATTGAACGTCGCAACGATAAGAAATCCTCGTCGAGCAACACGTAAAGCAAGCCTTAACTCTGCTTTTATCTGTGTTAAACTATGATGTATTTTAAATGTCTACGTATTATAGGCTTATTATTACTAGGCTTATTATACGTGTGCATTGTTTTAAAATGTATCTAATATAATACTTGAATTGAAATAAATGTTTTGGATACCAGCATTAAATTATTGTTTTTATTATTATTTTACTGACTCGAAGTTGGCACTGTGCATGTAAAATACCCCAAGTAGCAGGTTTTATTTATGGGAGAAAAAGGGTCTGTCTAACGTTACTGGCGCCAGTAAGCCTATCATTGCATAACTCTGTCTGTTTTTTTAGACAATAACGAGTGAAAATAGTTAGGTTAGATACATTTGAGTAGGCTTGTTTTGTTAAAAATCGATTGCTGTAATGCTTTGGTGCAGAAGGAAGCCTGTGAGCCATGGTAAATTTGCGTGCAGATTAGGCAAATTTCCGCCTATTAGACAGCCTATTACCTCATTGTTTTTTGTTCTGCTTCACGTATAGCTCTTAAACCTTTAAAATAGAGTTTAGGAAGATGTATGTAACCACAATCATTAGATATGAATAGCTTTTAAAGCCTTATCTCTTGTCAAAAGGCTCATCGTGACCGCAGACTTTGATGAACACTGCTGGCAGCAGCGACGTCTGTGTCCGTACCATTCTAATCAATTACAGCGTAACCTCGTATCTCCCTGCTCCCAAGTCATAAATCTCGTATCTCTGATTAAACATGATTTTGGGGAAATGTTGTGTTAATGTTGGTATACAACAGTATATGATAGCAATATAAGTTATAATACCAACTTTAACGATACAATGTTTAATAATTAAAAAAATATGCAGTTTTTTTAATTTCCTGAAAAATAATGGTTTTGGAGATACGAGGATTCCGCCAGACAGCGACGATATATATATATATAATCAAAAATAAAGTCATCAACTAAGATGTTATATAGTGTTTGTTCTAATGTAGGCTATATTCAAACTAATCAATCCTTAACTTTGAAATATGTATGATAACATGTATACTTTAGTTTTTACAAAGAAAGATTACACTGGAAAAATTGTTAATTTTAATTGTTGTTGTAATTGTATAACCTTTTTAATAAAATAGCAAATTAAAAATATATACAAGGATAGAAAGTTCAAATTCTTAAAAGGGTCAATATAAGCCTTCTCTTTAAATTATTTTCATTGTGTTTTATTAGTGACACATATGGGTAGAGAATATATTCCAAAACTTTCTGAAAATACAGTATGAGAAGAATTAACTGCACAATTACTAGGAATGTTTACCTTGGATATAATACAATTTGCAAGCACAATCTGTACACAAAAAACAACAGCAACTGTGTTTCCAACTGTGAACCAATTTTGTATTTTTATATATATATATATATATATATAGACTCATTATGCAGCTCATTATGCGGGTCGTCGTCTTCTCAGGTGTGAATCACGGCCCCACGCATATTGCCTTTCCAAACAAAATATGTCTTACAAAATTTAAATCAATGTATTGTTTTATGTGAATGATTAGGCAGGATGATTTTCAGATCATTTTGAAGAAAAAAATCTAGGCGACAAAATGCATTATTCAAAAGTCTTGTGGACACATATTTAGTATGTGTTTTGTGGCCTTTTTTCAGAAACTTTCATTTTTAGTTTTTTCAATAACCATGCATAAACATTATTCTCTCAAAAATACAAACATGATGTTGCTCACATATTAAGGTAGCCCTGTTTGTGCTAAAGTGTAATTACACCTTTGCCATTAATATGTTTATAAGCAACTGAAAAAAGCACAAATGTCAGGGCATGTCAAAACATCTCAAGGACCCCAAAAACACCTTAGACCCCAGAGGGTTAACAAGCTCTTGACTGATCATAACCTTTTAACCCGAGTCCTCTCTTTTTTTTCAGATTTACAGCCTGTAATCTCACTGATCAGCAATGTGAAACTGTAGCCTCAGTTCTACAGTCATCAAACTCCTCCCTGAGAGAGCTGGACCTGAGTAACAATGACCTGCAGGATTCAGGACTGAAGCTGCTCTGTACTGGACTGAAGAGTAAAAACTGTCAACTCAACATACTGAGGTTTGAGTTTCACTTTCATTCATTCATTAATGTTAATAATAATGTCTGCTTTTTATAAGTTTATACTGTGGGGGCTGTTGAAAGCATGAATCTGATGATGAATAGGGGTGTTGGAAAAAAAAATCACATATGAATCGTGATTCTATCTTCTGCCGATTTGCATCGATTCACACATTTTACAAATCTATATTCTAAGGTGTTACATTTCTTAAACTTCACTGTACTACTTAAAGTTATTGCCATGTTAGAGTGTTATTAATCACAATAAGCCACAAAAAAGGACTCAATGTGGTGCTCTCCAAGTGTGTCGGACTGCATCCCTCAGTGCTACAAACCACTACCCTACTAATCACGCCCCCGATCTCAAGTCACAATGAAACAGCCATTCGGAATGTCATCTGAGCCCCTCCCTCTGAAATCGCTGATGTAGTCACAACTGCTCTTTTTCTACTTCACTTTTCTTGCTATTTAAGCTTCACTATCTCCACCTAGTGATAAGGCATGCAGGTCGTATTACATAGGTCACCAGTAAGTAATCCTGTTTGTTTTCATCAGTTTTTAAAGTATTTTAGTTCTGAAACTCTACAGTAAATTTTTATTTTATGGAAAGGGTAGGTTTAAGGTAATTTGATAGTATAATTTGTTTTGCTTGCTGTTGTTTCATACTTTATGAAATTCAAAAGCAATATAAGATAGACTTATAAACATTTCATACATAATCATATAGTTCCGGTTACTAACGTAACCTTGGTTCCCTGAGATAATAGGAATGAGCATTGCGTGTTTTCTCCAAAATACTAAAGCCTGATTGGTTCACGTCTGTACACCTGCACAGACAAATGGCTTTTCAGCCCATCAAAATGGGCGGAGCCGACTGCCTATTTAAGTTGTGCTCTGAGCCATTTTTTACTTTTATTTGTGTACACTCACAATAACGACAAAACTTTAAGTTTTTTGTAAAAAATAAAGAAAACAAACAGGGTGCGCTTTCTGCCATCAGAAACGCGTTTCAAATATTAACCGAAACTCTGTGAATACTCGCCACACAGACATGAGGCATTAGAAAGCTTGAAGTGTCTACTTTTGAATGAAGTAAGTCATATCAAAAACAAATATTCTCAGTTTATGTAATCCATATGAAATCAACAAGAGGTACATTTTCTCACGTCTCTGCTCATTATCTTAAATGTGACCACACCCATGCGCAGCAAGTTTATTCACGCGCTAATTCTCCACGTAAGGCATACCCACATCACCTTGATAAACAAACGTCAAGCTTCATGATTTATCTGCTTTTCATCAAGTTTGGAAGACGTGCTGTGAGGAATAAGGGACCGTGTTGGGGCGAGACTCCCGGCCCCTCTGAGAAATCTGACCACCACGTTGTGTTTCCCAACCGACTGGCCAGCCATAGGAGCATGGTACACCGTGATAGCTGCCATGTACTCTTTGAGCGTGGACGAGTGTGTCTGTCATCCAACAGTTCCTGCAAAAATGACAGAATAGAAGCGATTTCACAAGATATGGGGTCTTTGTGCCGGGCTGAGCACCAGCCAGAAAAGATAAACCACTTCTGAACTTAAAGGAGATTGTGTTCATGATCTCTCAGGAGAGGCGTGAAAGCTCCCGTTGAGTGGCCACAGATGGAGGCACCACAACTCAGGTTGGGGATTCCAAATTTACCCCTCCACTTGTGAAAGGAGGTCCCCCCCTTAGAGGAACTGGCCACTGACAGCAGCTGAATTATTCTGGTTCTGGTTCTGTCAGAGTGTTGCCATGAGTAAGAGCACCTGTCCTCCCTGATTCGAGTAAAACACGCTTGAGATGTTTTACCCCTTTACTTACAAAGATCGCCGACAGCCCCAGATTATTGCACTATAACACTTCCTTGTTTCAAGCTCCATGAAAAACAAACTCAAAGAAACATAATTAAAATAGCCCCACATCATCACATACCCATCACCATACCTAGAGATTGGCATGGTTTTATTTCAGTTAGCCTAATAGCTGGTTTGATTTGCATTGAGAGATGATCTTATGGAAAGTACCCCATGCCAATCTCTAGGTATGGTGAAGGGTATGTGATGTGGGGCTATTTTAATTCCAAAGGCCATGGGAACTTTATCAGGATGCATAGTATCCTGGATCCCTGAAATAACTGGCCTTTAAAATAAAAATCTGCCTGCTTCTATGGGAATTTAACATAGGGGTGTCCTGACTTACGATACGTTATTCATTCACAAAGAAAATTGGTGTCCTTAAAGGTTGGAGTTTTCGTCATTTTTTAATTAAGGCTTTAAGATCAATTTCCAAAAGATGATTTTTTATTCCTCTTTTTAGTCAACTTTAGCATGGGTGTGTTCACTTATGGTAAGCACTGTATGTATATTCAAAATCGTCTTATGTGAACATATTAATGCCATTGTGAAGTTTAGAAGTGTGATTAATAATCTGTCAAATGTACACTTAATGTATATTGACCTATCCATGTGTGTTTGATTCATAAAGCTAACAAGTTTAAGGATGCACTTTATTTGTATATTGTATTACAGTGCTGAGTACAGCTTTACATCTGCTATGCTATCTGGTAATTTACATGTGGTATTGTTATCATGTTTATTTTTGACTCACTTAATTTGTCATTTATTTCTCCTTTCCTTTGTTAAGGACCACACACACACACACACACACACACACCATCCATACCCATGTACACAAGTGACCATCCATACCAATGTAACCAGTGAACTTGATGTACATTAAAGTCATTTAAATGGGGTTAATGTCTCTGTGTCCTTACCGACACACCATGATGATGACCAAATCTACCTAAGAACCAGTCCACCTTCATTACATTGACAGTTATTGATGTATGTTATTGTGTCTCTGAAGACAAGGTAGACAATGGATGAGTGGATTGTGAGGGGAACGGATGAGGTAGAAGCATGTTTGCTCTGTGTGTAGAATTCCAACTTGTAGAGTGATTTCTGTGGTGGTACTATGGATGTGACCAGCTCCCAGAGGGTGTCCATCCTAGCGCTGCCACTGCCAAGGGAGATTCACAGGGGATGAGTGGTTTCTCATATTGTCAAGCTAAATCCTCATCAATAAAACTGCCTGCTGCAGCAGAGTCAAGTAGTGCTGTAGTAATGATGGTACTAGTAGAGAACATTATCTTTAAAGGTACTTCTATACATGAAGTGGAATGACCAGGAAGAATGGAGGTAGTCACCATTCGGAGTATACTGTTGGGTTGGTCGCATTGGGCAGTTAGCAGTCAGATGTCAAGTCAAGTCACCTTCATTTATATAGCGCTTTTAACAATGTAGAATGTTTCAAAGCAGCTTTACAGTGATTATAGGAAATTAAAGTAACAGAGATTGTTTTGGCTTTATAGCAGCTCTAGAATAAAGTTATTGTCCAGCTAAAGTGAGTTTTGATTGATTCACTTCCGTCGCAACAATCATTGGTTATTAACTTAAGGGCCGTTAACACGACACCGTTCTAACAGAAAACTCTTAAGTTCTCTCTGCACAAACTTTAAAAATGTATTACGAGTTCAGTCTATAGATATGCGCGTTTGAATATATATGTGTGCAGGCGTGTAGTCCTTCTTTACAAACCAACCCTCAACAAACTACTAATTTTTATCGCTTACGTGTAGCCACGTTGACTGGAATTATCCCGACAACGTTTTATCTGTACAGAGGTAAAAGGAAGAGAACGGGCCTTCACAGGGGAGAGACTAGTTGACACTTCAGGACTGCGTTGTCGTCGCGTCCAGGCACAGGTCCTTCATCAGATCTAGATACAGCCTGTATCCGCTGAACTGCGGTAAACCTCGGGATAAACAGAGAGACTAATATTAGCGTAGATGCCATTCTTATGATGTAAAAGGTACATCAGGGTTTATGGGAAGTGTTCCCGGTTCCGGCTGACCTAATCTATGCAGCCTAGCATTGAATTATAGTAGTCTATAGTGTGTTATGTGTATGCTAGGTCAAAGAGATGTGTTTGAGTGTGTCTGCTTCCCAGACAATGTTAGGAAGACTGTTCCAGAGTTTTGGTGCTAAAAAGGAAAAGGATCTACCGCCAGCAGTCGGTTTTGATATTCTAGGTATTGTCAACTTGCCAAAATTTTGAGATCGCAATAGACGTGAAGGACTATAATGTGTTAAGAGCTTGCTCAAGTACTGCGAAGCTAAACCATTTAGTGCTTTGTAAGTAATCAGCAATATTTTAAAATTCACACAATGTTTAATAGGGAGCCAATGCAGTGTTGACGTGACTTTCAAATGAAAAATCAAAGAGCACAGCCAGGTTCCTAATCGACGACGAAGACTTGACAGAGCAGCCATCAAGTGTTAGACAGTATTCTAGGTTATTACGTGAGGAAGTTTTTTGTCCCATAATTAGACTCTGTTTTTTCAGAATTAATTAGTAGGAAATTACTAGTCATCCAACTTTTTATATCAGCTATGCATTCCGTTAATTTTGTGAATTGGTAATTTTTGTCAGGGCATGAAGAAATATAGAGCTGAGTGTATCATCAGCATAACAGTGAAAACTAATGCCATGCTTCCTAATGATATCTCCCAAGGGTAGCATGTACAGAGTGAACAGCATTGGTCCTAGTACTGAGCCTTGTGGTACACCATACTGAACTTGTGATCGATGAGACATCTCTTTATTTACTGCTACAAACTGATAATGGTCAGATAAGTATGATTTAAACCATGCTAATGCAATTCCACTAATGCCAACATAAATTTCAAGTCTATTTAAAAGAATGCTGTGGTCAATAGTATCAAATGCAGCATTAAGATCGAGTAACACTATAGCGAGATACAACCACGATCGGATGATAATAGCAAATCATTTGTAACTCTATTGAGAGCAGTCTGAGTACTATGGTACGATCTAAATCCTGACTGATAATCCTTGCAGATACCATTTCTTTCTAAAAAGGAACATAGTTGTGAGGATACCGCCTTTTCTAATATCTTTGATCAACTACTCCTGAATCATGTTTAGATTGCCAAAATGCTCCCAATAGCTTCATTAACATCTGTGAATACAGGTCCAGGAGATTGCATAGTTCCACCATGGTTTCATTTTGAGAGTTTCACATGCGCTAAAAGTTAATGCTTTGCACATGCCTTTCCTTACCTAGAGTATCCAGACAGAGGGTGCAAGAAAGTCTGAAAGACTAATTTTCATTTTTTCTTTCTTTAATTTTTAACCATAGCTTCCAAATTCTCTTACGGTTTAATAATGTGACCATTTTAATCACTGTCAATTGTGAAATTAGGTAATCCCTAATTGCAGTCAATCAAAGGTCCTTGTAAAGATAATTGATGGGTCAAATATAGCCAGCAATCTTCCAGTGGAAGAGCCCTGTATTTAATGTAGTGTATATTCTCTAAAAATGAAGCACACTAACATGAACCCTTATTGTTGTTGTAGATTATCTCAGTGTTTGGTGACAGAAGAAGGTTGTGCTGCTCTGGCTTCAGCTCTGAGTTCAAACCCTTCACACCTGAGAGAGCTGGATCTGAGCTACAATCACCCAGGAGAATCAGGACTGAAGCTACTCTCTGATGCAATGAATCATCCAGACTGCACACTGGACAAACTCAAGTAAGTGGATCAGTAAGAATCATCCTGTCTAGTGTGCATGTGAGACTGAGAGTTTTTAATAGTTGAGGTTGTCAAGAGACACTTCTTTATTAACCAGGATACTGTAGTCAACAAACATTGGTGCATTTCTGTCAAAACTTTGTTTTTTACATTCTAAATGGTATAATTATAATAGATTCCTATGGACAGTTCACTTACAACTCTAGGGTCTTTGGCAGTAGATAATACTATAACAAATAAAAGACCCTTTAACTTTAGTGCATTTACCATCAAAGCACAACCACCTTTTCCAAACACTGCCAGATCAATGTCTTCATGAATTACAGCAAACCACAATTTCTAAATCTAATAACAAATAGGTTTAGGTGTTCAAATATGTCTGTCAAAATTATTGTAGCTGTTCAAATTGAAAATCCTACCCCAACATATATGTCATAATGACAAAATTTTACCCCAGATACAATAAATTTCCCTTGTCATTTGCATTGGTGTATTGACTGAATTTTTCTCTGAAAGTTTTTTTTAGTTCAGATAAAGGCGACTAGCACTGACATGGATAATTTAGAGTATCCTATTATTTATTTATTTTTTATTATTATTTATTTTTTTGCTATAATGTTGTTTTGCCCATATACACCCGACCATAGGCTGTGGTTTGCTAACATAAGGCATCAAAAACCAGGCTCATGTCTCATGGCATCTAATTAAGACAACGTGATAAAGCATTCAGATGAGTTGTTAGTGACAATGTGGAGAAAAGAAGAAAGACTCTGATACTATAGAAGCTGTGGAAACCTCACAAAGAAATAGTACTGGAACTTCCTCCTTCATTTCCCAACATACTCTTTAAGAGACCCCCATCTTACACTGATCTCCCAAACAGATAATCTTTTCAAACATGTCTGTGAACCCATTTATGACAAAGCATGTGTGAGAGGTTATTTTCATAAAAAAAAAGAAAAAAAATTCATTTTATTTCACAGTCAATTTACAAATAATTAACATCTAGTTTCACACTATACACCTCCTCAATGAAAAAAAAGAGGGGGGGGGTGAAATCCTCCATCACAGTACAGAGGTCCACCATCTGATCTGGATACGGCCCGAATCCGGCTGACTTCAGTAAACCTCGGAATAAACAGAAAAGACTAACATTAGCATAGATGCCATTCATACTGTATCACTTCTCACATTTAAAGCAGTTTTATTAAATACTTTAACAAAACATTCGTAAATAGGGCTAGTGTTGTCAAAAGTACCAACTTCGGTATCAAGCTGTTAAGCGAATTCTTAAACACCTCTGGTTGTCCATTGTGTTCATGCTCTCAATATATATGTCTCTGATTGGCTACACGGGAGCGTTTGAAAGCAGGCGTCTGTCAGCGTATCCCTAATATATCCACTGATAGACAAGAGAGCTTTACAATAGTTCAGTCTGGACTCTGCAACAAGCAAGATATGTGTGTGCGTGTGTGTGTGTGTGATGTGAACTGTTCATGTACAAAACAAAGAGATTGTGGTCACAATATGAGAAGCTTCTCTGTGTCTGTTTGATACAAACTGTAATAGACTGTAATAAACTCTGTGTGTGAGAGAGAGAGAGAGAGTGTGAGAGGGAGAGTGAGTGTGAGAGGGAGAGTGAGTGTGAGTGAGTGTGAGTGTGAGAGAGAGAGAGAGAGAGAGAGAGAGAGAGAGAGAGAGAGAGAGAGAGAGTGAGTGAAAATAGATTCTCGATTTTGAATAAAATTTTGATTCTATATATGCATAATTTTGATTTTAGATTTGATTCTAAACTTGTTTTTGAATTTTAATTAGTTTATTTTCCTGGAAGCCTTTGATCCTCCTTATAAATAAGAGAATCTCTAATTTATTGTTATTAAATACGACTCATAGGTGTAATTAAACTTTAAAGTTTTGTTGAATTATTATTTTTCAATCTCATGTTACTGTTTTACTTCATTAATCAATTTATAATATCTAAATATTATATCTTGTTTATTTTTTTATTCATAATAAATTTCTTGCCTTTTAATTTGTTTTAGGATATTGTTAATACTAGTTATATTGTTCATATTGTTCCTCTGGTTCAGTTTTGTCTGTTTATTATATTGTGTTTATTAATGGGATTGTTTAGATTTTTTTGTGATATCTGGCAACCCTTCAGTGGAGCTTTAATGAAGAGAGGGAAGAGAGAAGAAGAGAGAAGAAGAGACAAGGGCAGAGGAAGAGTAGAAGAAGAGAGAAGAAGAGAGAAGAGGAGAGAAGAGCAGCTGCTGTTACTGCACTTATTTAATAATGTAGTTTAAATTCTACACACACTTTATTATAAGCGCATTATTATTTTACTGAAGCCCAGTGGAGACTGAGACGCTGTCGCTAGAAAAACTAAATATTCTGTTGCTTTCTCAATATTTAGTGATTTAGTCTCAGATACAGGATATGATCATTCACTTTACAAGCAGGTGTTGTTCATTACCATGGCAACCGCAGGTGTTGTTCGTTACCATGGCAACCGTTTAAGTGTCCACACTGAACCAAAGAGTATAGAAGCAAAGAGTATAGAAATACCAAGAGGCGAAACTCAATAGAACGTTCCATTGCAACAAACGCACCCATGCGCAGAGCTGCAGCTCCGCCATCTTGGACTGAACGCAACACAGCTGTCATAGAATTGAACGATACCGGTTCAAATTCAAAAGCGGTTAAATGAACTAAAAAGAAGTTTCTAGTTTTTAATATCTCTATAGCAGACATCCCATGTCTCCCGGAAGTTCCGGGAGTCTCCCGCATATTATAGCGGCTCCCTGATGCCCGCAAATTAGCTAAAATCTCCCGAAATCTACAGCGAGCGAGCAAGAGCGCGCAGCTCCAAACCGTGTATGTAACGTTAGAGCACACGGCAGAAAGGGTGAGGGAGCGAGATATAGGCCTCGCCTATATCAACCTAAAATGTGGAACACAACTTGTTAAGATTTTTTGCTTTCATTTTCTTGCAGTTATAGAGTAAAATATATTTTGTAATATATATATATATATATATATATATATATATATATATATATATATATATATATATATATTATAAAATATAAATAATTATATTTTTAAAT
Organism: Abramis brama; assembly: GCA_022829085.1. NCBI lineage: Eukaryota > Metazoa > Chordata > Actinopteri > Cypriniformes > Leuciscidae > Abramis > Abramis brama. Next base: position 60,275,375 of record CM040766.1, on the reverse strand, counting down.
TTGTACATTTTAATAAACTCAAACTTATATAACTTTTTTCTGTTTCACTTTCATAATTTATTTCACTTCAACAATAATCTGACAAATGTCTTCTTTAGAACAAGACCAATAACGTTAGGTCTATATTCCAAAGCATTCTTGAATTACAACCATTTAAGTTTGGATAGTGATTTTCATGTTTATGCGAAAAAAAGGTGACAGTTAAAGGGTTAATTTAGTGATAACAATGAATTAATAAAGCGGTCATTTGCCAGGTTAGGTGTTCATATATCTCTGAAAGTATGCGATTTAAAAAGCCCATTACAAGTCTTGACAATTTCGACCAAGTACATAACATTAGCAAACTGTTACTGCGGTTATGGGATAGCTTACATTAACGTTACAGCACCTGTTATCGTTGACGTTAGCTCACTTTAAAGTTAATAAAAACCTTTTCTACTTTACCTCTCTGGACCTTTGGGGAATCTATGAAATAGCTGATTGGTTGTACACTGGTAGTTGTTGCAGTTGATGGCAGAACACTGTTTTCTTTGTTTCCAATTATTTCCAGACATAATGTTAATGCTGTATACGGTAGTTGTGCTAACGGTAAAGCCGTTGGTTCAGTCCAAAATGGCGGCCGCGCTACCGAAGCGCCACCTAGTGGCTGTTGTCAAAACTGCAACGGAGTTTCGCCTCTTGGTACTTCTATACTCTTTGATAGAAGTACCAAGAGGCGAAACTCAATAGAACGTTCCATTGCAACAAACGCACCCATGCGCAGAGCTGCAGCTCCGCCATCTTGGACTGAACGCAACACAGCTGTCATAGAATTGAACAATTACCGGTTCAAATTCAAAAGCAGTTAAATGAACTAAAAAGTAGTTTCTAGTTTTTAATATCTCTAGAGCAGACATCCCATGTCTCCCGGAAGATCCGGGAGTCTTCCGCATATTGATAGCGGCTCCCTGATCCCCGCAAATTAGCAAAAATCTCCCGGAATCTAGAGCGAGCGAGCGAGCAAGAGCGCGCAGCTCCAAACCGTGTAACGTTAGAGCACACGGCAGAAAGGGTGAGGGAGCGAGATATCAATATATCAACCTAAAATGTGGAACACAACTTGTTCAGATTTTTTGCTTTCATTTTCTTGCAGTTCTAGAGTAAAATATATTTTGTAATATATAAATATATATTTTTATATAAAATATAAATAATTATATTTTTAAATTTGTACATTTTAATAAACTCAAACTTATATAACTTTTTTCTGTTTCACTTTCATAATTTATTTCACTTCAACAATAATCTGACAAATTAAAACAAGACCAACCATAGGTCTATATTCCAAAGCATTCTTCAATTACAACCATTTAAGTTTGGATAGTGATTTTCATGTTTATGCGAAAAAAAGGTGACAGTTAAAGGGTTAATTTAGTGATAACAATGAATTAATAAAGCGGTCATTTGCCAGGTTAGGTGTTCATATATCTCTGAAAGTATGCGATTTAAAAAGCCCATTTCGAGTCTTGACAATTTCGACCAAATACATAACATTAGCAAACTGTTACTGCGGTTATGGGATAGCTTACATTAACGTTACAGCACCTGTTATCGTTGACGTTAGCTCACTTTAAACTAAAGTTAATAAAAACCTTTTCTACTTTACCTCTCTGGATCTTTGGGGAATCTATGAAATGCTAGTTGATTGGTTGTACACTGGTAGTTGTTGCAGTTGATGGCAGAACACTGTTTTCTTTGTTTCCAATTATTTCCAGACACAGAGGCGGACAGAGTACACAGCTTCATTACTTGAGTAAAAGTACAGATACCCCTTGCTAAATTTTACTCAAGTACAAGTAAAAGTACTACAGTCAGATGTCTACTTAAGTAAAAGTACTAAGTTTTTAAAAGTACTTGAGTATCAAGAGTACATTTTCTAAATATTGCATTACTACTGCCACAGTGCTTACATTGGTAAACACAGCAAACACTTGAAGCGAAAACTATCATTAACTTGTTCAGAAAATTGAAATAGTCTGGCGAGGTGGGGCCACGGGTCATGAATATTCATTAGGGAAGTCATCCCTGATTGGTCTGATGACCGACCCCTAACCCCACCCCTAAACCTACCCGTCACTGGGGTTAAGACCAATCAGGGATGACTTCCCTAATGAATATTCATGAGTCTTCCCCTACTATCCTGGGGGAAAAAAAACTCCCGGGATGGACCTATGGAGACCTTCATCCATGGTTTCGTCTCTTATCTAAATCTGACCATGGAGTTGACTTTGGCGGAAAGCTGAAGGTGATTGCTGATAGGCTGTCCCGATCAGTGGCGCCTGCACAAATCAATCACATTTGAGAGGGAAACAACAAATTGAGGGTTTCCGAGATGTTTCTTTTTTCCTTTTTTTTTTTTCCTTTTTTTTTTAGAAGAAGTAACGGGTACTCATGGTTATGGATAGAAATGTAGTGGAGTAAAGAGTACAATATTTGCCTCTCAAATGTACTTGAGTAAAGTCATGAGTACTCCCCAAAAATGATACTCGAGTAAAGTACAGATCCCTCAAAATTGTACTTAAGTACTGTACTCAAGTAAATGTACTCCGTTACTGTCCAGCTCTGTCCAGACATAATGTTAATGCTGTATACGGTAGTTGTGCGAATGGTAAAGCCGTTGGTTCAGTCCAAAATAGTGGCTGTTGTCAAAACTGCAACGGAGTTTCGCCTCTTGGTACTTCTATACTCTTTGACTGAACACGCTCTTGTGTGTAAAAAGTTCAAAAAAGCTTGACGTGTGTCGTAATTATACATTGTTTAAGGTTATTTTATTTTTGTTAAAATATTGATATACTGTAGGAATTAATTTGTCTCTCGATGCAAGCCAATGTCAACTGTGTGTGTGTGTGTGTGTGTGTGTGTGTATGTGTGTTTTCTAGTGTGGATCACGGTTCAGAAGTTAAAGAGTTCAGGATGACATCAAGACTACACAGATGTAAGTCCTCAAACACACAGTTTTAGTGTGTGTTGTTGTAAATGTTGCTGTTGTAATGTGTGTTCTTGTGTTCAGATGCCGTTGATCTCACACTGGATCCAAACACAGCACACACTCATCTCGTTCTGTCTGAGGAGAACAGAAAGGTGACGCATGTGTCTGAGAGGCAGTCGTATCCTGATCATCCAGAGAGATTTGAGTATGATCATCAGGTTCTGTGTGGAGAGAGTCTGACTGGACGCTGTTACTGGGAGGCTGAATGGAGTGGAGATTATACTCATATATCAGTGTCATATAAAGGAATCAAAAGGAAAGGAGGGAGTGACTGTGTGTTTGGAGGGAATGAGAAGTCCTGGAGTCTGAGACACTCTTATAACGGACTCTCTGTCCTTCACAATAATAAGTCCACTGATGTTTCTGCTGGTTCAGGATCCTGTAAGAGAGTAGGAGTGTTTGTGGACGTGTCGGCCGGCACTCTGTCCTTCTACAGCGTCTCTGACACACACACTCTCACACACTTACACACATTCACACACACATTCACTGAACCCCTCTGTGCTGGATTTACAGTTTTTTATAACTCTTCAGTGTCTCTGTGTAACATTAAACAACAAATACACTCTGACTGACACACACACTGTAAAAAAGCAAAGAAAAAGTGGTACCATTTAACACATTTTAATTTTTATCAGAAGTGTGAAATTACATAAATATACACTCACTAAATTGACATTTTTCCAGTTGTTTAACTGATTATGTGTGTTACTGCATTATCACCGTTATTGATATTCATACACTTTATTTGTGCATAATGTGTTATTAATATTGTTATAGTGTTAGTTCAGTAAATACATTGTTTACAGTTAGTTTACTTGAATACATAATGTGTTCTAATATTAGCCAATCAGATGTGGCTCCGTCATTACGTAGGGATTAGTTCACTGCTTGTTTAGCGTCAGATGCTCGTAGGCTCCGGTGCGGATGGTTGTATATAAACCCATCAGCGCTGGGCAAGAGCATAAAACCCCTGTTGATGTAAAGTTGTGTCTTAATAAGTAAAGTAAAGTTCATGAACGTACCCTCTTTGTTGTGTGCTTCTCTTCACGCCTCCACGGACACTGAGACGAGAAAGCACAACAAGTGGTGTCAGAAGCTGAGCGTGATTGACAGTTATCAGAGAATTGTGAGTGTTGTGAACTGCTGGGACATCCTTTGTTAATCGATGGACATTATAATCTCTGCAAACGCTGTTGTGAAGTAGTATTAAAGACTGATTGACCACGTTTGGTCGTCGTATTGACCATAAACTCACGAAAATAAGAGCTGCACGGAGTTTCCCTTCCCCCATCGGAGAGGCGTGGCACTGGCAGTTTGCCAAAGCTAGCGCTGCTGTTGGCTGCCTGGCAACTTTCACAGACAATAGAGAGCCTAAGTCCCGCCCCTCCGCTTCCGGCTCATGGGACCTTATTTCGGAGAAAATATGTATGGAAGTCAATGGCGAGAGACAACTTATCTTTTTATTCCGTCTGAACTGTGCCCTGAACTACACATATGATGTTTGTCAATTTAAAAGGTAATTATGAAAGTCAAGAAAGTCGCAGTTTGTCATAAAACAGAAGAGTAACGTTTAGTTTTATGTGAAAATTGCAACTCGTCTCCCACTATGTACGTCACAAGATCCGTTGCTCGTATGTGTGTATTCTGGCTCAAAACACTCAGGCATGACGGCTTTACGTTACGATTATAATGTAAGACTATAGAAAAAATGACAGACGTTAGCTTCAGTAAAGTTAGCTTCATTCATTGAGAGAAAAGGTATGACGTCGTATGTGCGCCTTCTGGGTTTGTAGTCTTTGTACTTGCGTATTTTCACAGTCTTATACCTCAGCAGTTTTACATCATGCTGCGACTTTCTTGACTTTAAAATGTATCTTTTAAAAAAAATGCTCATGTTTATTTTTCCAGGTCATTTTATTTTAACTCAAACTAAACATGACAGAATTATCTGAGCAGAAAAGATAAACTAAAAGAGAATCAAAATTGATCTTGATGTGTGGAGAAATGAAGCAGATGTTGACTGGAGTAAAGTCTGAGTTCTGGGCCATGTACTTTTTGATAATTTCATTTCCTGTTTGGAATGGAATAACGAGAAATGAAAACCAGCTCGTTTATTCGTTTTTTAGTTAAGTTTAAAAAACGAAAAATGAGATTTTGGCTCGATTTTTCATTTTTCGTTTGTGGTTTAAAAATTGGATTATGGGTTCGATATTTCATTTGCACACGTGGGCGGCGCTGAAACGCCCCTTTCATCTGATTGGTCAAAATGCTCCGCCTTCCGTAAGCTACGAGCTTTTCTTTCTGTCAGGCAGAATCAGAGTCAGTACGAGCAGAGCCCGTCTACGGAGAGCCTTGGCACTTCCTATTAGCCCCATTGTATCGATCTTGGTTGCAGTTCCATTAGAATTCCACTGGAGGTGATCACGGGCGAGTGCAGACTGAATGGGAGTCTATGGGGCTAGACGGCTAAATTTGTCTCTTTCACCCGATTGCCGTTGAGAAATCTCAGATTTTATTGTAGGTTTTGCAAGTTCAGCATGGGTTATAGGTCGAAAATTTAATGAACGAGTACTTATGTCCTTTCGATTTCTTACAGGTTGAGTTGTTGTTGCCCATAACACGCTAGCATTCTGCTAATAAACGCTGATTGGTCAGTGAAGGACTGATTACGACCAGAGATACTGCTTGATGGCATCGTGGCATCCAAAGCGGGACCAGAAACAAACAAAACAAAAACTCTTCTAGCACGTGTTTGCCTGTGTCAGCTGTGTTGTCGATGCCTCGAGAGAAAAGAAAGTGCAGAGCGCAAAAGCACCAGAGTGACTGAAGGATTGCCGTAAAGCAGTATCTCTGGTCGTACGATGTGTATGACTTCATTGACATTTTAAAAGACTTTTTAAAGCAAATAAGAGACTCTAAAAAATCTAACACCCAACAATGTGTAATTTCTTTGCATCTCCTTTCGAATACAACATTCAAATTACTAGACAAAAAATTATATCCTGAGAAAAGTGGATTTTGATGGGTATAGCGCCATAGACCTCCATTCATTCTGCACTCGCCTGCGAGCGCCCCCGCATGGACAGAGACGTGTTACTGCAGCCAGTCCAGAAACCGGAAGTAACCAGAGAGTGCCAATTCTCTTCCTATTAGACATTCTCTGGTACAAGTGCGGCTCTGACAAATGCACTTTAATAAAATAATGTCTGAAACCACCACTCACTGTTAACTACACACAATATTTGAAGCAGAAATATGTTGCTGGTTCACGTAATTCGTGCTGCTGCGACTTGCAAGCGACCCCAATAATGTGAGCCACAGTATACAGATTATTAAATACAGTGCAAATAGTTCCGTCTCTTTGGATGAAAGGGAAGAGGAAATAAAAAACAATAATAGGCTGAACTGTACCATCATAATATCCGTAACATTAGATGTCTGTAGATGACCTACCCATAACTGTTACATTAGAGCAGTGGTTCTCAACTAAAGTTTACGGTAAAAAACTACACTGTAAAAAAAAATTCTGTCGTTTTTACAAAAAAAATTGGCAGCTGGGTTGCCAGAATAATTTTGTAAAAATTAGTCACTGTAGAAAAAAAATCCTGTAAAATTTACAGGGATTTACTGTAAGAAAAATAGACATTTTAAGTGTATTTAAACAAAAAAAATTTGTTGTTTTTACAAAAATAATTTGGCAGCTGTGGTTGCCAGAATAATTTTTTTTAAATTACAGTCACCCTGTAAAAAGCCTGTAAAATACCGGTAATCTACTGGCAGCTGTGGTTGCCAACAAAGTACTTACAGTACTTTGATAGTACTGTGAACTTACTTCATGTCAGTCCACTCAAAATTAATATCTCTTAATAATGAATATCTCTGTAATAATGAATTAATTAAAAACATGACTTTAACTAAAATCTTTGCAGTTTGCATTTAGTGAACATTAGCACACATGTTTGTGCTAAAGTACTTAACAAGGAGATCGTCACTGCATCAGCAATTACACAGTCACTGCTTCTAAACAAAGCAACAGGCAGCATAACATTAGTGATTCTCTGCTAAATTTTTGACTGAAGCACAGGCTCTACTCTCCAGCACAATGGTGACCCACAAAACGAATTAATTAAACTAAAAGATCTCTCCTATATCATCTTGTGCAAAACACATAAAACACTTCAGTTTCATATTACTCTCCTTATCAGTTATTGACTTTGCATAACTTTTTTCTATGAACTTTTACTAATATTTCAGTGAAATTAACTTCTTTTGTTTAGTAAATCTGACTGTTGAGTTTTACAGAATAATACTGTTTTTCCTTGATTTTACGGTAATCTATGTAATTTTTACAAAATTATTCTGGCAACCCAGCTGCCAATTTGTTTTTGTAAAAACGCCAGAATTTTTTTTACAGTGCATATAATTATTTTTTACATAATTATTTAATTTCTCTAGGCTATATTTTTTCAAATAGAGTCGGCTCTTTGACACTGTTTTTGCTTTTAGATCAACTATTTGTTGACCCAAAATGATTGTCTTGATAATGTCATGCATAAGACTTTTTTTTTCCTGTCCTGGACTTGGTCTTGACTCGGACTCAAACCTTTTTGGACTCGGTCTTGTCTTGGACTCGAACATCTTTGGACTTGGTCTTGACTTGGACTCGACTAGTCCTGGTCTTGGACTTGTCTTGGACTCGACAAAGGTGGTCTTGACTACAGCCCTATCTGTAGAATTTACAGTGAAAAACTGTAATTACTGTAGTTTTACAGAGTAAGACCATAAATGTAACAGTTAAAAACATATTAAATTAACAATATACTGTATTTCTAACGTTGCCAGTAAAATGCTGTTTTTGTACAGTTTTATTTTTTATTTTTTTTACAGTTGATTACCGTTAAATTACACTTCACTCTGTTTTTTTTTAATTTAACACATTTAACCCTTTAAACTCCACTGCAAAATCTTCAGTCTTAAATGAACACTTGTGTGTCCACACTACAGAGTGTTGGAGTAACACTGAAGCAGTGTTGAAGTTAATTATATAATTCAGTGATTAATTAACTGATGATTGAGCATTAGTGATGAACACCTGATGTTAACAAGCAGAATCACAGAAGGACAGAGGAACAAGAAGACGATAAAAAAGCGAAACACATGAACTACAACTGACTTCAGCCACAGAAGACATTAAATCTGTGAAGATCTCAGCAGAGGATGATTAAACAAATCTAAAAAATAGCATTACCAGCTTCACTTATTACTAACCAGATTGGCTTTATTTATTTTTTCATACGTCTACAGAAATTCCTATTGAGAATTAACAGAGGTTTAGATGTTGTTTTGTTTTATTTGACATTACCATTATAGAGATCAGTGTTTGCTTTAGTTGGGCTCTTGACCCTTGACTTCAACTTAGTTTTTCTTTGGCTGCTTTAACTGTGTGTTTATAGGACACACTTGTTGTGGCAAAAACAAAGCCAATAAAAATGATATCAGGTGTTGCTGGTTTTGTTTTGAGCATTACATCTCACTGATCACTGATGCCACCGATCTCATTCAGTGGCTAATCATTTATCAAAAAAATATTATTGTAATACATCTTAATTTAATATTACTACACTGTGGAATTACTGCAAAAGATCAAGTAGTGCTGCTCAATTTTTAAACTCATCATTCACTAAAAAAAATGTTAACTACGACTTTAGTTAGACACACACAGACATCAAGAATCAGCCAATGAATCTCAACAATGGTGACAATCAACAAAAAAGATAACATCAAATCGGAACATCATAAAACACGCTACTAAAAGTCAACACAAACCAACAGCAAAAATAAAAGCAAATAAGACAATAAGAAAATAACCAGATGATTCAGATGCATAATTTATTTATGCTGCAATGCATGCTGGGAGTCTTGGACGATTTTTTTTGTACTATGTTGGTACCCAACATGCATTGCAGCATGAAAGATTCATATGCATTGCAGCATGTTGAGATTCATATGCCGATTCTCGATGTCTGTGTGTGTTTCTAGCCAACATAGAAAATGTAATGTACTGTACATAAACTTTATAAAATCCTTCATAATTTTTGGTTGTCAAAACTCCGATAGGACTTTATCTGTAAAATCATAGTGACACCATGATCAAAAAAACAAAACATCACCCAAATAAATACTGTTGACAATAAAAGAGATCAGTGAATCGGGCCATGATGCTTGTGACTATTAACAAAATGTCATCTGATCATGTTTTTTTCAGTATTTTGCAATAGCAAATGTATTTTAAAGACACAGCTACCGCAGCCAAAGAAAAAACTAATGTTCAAAAGTCAAGGGTCAAGAGCCCAACTAAAGCAATCACTGATCACTGTCGTGGTGGCATCAAATGAAAATAAAATGACATCTAAACCTCTGTCACCTTTTAATAAGACCTTCTGTAGACGTCTGACAGAAATAAAGTAAATCTGGTTGGTAATAAGTGAAGCTGGTAATACTGTTTGTGGAGTTGTTTAATCCTCCTCTGAGATTTAATGTATTTTATCTTCAGTTGATTTCATATTTTTTCTGTTCTTCATGTTCCTTCTTTCCTTCAGTGATTCTGCTTGTTAACAGCAGGCGTTCATCAGTGTCTACATTAACTTAGAAAATTAACTGAATTAACTATGTAATTATTCACTCAGTCAACTGGACTATATTAGTGAACTAAGGTAGGGAATAGTGAATGAGGGTATAGGGTGTGATTGGGGAAACAGCGTCTGAGTGTCGACTTTGAGCGCTGTTAATTCACAGTATATTCCTGTAGGCTATTTTCGTCGAAAAGGACAAAATCACCCAGAATGCATTTTTCTAAGGTTTATTGCTTTAAGGAAAACAGCATGTTACTGTCAAAATTTGGCCGTTTTTTTTACAGCATTTTTTTACGGTGAAATTATTCACTTTTGATCATCTTTCACTGGAGTCAGCATTCTCCAGTTATTATTTAGCTTCAAAAACAGTTAATTGTGCTTCTGGATGTTGTAAACTGGCATTTGTTTGATTTATTGACATTCCGATAAACACACTAGTTTTACAGTTTACTGCACTTTAAGTGCATCACACATCAGAGTACGCATGTTGCACTTTGGCTAATGAATTTAAGTCTCGCACAGATACAGAAAATAGTCTCTTTTTAAGTAAATTGAATTTAAAACCAGAATATAGTTGCTCATATACTGAAACAAATTAGGTTAAATATTTCAAGAGGATTGCCAACAGATATGTTTAGAGTTAGGGTTTGATTAGGACAATCATTTAATTAATGCAATTAAAATCATTCCTGAAAGATTATAAAATGAATACATAATTGACTCGTAGGCATAAGTGCTGCTATTACATGCTTGCTTGCATGCATACAAAAATGGCTGGGTTGTTGTGGTCAGCTCTTGAGTAAAATCAGGCTTTGTGAGATGGGTATAAACCTGGAAAGCACCATTAGCCAACTATGGTGTCAAGTTTCATCTTTATCAGTAAAGTTTAAAGGGTCTGTGTTTGCCAAAACCAACGGACATTCGCAAACAGCATTACAAAGTTCTGTGGTTGGAACAACGGCTCACGACCTGTGGCTAGAGCAGAGTTTCTTGTTTGCATGTGTAGTACCCTCACCGCCTGATGAGGGGAGATATATTTATATATTAATACAGGACACGGAGCTGTTGCTGCTTCAATCATCAGAGTCTGTATTGTTTTTTTATACAATGTAAAACAGTTCAATCACTCTTATGTCAATCAATGACAGTGCATCACTTCAAGAGTAGGCTAATCACAATATACAGAATTACATACAGTATTTTTCCTTTACTACTGTGTCCACAGATTAAGCAGATGTACTATGAAATATTCACTGATAACATAGATAACATTTTACATGTGAATAAATCCTAAAAATGTGTTCATGTTTGCCAGAATTATTCTTTCTGATACATTTTTAGTACAGACACTCATTTTCAAAGTCATTTGGCACTTACATCTTACTCATTGCATTATTTCACCAAAACACATCTCATTTGTGGACTTACTCTAATATTGCGCCTTCTCTCTGAGACCGCATGGTCTCCATCACTAGCATGAAATTTGTAACTAGCACGCCGCACGCGTGACGCAACACACAGACGTGAATAAAAGCGAACTTTTACATGTCCGTAATAACAGTAAACTTAAACACTTTAAACCATCTAATTAACATTTCTTAAACTCTTACATGTCAAAAAACATACTCTCATTGCTTTTATGTAATTCATACCTGATGAGGGGAGATATATTTATATATTAAAGGAGAACTCCGGTCAATTTTAACATTGAGTTCAGTTTTTTGTACATTTGGAGTGCTGTCAGTACAGAGAACAACGACAAAAATCGGTGTTGCCTACACCGTGTTATCCTCTTTTTAAAATTTGCACCCTGTTGACTTCAATGGGGCAAGTTTTAAACCTGCTTTTAGCCTCTTAACATCCTTGATGTGTCATTACAAGTGCACAGGTCATGTGAGTGATTCCTTCGGAGTAAACGCGTATGAATCTGACTGCAGTATATGTGAAAGATATTAATAAAAATGATGTTTATTCAGCCAGCGCACATACCTGTATTTACATCCTGTTTTCGGTCGAAGTCCATAGTAATCGATTGTCGAGTTCACGCGCGTGATCATAGGTACTAAACCTATGCGCGTGAACTCAGACGCGAAAAGTAGGAAAAGTATTAAATCTTACTTACTCAGATATTCGGAGATGAAACAGTAGATCAGACTGGTAGCACTTGAACGAACTGTAAGCTGAAACAGAACACACACACACACACACACACACTCTCTCTCTCTTAATATAATATGAAATAATTACCTGAAACAACATGACATGGGGAGGTGGTTGAAAATATATTTGTCATGATGTAAACTAAAATGAACTAAACTAACCAAACCAGTACAGTGTTAAATGCTGTGGTGGGGACCAGTGTCAGTATTTGACAAAATATCTGGCTAAATCAAGTTGGAAAAGTATTAAATCTTACTTACTCAGATATTCGGAGATGAAACAGTAGATCAGACTGGTAGCACTTGAACGAACTGTAAGCTGAAACAGAACACACACACACACACAGTCTCTTAATATAATATGAAATAATTACCTGAAACAACATGACATGGGGAGGTGGTTGAAAATATATTTGTCATGATGTAAACTAAAATGAACTAAACTAACCAAACCAGTACAGTGTTAAATGCTGTAGCGGGGACCAGTGTCAGTATTTGACAAAATATCTGGCTAAATCAAGTTGGAAAAGTATTAAATCTTACTTACTCAGATATTCGGAGATGAAACTCTAGATCAGACTGGTAACAGTTAGCACTTTAACGAACTGTAAGCTGAAACAGAACGAACACACACACGTACAGTATTATATTAATTATGTTTATAAAACGGGAAGTTCCAATCCTTGATTCTGATTGGTCAATAGTTTACGGTCAGGGACTATTTATTCCAGCGGAAGGAAGGCTTCTAGTGATTTTACTTCATAAAAGTTGCATAGAGACATGTTTTTCGGCTTTAATAGTTGTATTGTGTGGTAACCGTTTTATAAAAGCAATAAGGTAACGTTACTCGAGACAAGTGCTGTATCGTGATCACGGCTGAAGGGTTGCAGGCACTCCGCGAACCCTTTAGCCGTGACTTATTCACGATACAGCACTTGTCTCGAGTAACGTTACCTTAACATATTACATGGGGTGGTGGAACTATCAAAATGAAACAAAAATCGACACAAACTATAACTTTATACTAGACATTCCGTGAAAAAGGTAACTTGTTAGGTAACGTTAGGCCTAACATGATAATTTCTCGCCTGATATTTTACTGGAAAGGGGAGAAAATATGTGCTCAGGGTTTGATAAAAATACAGACAGCTAAGTTAACGTAGCTAACGTTAATGTTAAATCACATTAAATCACCACACCTCCCAGAGAGAAACAATTCCATCCAAAAAAAAGCTTTTTACTCAGTTATTAATTACCAAAAACATTTTTACTCAAATCTCCACTAAATCTAATGACCATTTGCTAACTAAGTTATGGTTTGACACAATCATTTCAGAAATAAAATCATCGTTATGTTGTACAGTATGAACGGTAATGTTAAGTTACATGTTAAGTAAGTTAACTGTACAAATAAAGCATATTTGAACTATTCTTACCGTGGTCCGTGTTTGTCGACTCGACCTGCCGTTGTAGGTTTTTCACAGTGCGGGATTCAGTGATAATGGCGACAGTTGAAATAGGCGCGTTTGTTCAGCGGGTCCGCCCAGCGTCTGTAGCGAGCCCGCGAGTTGACAGTGCGCTGTCAGGAGGCGGGGCATATTCTGTGCGCATGATCGAATTGAGTCTGAAAGAACAGCGGACCCAAAGCGGACCTAGCGGCTTGAGGGCGGATCCGCCCCGCTATCAGGGTATGGACTTCGACCGAAAACAGGATGTAAATACAGGTATGAGCGCTGGCTGAAATAACATCATTTTTATTCATATCTTTCACATCTACTGCAGTCAGATTCACACGCGTTCACTCTGAAGGAATCACTCACATGACCTGTGCACTTGTAATGACACATCAAGGATGTTAAGAGGCTAAAAGCAGGTTTAAAACTGGCCCCATTGAAGTCAACAGGGTGCAAATTTTAAAAAGAGGATAACACGGTGTAGGCAACACCGATTTTTGTCGTTGTTCTCTGTATTGACAGCACTCCAAATGTACAAAAAAATGAGCTCAATGTTAAAATTGACCGGAGTTCTCCTTTAAGTACAGTAGCTTTTATAAACCTGCCCAAAAAAACATTACTGGTGTGCCTCTTGAGACAAAAATGGCACTGACATATTTGAAGACATATCAATGCAATTTCTGCTCAAACATGCATTTTAGTCTTGGACTAGCTTAAGCCTCGCTTGTCTGTGAAACCGAGGGTTACTTTGTCAAGCAATTTGAAGCAGTTTTTGAAGAGTTAGCATGTGCTCTAGTATGTAAGAACAAGCTATTGAATCTGGAAAAGAATCTGAGAAAATAACTGAGAAAATTTGAATTATTGCTATAAATTACAAACATGGCATCTGGGTGGGGACTAATTTTATCTCAAACAAATTTGCGACAGTACGATTTTGGCAAACAATCGTGACTATCAGTTGATTTCTTCAATGATGAATTGTACTATGGTAGTTAAAAAGCGGACTACTGCTCCTTAAATAGAAAGTACATTCCTTGAAAGTCTCCACCCACTGGAGTTATAAACTCTGCACACTTGGAGGTCTCCAGACTACAGCAATGATGCGCAATGTCATGTAGATTTCTGTAATAGAAATGAATTAATATTATTAAATAACTATTTAGTAAGTAGTGTTGTTTTTCCCAGTCTTTTGTTATTATGTTAAAGAAAATCTAAATAATCTAAACATTTACATTTACATTACTCTTCTTTTTTCTTTTTTTTTATACAGGGATCTCGGAACTTGAATCCGATACCATACACTGCAGAATACATGGGTCACAAATTACACATCGACCAAAATGAGAAGATGGTAATGTTTGGGGTGACCCACGTAGCAGCTGTGGATGGATACTCCAGAAAAATTGTCGCACATTCCACTATGCCAGTGAAAAACACCCTGACAATATATCAAAATGTTTACAGGTAACTTCAAATTTTTGAACTTGTTTTTTGGGGGGTACTTTAGTTGTGTAGTTCCAAATTAATTCCATACATCTATGAGAAATGTGTGAACAATCCTAATCATAACACTAACCGCCAAGAGTATGAACAATTAGGCCACATGTTTTTGGGTACAAGAGTGAACTTGGCATGAACTTGAGGAGAAAGAGTCCAAAAATGAATTGGTTGTTTCAACAAGCATTACCTATTCACCATGTGTGTGTTTTCTCAGAGGAGGCAAAGAAAAAAAATTGTATGAGAAAATAATCCATTCGATAAATTCCACCTTTAATTTTCGAGCACCAATTCACAAATAAAATAGGACTATATGAAATCTGAATTTTGTTACTGCATCATTTTGTTAATGTGAATAAATGAAAAACTTTGAGTCTTATACATGGTTTTGATTAATATAACTAAGTAAGTAATTGTAATACATTTTAATGTAAAAATTTTATTGTATTGGTGGTGTTCTTAATAGTTTATTTAATGTTTATGTAACCTGGAAAATGTCAACATTGCGTGTAACATGAATTTACCCTTTTTTTTTTTTTAAATAGTGAGGACTTTGCCTCATTTCAGAATACTGCTATTAATACATTTGTGTTAAGCAAGAAAACATTATACTAGAGCTGAGAAACAATAACTTGGCTGGCTAAACAGCATTTTTTTACCTTCAGTGCTTTTAGCTATAAGCTGTACTTTTTGTTTCTTGCAGAAGTGCAGTGATCGAATATGGATGATAATGCATAATTGTTAGCGATCGCCCTCGCGATCAGAGGCATAATAAGACCAATGCGACAGGAAATCCCAATTAAGGTGAATTTATTGTGAAGAAATCCAACAGCAAAAACAAAAAAAAACAAAGAAAAAGAAAAACTACAAAAATAACATAAATATTTACAAGTTTTTGTGGGAAGGTAGCCACAACAGCAGTTGTATCGTTTGGTTAACAAACTTTCTGGAACAAGTTTCTATGGATTTGCTTCCACTTCACACAACCAACCTGACCCTCCTGCACCATGCTTTCTGGCAGCCATTTATAGTCTAGGCCACACCCTGGAATGTACCATTCTACAGGTAAGTTTTACTTTCTAACATATGTACTTCCAACCACCTAATGCATATTAAACAACATCCATAATTAAATTACACAGTAACAAGAACATGCAACTATGATGCAAAACAATGAATTAACAATTATAATTCATTGTTACCTCCCCCAAGTGGACATGGCAGCATGTCCACCATGTTTAAATACTCTGCTTTTAAACTAATACAGGTTTGGAGGAGGAAGGAAGGATCAATGGAGAGAGTCGGAAGAGGCGGGGGAATAGAGAAGCACGCCCCAGATCCGTCGAGAGAGCCAGGAGGGCTGAGGAGTGATCCGGGATGGATAGGAAGGGAGGTGAATGCAGGAAGAGAATACGAGAACGATGTAGATGAAATGGAAGGTGATGAAGCTTCAGTTATTTCTAATGGAACGAATTCAAATGATGGAGGTTGGCAGGAGGTGAGCCTATCAGCATTAGGAAACTTGGCTAAAACCCTCTCTTGATTTTATAATTTATGGGTACACGGCTGTACGTAAGGATAGAAGTACTGTTATAGGGGGTGGAGTGGCTACATTCGTCCAACAAGGTATTAATTTTAGGGCTATAAACAATGATGTACAGACTGAAGTGGTTATTGTTGCAATATATGGGCTAATAGAACTAAAATTAAAATAGCTAATTTTTTTAACCCCTGTCAAAAGTTAACAAAAGTCATGCTAGAAAGTATATGGGAAAGGGGAAGTGGTAAAGTAATAATATGTGGAGATTTTAATGCACACAGCTCACTCTGGGGCAGTATAAGAACAGATGAAAATGGGAAGATTATTGAGGAATATATGGATGAGCACAATCTAGTATGTTTGAATGATGGAAGAGGAACAAGATTTGATGTAGGCAGAGGAACAGAGTCAGCTATAGATCTGACTATAGTGTCAGAACATATAGCAGGGAGAAGTCAATGGGAGGTTTTTAATGAGAATAGTTTGGGAAGTGATCATTACCCTATTTTGACAAAGGTGGTTGACCAAAGTGTATATTTAAGGTAATTAAATCAAATCACACATTCAATAAGTTAATTGAATATAAAAAAGCACAGGCCACTGCTAAAAGGGTCATTCGTGAGGCAAAAAGAAATTACTGGAGAGACTTTTGTAGCAACATTGGGTCTAAAATCAAGGTTAGTGAGGTTTGGGGAATGATAAGAAAAATGGGAGGCATTAGAAGGGATTTAGCATTACCAGTAATAAGAGAAAATGACATTGAAGCAGTAACTAATGCAGAAAAGGCAGAGGTACTGGCTAGGGCATTTGTTAAGGTGCATAGCACAAAAAACTTATCCAGTGAAGAGTTAGAGTGGAGAGCAAAGGTGATTGAGAAAAATAAAGGCATATTGGGAAGGAAAGTCACAAATGAATGTGCAATTGATACAAACTTCTCATTATTTGAGTTGAAAAGAGCTTTAATAGGAGTTAAGAGTACTTCACCAGGGAAAGATGAGGTATGTTACAAAATGATAGAGCAGCTATCAGATGTGGCTAAGAGTGTTGTTTTAACATTGTATAACAAGATATGGGAGCAAGGAAAGTTGCCTGGAATGTGGAAACACTCTGTGGTAGTCCCTATAGGTAAGCCTGGTAAGGATAAAACAGAGGTTAAAAGCTATAGACCAATAGCTCTTACATCCAACTTATGCAAAATTATGGAAAAAATGATTACTATAAGACTAGGATATGTAATTGAAAAAAGAGGAATGCTCTCCCCTCATCAAAGTGGTTTTCGTAGTGGACGTACAACAATGGACCCAATTATTTGTCTAGAAAATGAAATTAGGAAAGCACAAGTAAGTAAAGAAGCTGTTTTAGTTATTTTATTTGACATTGAAAAAGCTTATGACATGTTGTGGAAGGAGGGGCTTTTAATTAAGTTAAATAAGATGGGCATAGGTGGCAGGATGTTTAACTGGATTCAAGATTTTTTAAATAACAGAACCATAGAGGTGAGAGTAGGGATGGAATTTTCAAATATATATCCAATAGAGAACGGTACTCCACAAGGAAGCGTATGTAGCCCAATGCTTTTTAATATAATGATTAATGACATTTTTAACGGAATAGATCAGAGAATAGGTAGAGCACTATATGCTGATGATGGGGCATTATGGGTGAGAGGAAGGAATATTGACAACCTGAAGGTTAAGATGCAGTCAGCAATTGTTAAGGTTGAAAAGTGGTCATGTGAGTGGGGTTTTCATCTATCTATAGAAAAGACACAATTTATATGTTTTTCCAAAAAAAGAACGAATCCTGCTATAGAACTTAAACTGTATGGGCAGCATCTTAAACAAGTGGATAGTATAAGATATTTGGGGGTATGGTTTGATGTTAAGCTAAATTTTAAAACGCACATTCATAAAATGATAGATAAGTGCAAAAAAGGCATAAATATACTGAAGTGTTTAGCAGGGTTTAGCTGGGGAGCATCAGGCATATCCCTTAAAAGGATTTATACTGCATTGATTCGTTCTGTATTTGATTATGGAAGCATAGTTTATAGCTCAACAAATAAAACCTTAATGCAAGAATTAGACAGAGTACAGGCCAAGGCACTTCGAATATGTTGTGGTGCGTTTAGGACAACACCTATCCCATCATTACAAATAGAAGTAGGAGAAATGCCGTAAGACTTAAGGCGATTACAACTTTCCATGTCTTACTGGATAAATCTGCAAGGTCATGAAGAAACACACCCTACAAAGAAGGTGTTATTAGAATGCTGGGAGTATGGGCATCCACTATGCAGTTTTGGGTGGCATGGGAATAGGCAGGCAAAAGATATGGAAATTGACAACATTGCTTGTTGCAAAACTGTTAGTATACCAACAATCCCACCATGGATGTTTTGTTATCCCAGGGTAGATTTGGAAGCTAAAAATATAATTAAATCAGGGATATATCAAAACGTTCAGCAATATATTGACATAAATTATGAAGACACAGTTCAGATTTTTACAGACGCATCAAAAGATCAGACTGGGAAAACAGGGGTAGCAGTACACATTTTAAAGTATAATGTAAATATTAAAAAAAGGACAACAGACCATCTGGCCATTTTTACAGCAGAAATGGTAGCAATAATTCTGGCTTTACAATGGGTGGAAGAAGTAAAACCAAATAAGGTGATTATATGTTCAGACTCAATGTCCTCACTAGAATGCATTCAAAGTGGAAAATCTACATGTAGACAGGATCTACTAGATGAAATTAATCAAATTAATTTTATAATAAGTCAACAAAGCATAAGCGTAGGATTTATATGGGTTCCTGCACACAGGGGAGTGAAGGGCAACGAGAAGGCAGACATGCTGGCAAAGGAAGCAATTACATCAGAACTGGTTGAACTCGATATTAAATTAAGTAGGTCAGAAATTAAAAGTATAATTAAGAACAAAATTAACATAAAGTGGCAGGAGAGATGGGATAAGGAGGGAAAAGGCAGACATTTGTATAATATACACAAAAAGGTTACAGCTAGAAAATTCAGTGGATTGGAAAGACAGGAGGAAACATGGTTTTCCAGACTGAGGATGGGACATACAAGTTTAAATAGTGGATTACACATAATAGGGAAACATCAGACTGGACTATGCATAAATTTTGGAGTAGTAGAAAATGTAAAACATATACTTATAGATTGTACACAATATACCAGAGAAAGGGAGAATATGAAGAGAGCAATAGACAGAGAGTTAACCATGGGAAATTTATTGAGTGTAACCAGCACACAGTCCACAGTTAGGGCAGTTATTAATTATCTTAAAGAAAGCCAACTAGCAAGAAGAATTTAGTTATTTATTTATTTATTTAATTAATAATATTATTACAAGTTGAGGAGCTATAAGAGTGGAAGCTGGAGGAGCTGAACACGCAGCGCCAGCTGAAGCTTTATTTATTGTTTATTTAGTTACTTTTTTTTTTCTTTTTTTTTTGACATCCCTATGTGATCACACCTCAGCCCAGTAGATGGCGGTAATGCACTTTGACTGCAAACTGCCAATAAAAATTATAGAAGAAGAAGAAGAATACAGGTTTGGTCACAGGTGTTTTCCAAGCAGGTAAGTTAGATATGTAATAATGTGTTACACAATTTTCAATAAAGTTTTCAAATCAAACATATTTGTGTTGTGGTTCTCTATAAAGATGAATGAACCATGTTAGCGGCTAATGATACCCAAACACGTTGTACATATCCACTACACATAACAAACAAATACACATTGTACCCTCAAATATCTAAAACACATTATACACAACACATTCAAGTATTGCACAAACATTGCACATTCACAACACTGCAGTCTGAATATCCAGGATATCAGTGTCAGTACATAGACTGCGTTAATGCTGCACATGTTTGTGTGTTTGATATGGTGTACCTACATACAGTCCATTCATGATCACGGGTTTGCTCCGTGACAATAATGCATGTTGGTAGATTAGCACCTGTAGAATTTCTTTTTGTTGAAAGCCCAGATAAAAGTATAAAGCTACTATTTAAGGAAATGGGGTGAAACAGTAAAATTCCAATACGTATATCCAATATATCGAATTCCCACAGACACACGGGGCAAAACCAGCATGGGGCAAAAGACACACAGTATTGACACAAATACTTCAGCTAGAATAATGTTTTTAATAATGTCCAAGTTACTAATTGTTCAAAACAATCACTTCAGCAAAGTTTGTACTATTTTCGGTTTAATTTGATAAATAAAATAATTCATTGTTGTTCAAAAAATAAACTGTCATTAAAATATGATAATTTTAATAGTAAAGATTCTGAAAGCATTGAAGAAGATCCCATAATAATTTAATATAGATTCACAGTAGTAACAAATAAATATATTTTATTATATATGATTGATATCATATGATGGTTTCATTATAAATATGGTGAATTCATAATTAAAAACCCAAATTCCAAATTGATGTATTTTAATCTAACCATGTCATGTCAACAAATGGAAAAGACGGATGGCTGTTTATTATCATGTTCATTATTGTGCCTTTTGCCCTGATAGCAGGGGTGCCTTTTACCCCAAATACCATATTTTTATATATTCTTCCTTTATCGAATTTTTTTTTGCTATATTACCTCGAACAAAAGTGAAAATCATTGAAGACCATGAATCGTGAAGAAAAATTTAAAAACATTACATTTTAAATCAAAGGCCAAATTTCCACGTGCATCAACAAAAGTGTTTTTTTTGTGCATGAAGTGTGGGGCTCGGCTCTGTATTTATTTTTGTTATTTTATTTTATTAAAGATAGTTTAATAGATACATTGTCTGTACTTCAGTGGGCATTTTTTGCATATTATTGAAAATCAGGGTGTGATGTGTGACAAATCACTGTGTTAGGCATTAGAATTGTAGTTATTCAACACAAATATTTTGAAAAACAGTCTAGGAAAGAATCACTAGATGTAAAAGGTGTATTTCAGTTATCACTTTTTTTGTGTGTTTCAGGTTGGTACAGACCGTCTGTATTTAACAGACTCTGCAAATGTCGCTCTTTTTCCTGTGGAAAATGGAGATTTTTGCAGCTTGGACCTAACTGACAGAGGGCATTATGAGGTTCATGGCGGTGAACTTCAAGGGCAAGTAACAGCTTTGAGCCAGTGTAGTTTCTCATTTTCTCAAAGGCCTTCAAGTTCACCAGTGGCAAACTTCACACAGCCACCTAGAGCTAGTACTCCAAGATCATTTCAAAGGTAACCCCTTAAAATCTTACTGCTTTATAATGTCAATATGTGAAGTCATAAAAATATAAACAGATATAATACAGAAATGTGTTTCTTTTATAGATCCATACACATCTCTGAAATACAAGATGGACGCTTGGTCTCTAGTCGAGTAGTGGTGGTGCGTTTTACAGAATCTGAGGCAAATCTGAGGCAAATTTAGCATTACCAGTAATAAGAGAAAATGACATTGAAGCAGTAACTAATGCAGAAAAGGCAGAGGTACTGGCTAGGGCATTTGTTAAGGTGCATAGCACAAAAAACTTATCCAGTGAAGAGTTAGAGTGGAGAGCAAAGGTGATTGAGAAAAATAAAGGCATATTGGGAAGGAAAGTCACAAATGAATGTGCAATTGATACAAACTTCTCATTATTTGAGTTGAAAAGAGCTTTAATAGGAGTTAAGAGTACTTCACCAGGGAAAGATGAGGTATGTTACAAAATGATAGAGCAGCTATCAGATGTGGCTAAGAGTGTTGTTTTAACATTGTATAACAAGATATGGGAGCAAGGAAAGTTGCCTGGAATGTGGAAACACTCTGTGGTAGTCCCTATAGGTAAGCCTGGTAAGGATAAAACAGAGGTTAAAAGCTATAGACCAATAGCTCTTACATCCAACTTATGCAAAATTATGGAAAAAATGATTACTATAAGACTAGGATATGTAATTGAAAAAAGAGGAATGCTCTCCCCTCATCAAAGTGGTTTTCGTAGTGGACGTACAACAATGGACCCAATTATTTGTCTAGAAAATGAAATTAGGAAAGCACAAGTAAGTAAAGAAGCTGTTTTAGTTATTTTATTTGACATTGAAAAAGCTTATGACATGTTGTGGAAGGAGGGGCTTTTAATTAAGTTAAATAAGATGGGCATAGGTGGCAGGATGTTTAACTGGATTCAAGATTTTTTAAATAACAGAACCATAGAGGTGAGAGTAGGGATGGAATTTTCAAATATATATCCAATAGAGAACGGTACTCCACAAGGAAGCGTATGTAGCCCAATGCTTTTTAATATAATGATTAATGACATTTTTAACGGAATAGATCAGAGAATAGGTAGAGCACTATATGCTGATGATGGGGCATTATGGGTGAGAGGAAGGAATATTGACAACCTGAAGGTTAAGATGCAGTCAGCAATTGTTAAGGTTGAAAAGTGGTCATGTGAGTGGGGTTTTCATCTATCTATAGAAAAGACACAATTTATATGTTTTTCCAAAAAAAGAACGAATCCTGCTATAGAACTTAAACTGTATGGGCAGCATCTTAAACAAGTGGATAGTATAAGATATTTGGGGGTATGGTTTGATGTTAAGCTAAAACGCACATTCATAAAATGATAGATAAGTGCAAAAAAGGCATAAATATACTGAAGTGTTTAGCAGGGTTTAGCTGGGGAGCATCAGGCATATCCCTTAAAAGGATTTATACTGCATTGATTCGTTCTGTATTTGATTATGGAAGCATAGTTTATAGCTCAACAAATAAAACCTTAATGCAAGAATTAGACAGAGTACAGGCCAAGGCACTTCGAATATGTTGTGGTGCGTTTAGGACAACACCTATCCCATCATTACAAATAGAAGTAGGAGAAATGCCGTAAGACTTAAGGCGATTACAACTTTCCATGTCTTACTGGATAAATCTGCAAGGTCATGAAGAAACACACCCTACAAAGAAGGTGTTATTAGAATGCTGGGAGTATGGGCATCCACTATGCAGTTTTGGGTGGCATGGGAATAGGCAGGCAAAAGATATGGAAATTGACAACATTGCTTGTTGCAAAACTGTTAGTATACCAACAATCCCACCATGGATGTTTTGTTATCCCAGGGTAGATTTGGAAGCTAAAAATATAATTAAATCAGGGATATATCAAAACGTTCAGCAATATATTGACATAAATTATGAAGACACAGTTCAGATTTTTACAGACGCATCAAAAGATCAGACTGGGAAAACAGGGGTAGCAGTACACATTTTAAAGTATAATGTAAATATTAAAAAAAGGACAACAGACCATCTGGCCATTTTTACAGCAGAAATGGTAGCAATAATTCTGGCTTTACAATGGGTGGAAGAAGTAAAACCAAATAAGGTGATTATATGTTCAGACTCAATGTCCTCACTAGAATGCATTCAAAGTGGAAAATCTACATGTAGACAGGATCTACTAGATGAAATTAATCAAATTAATTTTATAATAAGTCAACAAAGCATAAGCGTAGGATTTATATGGGTTCCTGCACACAGGGGAGTGAAGGGCAACGAGAAGGCAGACATGCTGGCAAAGGAAGCAATTACATCAGAACTGGTTGAACTCGATATTAAATTAAGTAGGTCAGAAATTAAAAGTATAATTAAGAACAAAATTAACATAAAGTGGCAGGAGAGATGGGATAAGGAGGGAAAAGGCAGACATTTGTATAATATACACAAAAAGGTTACAGCTAGAAAATTCAGTGGATTGGAAAGACAGGAGGAAACATGGTTTTCCAGACTGAGGATGGGACATACAAGTTTAAATAGTGGATTACACATAATAGGGAAACATCAGACTGGACTATGCATAAATTTTGGAGTAGTAGAAAATGTAAAACATATACTTATAGATTGTACACAATATACCAGAGAAAGGGAGAATATGAAGAGAGCAATAGACAGAGAGTTAACCATGGGAAATTTATTGAGTGTAACCAGCAGTTATTAATTATCTTAAAGAAAGCCAACTAGCAAGAAGAATTTAGTTATTTATTTATTTATTTAATTAATAATATTATTACAAGTTGAGGAGCTATAAGAGTGGAAGCTGGAGGAGCTGAACACGCAGCGCCAGCTGAAGCTTTATTTATTGTTTATTTAGTTACTTTTTTTTTTTTTTTTTTTGACATCCCTATGTGATCACACCTCAGCCCAGTAGATGGCGGTAATGCACTTTGACTGCAAACTGCCAATAAAAATTATAGAAGAAGAAGAAGAATACAGGTTTGGTCACAGGTGTTTTCCAAGCAGGTAAGTTAGATATGTAATAATGTGTTACACAATTTTCAATAAAGTTTTCAAATCAAACATATTTGTGTTGTGGTTCTCTATAAAGATGAATGAACCATGTTAGCGGCTAATGATACCCAAACACGTTGTACATATCCACTACACATAACAAACAAATACACATTGTACCCTCAAATATCTAAAACACATTATACACAATACATTCAAGTATTGCACAAACATTGCACATTCACAACACTGCAGTCTGAATATCCAGGATATCAGTGTCAGTACATAGACTGCGTTAATGCTGCACATGTTTGTGTGTTTGATATGGTGTACCTACATACAGTCCATTCATGATCACGGGTTTGCTCCGTGACAATAATGCATGTTGGTAGATTAGCACCTGTAGAATTTCTTTTTGTTGAAAGCCCAGATAAAAGTATAAAGCTACTATTTAAGGAAATGGGGTGAAACAGTAAAATTCCAATACGTATATCCAATATATCGAATTCCCACAGACACACGGGGCAAAACCAGCATGGGGCAAAAGACACACAGTATTGACACAAATACTTCAGCTAGAATAATGTTTTTAATAATGTCCAAGTTACTAATTGTTCAAAACAATCACTTCAGCAAAGTTTGTACTATTTTCGGTTTAGTTTGATAAATAAAATAATTCATTGTTGTTCAAAAAATAAACTGTCATTAAAATATGATAATTTTAATAGTAAAGATTCTGAAAGCATTGAAGAAGATCCCATAATAATTTAATATAGATTCACAGTAGTAACAAATAAATATATTTTATTATATATGATTGATATCATATGATGGTTTCATTATAAATATGGTGAATTCATAATTAAAAACCCAAATTCCAAATTGATGTATTTTAATCTAACCATGTCATGTCAACAAATGGAAAAGACGGATGGCTGTTTATTATCATGTTCATTATTGTGCCTTTTGCCCTGATAGCAGGGGTGCCTTTTACCCCAAATACCATATTTTTATATATTCTTCCTTTATCGAATTTTTTTTTGCTATATTACCTCGAACAAAAGTGAAAATCATTGAAGACCATGAATCGTGAAGAAAAATTTAAAAACATTACATTTTAAATCAAAGGCCAAATTTCCACGTGCATCAACAAAAGTGTTTTTTTTGTGCATGAAGTGTGGGGCTCGGCTCTGTATTTATTTTTGTTATTTTATTTTATTAAAGATAGTTTAATAGATACATTGTCTGTACTTCAGTGGGCATTTTTTGCATATTATTGAAAATCAGGGTGTGATGTGTGACAAATCACTGTGTTAGGCATTAGAATTGTAGTTATTCAACACAAATATTTTGAAAAACAGTCTAGGAAAGAATCACTAGATGTAAAAGGTGTATTTCAGTTATCACTTTTTTTGTGTGTTTCAGGTTGGTACAGACCGTCTGTATTTAACAGACTCTGCAAATGTCGCTCTTTTTCCTGTGGAAAATGGAGATTTTTGCAGCTTGGACCTAACTGACAGAGGGCATTATGAGGTTCATGGCGGTGAACTTCAAGGGCAAGTAACAGCTTTGAGCCAGTGTAGTTTCTCATTTTCTCAAAGGCCTTCAAGTTCACCAGTGGCAAACTTCACACAGCCACCTAGAGCTAGTACTCCAAGATCATTTCAAAGGTAACCCCTTAAAATCTTACTGCTTTATAATGTCAATATGTGAAGTCATAAAAATATAAACAGATATAATACAGAAATGTGTTTCTTTTATAGATCCATACACATCTCTGAAATACAAGATGGACGCTTGGTCTCTAGTCGAGTAGTGGTGGTGCGTTTTACAGAATCTGAGGCAAATGTGCCCAGCATTCTGGAGAAAGTGAAGTTGGCTCTGGGCACTGATGAATCTTCTGTCCTTACCAACACCCAAGGAAATGAAATCTTGCACCCAGAGGGCACAACTGGTAAATAAAATCCTATGTTTGTTAATATGGAGTTTTGCAAAAAGAATATTTTTCCTTATTTTCAAAAAACAAATAAATGAATTCAAGATCAAATCTGAAACTTGAAGAAATAATAAAGGGCCAAAATTTACACTTAAACTGTGTCTCAAAAATGTACTAGTCAGTGAGAACCCATCTTTGTTATCCTTTCTAACATGTGACAAAAACACTGAGGGAAAAATGAAAAAGCATGATTTAAAACTTTAGCAGCTCATTTGTAATTCTGAGAAACAAATGCAGACAGATATTTTCAGTAGCGAATGCCATGTTTATAAAGACCAAGGTTTTAGCCTTTGATATATACATAGATACTGTATATTTTAAGTTTTATTTTTCTGTTGGGAAAGGCCACAATAGGTATTACTGGCAAAGACTTGTTGCTGTACTGTTGTTTTAGGATCATCTTATTGGAGGCCAAACTCCAGAAAAGTCCATGCGGTGGAAAGGGCTGCGTTTAGACAGTGGCAGCACAGTAGGAGTCTGAGGTATTGCAGTGTAATATAATACATTTCCTGCAAATTACAAATTACCCTTTTTTCTAAAAACAAAAACAAAAAAAACAATTTATAAGTAAGGAGGGATAAGTGAAAATTATTTGTATGTTAACCTTTTTTTAATAGTCGCAGAGATGCTGAAAAATCTGTCCTTCAGAACCGCAAATCGAGGAGCTGTTGGAGGCCTCTCATGGTTTGGAAAATGCATCCAGACAGATTCAGGAGATTGTTTCCATTACACAGGGAGCAGCACAAAGGGCAAACCTAGCAACAATTTTAAAGGAAACATTCATGTGTTTAATCTGCAGAGGTACACACACACACACAAAAAACTGCATCTTGAAATGTCCTAACCAAAACACAGTAAACTAGAAGGAACAAATCTGGTGCTAAAACAGTAGCATGGGTATTGCTCGGCTGAAATCATGTTCAGTCTATTCACCGATATCATTTGCAAGTGTGTGGCCCCTATAGAGCGGGTTTTTGCAGTAACTGCCAAAGGTTGTATCATTTTTAGCCATGATATCAGCTATAATTGATGTGATTTGACTTACTGTTTTTCAAAACATAATCATGTTTATTTGGCACCAGCTGCAGTTAATGTTGACTTTTTATATTTTCTTTATCAAGCTATCATTGAAGAACCTGTGTTCACCACCTCGTGCTGCAGGAGTGTGGTGGGGTGCAAGGTCTGCATTGACCAATGGATGGAGAACTCAAGGCAGTGTCCTAAATGCAGATCTGAAGATGTTGTCATCACAGAAGTTGCAGGCCTATCCAATGTGCTTGAAGTCACTAAGAGTTTTGTGTAAAACAGTATTCATTTTTTTTCTCCACTTCCTGCAGTAATATTTGTTCAGTTAGTAAGGTTCAAGCAGGGTATGTGATTAAGACATCTTCAAAAGTTTAAAAGCATTGCAGTTTTGTTTGCATGTGTTGTGAGAACAGAATAAAGTTTTTTGCAGATTCCATTTTCCATAGTACTGACTGACCAACAAATCTGCATGCAAACACCCAACTTTGCACATTCATTTATAGATTTAACACCCAGTCCTGAGCCTGGAGCATCATGTTCTGCAGAGTTCAGCCAACCAGTTCCAACACACTTTCCTGAACATTTCTAGATATTCTGAAGACCTTGCTTAGCTAGTTCAGGTGTGTTTAACTAGCCTAGCAAAACTTTGCAGGACATTTGCCCTGACATTAGCTCGTTACATTAATTGAATGTGATTTATATCCTGTCGCCCCCTCTAGTGGACAGCATTAAGTATTACGGCCTTCATTGCTCAGAGAACGCAAAAGTTTTTTTCTTTTTTCGGAAGGTAAGTCTGACCAGTCCGAAAAGATATAAGCGAGTCAGACCAGTCTGAAGGTCTAAATTTGGTGGAGCATTAAAGTTCTAGGCGGAGTCAATTTCTCATAATAATAATAATATATGGCTTTCTTAAGCCAACATAATAAAGAAAACTCAGAGAAACATCGACCCGTTCAGTATGTAATTAAATTTTATTCGTTTTGTAATAAAACTAATATTACAATATTGAACCGTCTTCAACTGACATGAATTTAATTAATCCCAAACCCTGATAATTGTGTCAGTATGTACGTTCACTGATTCTTGCTTCTTGCTTCTCTCTTTTCTCTCTTTCTTTTCATGTGAACTGAGAAGGCTACACATGTTTACATTACTAAATATAATCTTTATTTCTATTCAGTTTTTGCCTTTTGATGTAACTTAGGCTAAATAAAATACGAGAGTGGTAAATGTTACGGACATATTATGATGGTACAGTTCAGCCTACCATTGATTTTTATTTCCACTTCCCTTTCATCCAAAGAGACGGAACTATTTGCACTGTATTTAATAATCTGTATACTGTGGCTCACATTATTGGGGTCGCTTGCAAGTCGCAGCAGCACGAATTACGTGACCAGCAACATAATTTCTGTTTTAAATACTGTGCGTAGTTAACAGTGAGTGGTGGTTTCAAGCATTATTAATTGCATTTGTCAGTGCCGCACTCGTACTGACTCTTATTCTGCCTGACAGAAAGAAAAGCTCGTACTGAAGGCGGAGCGTTTTGACCAATCAGAGGAAAGGGGCGTTTCAGCGCCGCCCACGTGTGCAAATAAAATATCGAACCCATAATCCGATTTGTAAACCACAAATGAAAAATCGAGCCAAAATCGAATTTTTCGTTTTTTAAAGTAAACAAAAAAAACGAATAAACGAGCTGGTTTCATTTCTCGTTATTCCATTCCAAACAGGAAATAAAATGTTAAAAAAAGTACACGGACCCTATATGACAGATTATTTTAGCATCATGTAGCCTATTTCCCATTGATAAATACAGTGCAAATAGTTCCGTCTCTTTGGATAAAAGGGAAGTGGAAATAAAAATCAATAATAGGCTTAACGGTACCATGATAACTTTAATGCTTCACCAAACTCAGCTCAGACCTTTAGACTGGTCTAACTCGCATCTTTTCTAACTGGTCAGACTTACTTTCCCAAAAAATCCATTGACTTGCGTTATCTGAGCAATGAAGGCCGTACTAATTAATGCTGTCCACTAGAGGGGGCGACAGGATAATAAGTATGTTCTACTCTCTTTCCCTGTTTGCATCAGTTTAAATGACAGTTTATTTCATTCATAAATAGGCCATATCCACTCTCTAGTTTATTTCAAGATACTGTTATTCACACTGGTTTTTGCATTTAATGTTTGTCCATCTGGAACTTTTATTTGTCATGAGCTCTATATTTTAAGATGTAGCCTACTACACAGTAAATTCCCCAGTGTTAAATGAACACTGCTCAGAGCACATATGGTCCCCACTCTACATGGTCTTAAAGTAACACTGAAGCAGTGTTAAAGTTAATGAGACAATTAAGTGATTAATTGACTGATGATTGAGCATTATTGAAGACACCTGATGTTAACAAGCAGAATCACTGAAGGAGAAAATCTCAAATTGTAAGCCACCATTATGGTGATCAGTGTTTGATTTAGTTGGGCTCTTGACCCTTATATTATTACCATTAGATTTTGTTTGGCTGTTGTATCTGAGTTATAATTGCCAGATGAACAAAGAAAAAAAGTGATCTGATGGTGTTGGTTATGTTATGACAATCATCATTTGAACTTTATGTTTTTGATTTATGTTGTTGATTACAGCATAACTGTGATTCTGCATAAATATCCAGAATTTTAGATATAATATAAAGGATTTCTTAAAAGTGTTTTTTTTTTTTTTTTTTTATCTTTCTTTTAGGCACACACAGTCATAAAGATTCAGTCTATGCATCTCAACAATGGTGACAATTGGGAAAAGTAAATTACATAGACAATTCAGATCATAATTTATTCATACCGCAATGCATGATGGGAGCCATTAATGAGTTGTGATTGGTGGCAGCCACTGCAACATGCTTTATTATTGTCAACATTGTTGAGAATAACAGGCTGATTATTGATGTCTGTGTTTCTAAATAAATTCATTTGAAAGTATTTTGATCAGAACAATGTTTATTAAATATATTGGATTATAAGAAAATTGCTGATAATCATATGCTGTAGAATCACAGAGCTGCTGCTAACAAGTTAAACCAAACTATCTCAATAAGTTTAATTTTCAGATCACAGCATGATTATGTCAAAACATAACCAACACTATCAGATCACACTTTTTCTGTGTTCATTTGACTGTTATAAATCAATAACAGCAGACAAACAAAGTCTAAAGTTAATAATATACAGTAAGGGTCAAGAGCCCAACTAAAGCAAACACCCATCACCATAATGGTGGCTTACAATTTGTGTTTTTCTCCTTCAGTGATTCTGCTTGTTATCATCAGGTGTCTTCAATAATGCTCAATCATCACTCAATTGATCACTTAATTGTCTCATTAACTTTAACACTGCTTCAGTGTTACTTTAACACCATGTAGAGTGGGACCATATGTGCTCTGAGCAGTGTTAATTTAACACTGGGGAATTTACTGTGTAGAAAAATATATGATTCAACACAAACTCTGTTTTTACTCTGCAAATCTGTTTTCCTTTCAAGTAAGCTAGCCTACAAGTTATCCTGCTTTTTGCCATGGCTTTGCAAAACAAACAATATTTTGTCCACACGAGATGTTTAAAAACCCTGCATAGTTTTTGTGAAGACGAGCGCATAAAGGCACATCTATCTATCTGTCTCTCTGTCTGTCTGACTGACTGAGCTTCCTTTGAGGAAAAGAGCAGACCACCTTATTAACTTATTTAAAACGGTGGTCTGCTATATTTCACAAAGGAAGTCCATTTGTGCGGTCGTTGCCATTAAACGAGAAGGACATTTTGAATATGAGCCTACTGTAAAATTAGCTGGCTTAAAAATGCGGATCGATCAGTGCAGAGTTATTCCAGACGCCTCCCAGTGCTGTTCATAGGCTATTGGAATTGTGTAATCACAGATTATGAACAAATGTTTTCAGAGGTGGACAAAGACAAAGTAGGCTACACAACTTCCTTACTTGAGTGAAAGTACAGATAGCCTACTACTGGTCAAATATTATCCGTTACAAGTAAAAGTTGTAAAGACCGATTTTTACTTAAAGGTATAGCGGAGGATTTTTTACTTCCGGGTGGATCACCTATACTATTGGTCCTCCTAATTGTCAATCATTCTGGTGAATCAATCAAACTTTTCAAAAAGTGGAGAGGGCGGGTCTTATCTAAAATTCGGAAAGATCCTCCGCTATACCTTTAAGTAAAAGTACAGAAGTAGCCTACTCGTTTTTAGGCCTACTAATTATCAAAAGTAAATGTCAATGCATTGTTTTATTATTGTTGTTGTGTCTAATACTTACAGTACCTTGCCTCTGAATCTATGCCTGCCTTTCTACCCTCATATCAATATCAAATTTATTTCTAGAACACAGTTCCAGTAGTGGTATTTAATGTTTTTGGGCTTTTAGTATGAATATGTTAGCCTTACTGTTATCTATAAGCTAGTGTGCACCAAAACAATGACAAAATTCACATTCAGAAGATCAAACCCAACGTTGAAAATGAAAATCAGTTTCAAGTACAGTAAAATCCAGTAAAGTACAGATACTCAAAAAGTGTACTTAAGTACAGTACTCAAGTAAATGTCCACCTCTGGATGTTTTACACAATATATATTCCCATTGGGTTGTTGAATTTTCATGTTTTATGGGAACTTTAGACATAATGATTTTTATACTTTACAAAATGTGTGATCCCCTAACTGTAACAGTTTGTCATCTACGGACATCTAATATTACAGGTCATCTACAGACATCTAATATTACAGACACACTGTTAACGATTTTCTTGTATTTTTACAGTACAGTACTGGCAGCAAGGTTGCCAGCAAGTTACTGT
Source organism: Abramis brama (assembly GCA_022829085.1). Classification (NCBI taxonomy): domain Eukaryota; kingdom Metazoa; phylum Chordata; class Actinopteri; order Cypriniformes; family Leuciscidae; genus Abramis; species Abramis brama. The sequence goes on along the minus strand of CM040766.1, from coordinate 60,242,879 downwards.
ATTTTGATTTACAAAAGCCACAGTTTAAATGGTTAATATTTCTTACATTTGTTAAAAATAAAAAAAATCTGAATTTTTATTTTTTTATTGTCTTAATAAACCAACAAAATTCCATCTTCGTACTAAAAACTATGGATTTATAAAATAAATAAAATGCTTGTACCTCTTCTGGGTCAAAACTGAGAGTTTAGACAGACGTTTCAATAGAGTCTCTGATTTCAACTTTAGTTTAGTTTAAAGAGTTTGGTGAATATAAATGATGATTCTCCCTTGCATTTATTTAGTTAAAGGCACAATATGTAACTTTTTTGCTTTAAAAATAGCAAAAATCACTATATCTATGTTAGATATATTTTTTTTTTTTTGTGTACTTACTAGGGGTGTGCAAAGCAGCCGGTATTTGTATCTGTATTTGTTGAGGGGGGAAAAGTATTTGTATTTGTATTTGTATTCGAGTAAAATTCAAAATAGGTGTAAAAATCCATTTTTTTTGCGTTACACTTCTAATTTACGTTATAGTGTAAGTACTCTTTAATTGTATCCATTATAATAATTATGGATATGCAATATTAGTTGATGTTTTTCCATAAATCCAGCAATGAACATGTAACAAGGAACGTCATTGAAAAGAAAATAACATAACAGCCATTACCTTACGTTACTCTGTCAACAGCCTATTGTCTAAATTACCGAGAGTTATCCAGCCAAGAATAAGCCTAGAACTGCTTTTCTGACGGACTGATATTAATGACGGCTTTTTATTTCATTTCTCATCTCCATAAATATATCTAAAGCTAATGCAAGGGCTAGAAATTAATTAATTCTTTGCTGATACTTCCTCGTCATCATGGAGAGCGCAGTTCGCACCGCTTTCTCCTTTCCACAAGCGCTTGCTCTCTCGTGGCGTCTGTCGTTGCTATGCAAACATGGACATAGGCGCACCTGGAAAAACGAACGTGCCGCTCGCTTCTATTATAAGCGCGCTTGCCGCGGGCCTACATTTGAAATCTGCACATGCAAAAAAACGCGCTATGTGAACGACCCCTTATGACAACGTGACATTAGCCTAATCCAAAATATTTCCATATGTGGCTCTTTCCTCCTCAGCAGCACCGCCGGTCGCCATGTCTCATGAGGAAACGCAGCTTTTTGATATAAAGTTTTTCTTGTTCCCGAATACAAATATTTTTAAAGTATTTGTTCGAAATAAGTATTGGTAAAAAACACATTATTTGTGCCTTTCCGAATACCGTATTCGGGTTCGGCTCCACCCCTAGTACTTACATTATCCCGACTGTTTCCAACAACTTTCAAAATAGGAGAAATTTGTAATTTAATTCGAAAACACGTCACGTTTCTTTATTTCCGTTTTGTCATCGTCAATGGCGTCATATCCACGTTCTCCCTGGTTTCCGCTCGTGCTGCCATAGCAACCAGAGCTATGAACCAGAGCCGTCTGATAGTAACCAAAGCGACTGACGTGGACCACTGTATAGTTCGCAATGTCTATTTGCACGCTGTTGTTGTTTCGTTCAAACATTACGGACCATGGTAAGCAGACTTTGGATAAAAAAAAGAAGAACTAAAACGAGAATCAATATCAGCGCGGTGTTTTCAAGATGCCTAGAGCTCCCATATAAACGAGAGCTCCACATCCGAGACTTCGACCGATCCTACATGTACTTATTAAACAGGTGAGCACATTTACATAAAACTAATCAATGTAATATAGTTCAACAATGATAAAATGTTAGAATATGATCTGTATGTTATTCTAATGTTGATCTAGCTTACTGCTAGTCTCATACAGACAAACTAACACAGAAATTTCAACACATTTAAATGCAGTTCAGTGTGCTAGTGTAATGTTAGACCAAGTGAAACAGCACTGCGTTACCTCACAAGTTTAATTTGTCTAATAAACTGACCTGTGAGTTGCAATTCTGCACTTGCGTGTAGTTCGGTAGAATGAGATGTCCATTCCTTTTATATCCGCGGGACTCGCGTCGCGTGTGGAGCTGATAGCTGTCTCTTATCAATCCTGAACTGCTTCATATCACAGTCATGATAAAAGCATCGATGTATTTACTCATCCATAAACATTATTAGATCGGTCGGCTTGACTTTGACGACAAGATCCATAATTCTTAGTAAATGTTGCATCATCAAACTACGCCTTTGTTATTGTAAATAGGTTAGCGACCCCTAGTGGAGAAAAAATTCCATATTGTGCCTTTAAAGACAGTAAAACAACTTTTAAGGCATTTCAGAGAAACTCCATGAAGGAAGATTAATATCTAATATTGTGAAAGGCTGAAAAACAGATTGTTTTAAAGGAGCAGCTCTAGTTCTCTGGTGATTTTGGACTTGATTTGGTAGTTAGTCTTTAAAGAGACAGTGCAGTCAGCATCAGTGTCGCTCGCCCGCACGGCTCTCTGGAAGCGATGGCAGAAGCCGTGGACGATCACACAGGCCTCCTCCAGTTTGAAGGACTTGTCATCTTCACAGAGGAACTCCACCAGAGCCTTGCTGCTCTTCTGTGAGCTTTCCAGCTCATCCTGAGCTTCCTTCAGCCTCACCTCACAGCCTGAAGGAAGAAGTGATGGACTTACACGCTGAACAGAAGCATCAGCATCTGTGAACATGATCTGGACACACACGCACCTCTAGAAATGTTCTGGTCTGCATCTGGACTTCAGCATCTGCCTGAGCTCTGACTCTGAGCTCTGAGACTCGGCTTTGTAGTCGAGAAAGATCCTCCAGCACAGACTCTTCTGACGACCTGACCACAGAAACAGCTGATCGTTCACTCTCTAATATTATCCACTGAGGAACATCATGTCCTACGAGCACGGCTTGTTTTTGTGTAAAGCTGATGAAAATGACGTCACAACAAACAAAGCCTATTTGAAAACCTTTATTTTCTACATTAAATGTAACATATAATTTCTGTTGATGTTGGGGTGAATCTGACCCAGACTGGCTTTATGACACTCATCCGCTGATATTCTTCTAGACTGATCTAAGAGGTTTGTTCGTCTCCTGATCTTGAAGCTGGAGCGACGTGACTCGAGTGGCTGGGAAACATCAGCAAGTCTTTATCCTTCTTCACAGACTCCTGTAGTGAGAAGAAGAAAAATCACTCATGCTGAATTTGATCTAGAATTCTGTCCGACTGATTCCATCTCATCATAATGAAATGGAGGAGGTTCACGCCTGGTTTGTTGGCTTTGGTGTCGGTCAGTTTGAGCGAAAGTAGAAATCCTGAATCCAGCAGCATTCCCAGCGTAACCACCCTGTCAGTTTTAATAGTGATATATTCACATATATTTTCTTTATTTTCACTGTGGTTACAACGTAAACAGCATAGGAGACTAACACAGAGGGTGTGTAAGGGAGAAACGATGCGAATGAAAACAGAGTCTTAGTCAGCAGAGTCAGCAGGGAAGTCCATGATAGACGGAAAAAAAACCAGAGACAAGACACGAATGGGAAGCGAAGAAAAACAAATACAAACGATTCACCGTTTTACTTTTCTTTTCTTTTTGGGTCGGGTCTTCTGTCACAGGTTGTGTGGTAAACAAACGGCCAACAAAGATGATGAAGAATAACAGTCTTTTAATAATCCACACAGTAAACTCCAACAGAGGTAGCAGTCCAACACAATGCAAACACTGATATACTGTATATATATATATATATATATATATATATATGAACAACACTTAATAGATATCAGTACTGGAAATTAAAAATGTAAATGTTGTATGTGCATTTTCTCTCACCTGTTGAAATGAGGAATGTTCTCTCTCCTGACAAAATCAAGCCAGGTAAAAAAAAAAAAAAGCATATCTTTTTTTCAATACACATCCCACTATATACAGATGAATCTATTTACACAAGATGGGGAAGAAACAAACTCGTCGCTGAGGAGAGCAAATGAACCACAGTGAGTGATCGCAGCAGAAACTGAGGTGAGAGAATCATGTAGATTCAGTGTTCAGAGGCTTCTGCTCTCACTCCATATACAGCTGTGCAGGAGAGATGGAGGAAGACCACACAGTTTCTTCATCCAGCATGAGCTGAGAGCTGATTCCTCCTTCACCCTGGACACAACTGGAGTAATACAGACAGACTGATGTGCTTTAATGTGTCTGAACGAAACACTCTGGGCTTTAGAGGAACTGAATGGCAGTAACAGGTGCTCAAATTCAATGAATCATAAGAGGGATTTGAGCGCTGATGAAAATGAACTTTGGGACAGTTGTCATCAGTGCGGGTCTGTGCGGGCTGCTCAGTTTCATCCTGCTCGCCGTGTCCATCGGCACTGAATACTGGTACATTATAGATGTGGATGAAGGCAAGAACTCCAGCCTGGAATACAGCAGCTCTCACTCCGGACTCTGGAGGATTTATGAAGGTAAGATGCTCAACACACACAACTTAAGCGCAGTTTTATGTCTGATTTTATTGTGCAGATGTTGCACACATTTATATTCTTCCAATAATGTGTATATCCAGACTAATTTCTCACTATACACAAATATACACATATGAATATATATTTAACATTAGGCTAAATACTGAGTATTAATGAGTATGAAGTACATGGACTTAATGTGCCATTTGTTCATGGCCATATTAATGAGTCAAGCATGTAGTGACATTTAATGTGTGTAACACATTTAATATAATAGGTGTCTCCACATCTCCCTTCTCTTACTGTTTAGCTAGTCATTTCATGTGCCTCATTAGATTAAAGTATTTTAATCTCTTTTTAATCGCAGCATATAAACTGGCAAACGGTTCTACTGGCTGCAAAGAAAGTCATTTCTCAAATGTTCACAGAGACAGTCCTCATCACCAGCTGAGGCTCCATTATGTACATAATTAATGTCTCGTCCAATTCTGTAGCTGTTTCATGGCACTAGAGACTATTAAAAAGAGAAGCAGTTCATCACAGAACTGTAAATGTTTAATGTTACACACGTTGTGATGACAGTTACTAAATCTGTCGTATGCAAAAATACTGTTTTCCATTTTATTCTAATTGCTGTAACGATGATTTGTTCTCTCTTACACAAATGCTGCTTTTCCTTTTACAAAAATAATCCTTTAAATGATATTGAATGCCTTGAACTTGTAGGCTGTAGTAGTATAGAAGATATTGCCAAGAAAATTGATTCGCGGTCAACTGTGTGAAGTATAATGGGTGTTTCCAGCTTTGACTTGGTGTTTCAATGTCACCCACAGGAGAGAATGGCAGTTATCATGACATCTCGTTCTACACGGACACCTCCGACCACACTGAGCAGGAGAAGCACCTTTTAAGTGAGTGAAACTGCCATCTACACATTAACCACAATCAGAGAATGGCACTGGGAATAGGCTTGTTATGTATGGTTAGTGTGTTCTCCGTCTGTTTAAGAGCTGTATTCCCAGCACGACATTTAACCGTCCCGACCCATCATTGGCCCCCCTCATTATACAGTAAGGAAGATTGACCAATGATCAAAGCTGATGATCTTTGATTAGTAATGTCACACTGGCATATTGACAAAAAATAAATATATAATTAAAGCTGCAAGCAGCGATGGAAAGTCCCCTCGCACCTGTGCTACCACCACCCAGCGCCTTTAGGAAAACAGAGCACGGCGGGCAGTATGTAAATATAGGAGGACTATGTTAAAGTCATTTGTATTTGCCACACTTCCTGCTACCAGCAGGTGGCGCTATTGATATAACCGAATATGAGCATGGTCATGTTTTCAGGACAGGACAGGAAAAAATTTGAAGAGGATCATATCAAAACTGTAGGAGGAGTTTGTTAAAGTATGAAGCCAGAAAATGGCAAAAACTGCACAAAAATCGGAGAGGAAATTAAAAATGGCAGACTTCCGGTTGTGTTTAGGGCTATGCTCCAAGATACTTTTTAGTAGGTATTGGGTCATTACATGTATTTGCCGAATTAGTCTAAATATTTGTTTGCCCCACATTTTGCCCTTTTTCCCCACCCAATTCTGAAGCCCATATCAGATGTAAATTTTGCACCCGTGCCACCACCGCCTTTAGGAAGACAGAGCACGGTGGGCAGTATGTAAATATAGGAGGACTATGTTAAAGTAATTGGTATTGGTACACCAGCAGGTGGCGCTATTGCTATAACCAAATATGAGCATAGTCATGTGTTCAGAACAAGACTCTTATCAAAGATGTGAAGTTTGGGGCAGATCGGACATTGTATGCTTGAGTTACTGCAGGCTGTTTGTGGTTGCCTAGCAACATCGGAACTGCAAGCAATATTGACAGAGAAGTTATCTGATCATGCATACTTCACCCAGAGGCTGAAATTGGGTTTGCACATCTACATTTGTCAGGTCGCAGAGGGCACATCCTTCGACGAAAACTCAAGATCTTCGCAATTTAAAGTCTCAAAGGCCTTAAGATTACATTCACTAAATTTGAAGATGATCAGATGAAAACTGTAGGAGGAGTTCGTTAAAGTACAACGTCTGGAAATGGCAAAAACTGCACAAAATCTGAGAAGTAGTTCAAAATAGCTGACTTACTGTTGTGTTTAGGGCTATGCTCCAAGAGACTTTTTTGTAGGTATTGGGTCATTACATGTACAGACCATTTCCAAAAAATTAGAATATCATGGAAAAGTTTATTTATTTCCATAATTCCATTCAAAACGTTAAACTTCCATAGATTATAGATTCAGGGCCCACAACTTAAACGATTTCAAGTATTTAGTTGTTTATTTGTACATAATTTGGGCTTCCAGCTCATAAAACCCACGAAAACAGGATTTCAAAAAATTAGAATATTACATGAAATCACACAGTAATTACACAGTGATACCATGGTCATTGAACCAGGTTTTGGTTCTTTTGGCAGTGTGGGCAGGTGCAAATCCTGCTGGAAAATGAAGGAAGCATGAAGTGCTCTGAATCCTGGTAGACGGCTGCGTTGACTCTGGATTTAATAAAGCACAGTGGACCAAAGTCCTCTTTTCTAATGAGAGCAAATTTTGCATCTCATTTGGAAATCAAGGTCCCAGAGTCTGGAGGAAGAATGGAAAGGCACACAATCCAAGATGCTTGAAGTCCAGTGTGTATACCACATATGGTCCCACTCTACAGAGTGTTAAAGTAACATTGAAGCAGTATTAAAGTTAATGAGATAATTAAGTGATTAAGTGATGATTGAGCATTAGTGATGAACACCTGCTGTTAACAAGCAGAATCACTGAAGGAAAGAGAAACAGAAGAACTACAAATGACTTCAACCACAGCCTTAGATCAAATCAATTGCAGATACAAGAAGACATTAAATCTCTCAAGATCTCAGCAGAGGAGGATTAAACAACTCTACAAACAGCATTACCAGCTTCACTTATTACTAACCAGGGGTGCGTTTCCCGTACAACGACGTAACTCTGAGCTTCACTACCATAGTATGATGCATCGTTGAAGAAATCAACTTGCTAGTCACGACTGTTTCCCGAAACCGTATTGTTGAAAACTGGTCATTCAACCAAGTTGGTTAATGATGTCATGCAGGTGGTGGAGTAATAACTTATTTTAATTAATCTGTTTGAGGTCGAATTAACACTAGGGGCCCTATCTTGCACCCAGCGCAATTGACTTTGTACAGCGACGCATGTATCATTCCTATTTTGCACCCGTGCACAGCGGACTTTTCCCTCCACAGATGCACGTCGGTTAACTAAGAAATACACTTGCGCTCCCGGGGGCGGTTCAGCGCAAAGAGGAGGCGTGTTCCGGCGCAAACGTTCCCTCATGCTATTTTGCAGGTTTAGAAAACAATTCCGCCACTGGCCGAAAAAACCTAGTTTAAAGTCAGTGGTGCGTTGCGCATGTTATTCATATGCTATTTTAAGGGCGCATGCTTGGCCATAATCAATGTAGCGTGTGCACAACGCACATACACTTTGATTCTCTCATCTACACAGAAGCAGCAGTTTTCATTTTTGCAAATCATACATTATTACGATAGATAGATAGATAGATAGATAGATAGATAGATAGATAGATAGTTTATTATAAAAGCATACATCTAGCTTACACATTTACCCAAATTATCATACGCCTGTTTAACCGAAGCTAATTTGGGTGTGTTTCTCCATCCCCAATGTCACTTCTCTGTGTTTTACGGCCCTGACGAGAACGTCAGTCTCCTCGGCTGTGAACCGCTCTTGGTGCGCGCCTGGCAAATCCGCCGTTATAATAGGAATCCGCTATAGAACAAGCGGGCCTGCTCTTAAAGGGAATGTGAGATGACGCTCTGATTGGTTTATTTCACGTTACGCCCAAACCACACCTATGAATAATGAAGCTACTTCCATACCAATCCATTTTAGATTTACGTCGGGCACAAGAGTCATTTATCCCGCTGGCATAATAGCAGCAGCGCCCAAGACCCGCCCACAAAGTTACTTGCGTTTCGCGCTTGATATTTGCGTTTCAGACCATTAAAATAGGGCCCTAGATGTTTTGATATAAATTACAGTCCTCTAGGACCAATCTGAGGACTATTTCTCATTTTTCTCAGTTATTTTGCTTTATTTCCAGATTCAATCGTAGGCTCGTTCTTACATAGTAGAGCACGTTCACACACGCGCAGTCTTAAAAAATAGTGCTTTAAATTTCTTGACAAACTAAAAGACCTAAATGACATTTGTATGTATTCTAAATAAAAAACACAGGTTGTATTGAATGTCAGCTTGCTTATTTTGCTCAAGATAAGTATTTATTAAGTCCACATATCATGCAAATTAGAAACTCTGCTTCTAACCACAGGTTGAGAGCTGTCGTTCCAACTACACAAGTTTGCGATGCTGTTTGCGAATGTTCGTTGGAACGATGGTTTCGGTAAACACAGACTTGTTGAACTTTGCTGATAACGACGGAACTTGTGAACATAGTTGGCTAACAATGCTTTTAGGAAAAGCACCCCAGATTGACTTTATTTTTGTCACGTCTACAGAAGCTCTCTTTGAGAATTAGCAATAAGGTTCAAGTATTGATGATTTATTGAAAATGTTTGGTCACCATTATGGTAAGCAGTGTTGTCTTTAGTTGGGCAGTTTGAGTCTTGACATTTTATGTGAGTTTGTGGTCTGTTGACCGATGATTTTCACCTTTCTTGCCACAGATTAGACATTCTGAATTTGGATTTTTAAATATATTGCTGGAATCTTTTTTTTAGACACAAACAGACACCAAGAATCGGCATATGAATCTCAACAATGGTGACATGCTTCATGCTGCAATGCATGCTGGGAGCCATGAGCTTTATACTATGGGCTCCCAGAATGCATTGCGGCATGAAGCATGTCACCATTGTTGAGATTCATATGCCGATTCTTGGTGTCTGTTTGTGTCTAAAAAAAAGATTCCAGCAATATATTTAAAAATCCAAATTCAGAATGTCTAATCACAATTTTTGAGATCCATATGCTGATTCCTGATGTCTGTGTGTGTGTGAAGATGTTTTCCCCTTAATTAAAAAAATTCAAAATTAAGAATGTCTCATCTGTGGCACAAAAGTATTGTTGGTGAAAATAATTGTTTAATAACAAATAACCACTTATAGTCAGCGATAAGATTAGTAAACTATATCACCTGAACTTTTTTGTTTCTGTCTTTCTTCGTAACAGATTGAATACACACTGTTACAAAGACTTCAAACTTGCATATAATGTCGAGTCAAACTGCCCAACTAAAGCAAATACTGACCACCATAATGGTGACCAAACATTTTCAATAAAACATCAACATCTAAACCTCAGTTAATTCTCAAAAAGAAATTCTGTAGATGAAGGACAGAAAGAAAGTAAATCTGGTTAGTAATAAGTGAAGCTGGTAATGCTGTTTGTGGAGTTGTTTAATCCTCCTCTGCTGAGATCTTGAAAGATTTAATGTCTTTTATCCTGAGTTGATTTTGCCTATGGCTGTGGCTGAAGTATTTACTTTTTTCTGTTCTTGTTGTTCCTCTTCCCTTCAGTGATTCTGCTCATTATCATTAGGTGTCACCACTAATGTTCAATCATCACCTAATTAATCACTTAATATCTAATTAACTTTAACACTGCTACAGTGTTATTATAACACTCCGTAGAGTGGCACAATGTGTGCTCTGAGCAGTGTTGATTTAACACTGAGGATTTTGTTGTGCAGTAGTGACAGAACTTAACTTTTCCAGGGGCATTTTTACCTTTTATAAGTATTTTTTCTAACCTTATTAGATATATGCCTCATATTTTATGTCAAATTCATTTTATGAATGAATTTAATCAATAAATTCAGTTATAATGATAAGACACTAGGATGTTTCCAAAGTATCGACAAAATTATTTTTAATACTGCAGAAGTGGCACAGAAGCAGCATTTAGATGTATTTACACGGCAATTACAATTGCATAAACATGTTATGACATTAATGTTTAAAAAATAATATTTTGAATACTGAAATATGAAATATTTTTTAATGAAATACTTTGAAACATTGATTGATTTGTTCAAAAACGCTGATTAATTCAGGAACAAAATGCCACTGTGTTGCTCAGAGACACACAACAGCTCCGATCTGGCTTTTGTTTGGAACTCAAAATATTGTTAACTAATATTAACTATAACTTGACATCATATAGAAATATAAGACAAAAACTCATACTGAGGCTTGAATTTTGGGGTCCTTCTAACTGAATTGTAATCTACATCACGCAGTGAATGCATTGCAAAGTGAGTGACATACTCGATAATGTCAGCCTCTACATGGTTAAAACAACAATTACGATATTATTGTAGACAATACATACAATGCATTATTGTTGTACACACCCCTAGTGGTCACACGCTCAAACTCACTGAAAATTAAAGGGCAAATTGTCCCCGAACTCCAGCCTTCTTTAAACTCTGAGTTTGTGTCATGTAATAAAGGCTTGTCTGTGTTTCTCAGACTTGCACAGGGTCATCGTGGTCCTGCTGCCTCTCAGCCTGGTGCTGCTGGTGTTTGGGGGCATCTTCGGTCTGGTGGCGTCTTTGGCTCAGAGCTTCTCTCTCCTCTCCTGCATCGCTGCATACTTCCTCGTCTGCAGTGAGTGTCATGAACAGCTACATTACCCGTCTACACAGCAAAATCCCCAGTGTTAAATTAACACTCTCAGTGTTTATATGAGTCCACACTGTTATAAGTAACACTGAAGCAGTGTTAAAGTTAATGAGATAATTAAGTGATTAATTGAGTGATGATTGAGCATTACTGAAGACACCTGATGTTAACAAGCAGAATCACTGAAGGAGAAAATTAATGTAAAATGGTCACCATTGTGGTAATTGGTGTTTAGTTTAGTTGGGCTCTTGACCCTTACATTTTTTAACTTTAGATTTAGTTTGGCTGCTGTAATTCAGTTATAACTGCCAGATGAACAAAGAGAAACGGTGATCTGATGGTGTTGGTTGTGTGTTTTTTTTTTTTTATTCTTTTTTTTTTTATTCTTTTTTTTTTTTTTTTTTTACAGGTCCATACATTACAATCAATGATAATATCTGTCATACTTCTCATTAAGCCATCTGCCAATGTACATTAATAACCCATAAAAAAAAAAAAAAGAAAGAATAGCATCACAGGCTCGGTAAGTAGTACTAAAGTAAGCAAGGACCCAATAGGCCTTCATTCTACATTACATATGCATAATCATTTTTAGACAAAATAAAATCAGAACGAGAACTAAAACAAACATGATGGGATAAACCTCAATGACTCACAAAGCCCTCTTCCGAGGGAGAATAGAGGAAAGAGAGAAAAAAACAAAAAAAACAATACCGAAATCCATTTTAAACAAATGATGGTCGTAATGGAGTGATATACGTTATCCATCTTTCCCATCTTTTCAAAAAAGTCCCCTGTTGCAATCTCAAAGCAAAAGTAATCCTTTCCATCTTGAAAATATCATAGATAATGTCAATCCATTCCTCCACGGTAGGTTTTCCTGGTTTTAACCACCTTCTAGTAATAGCTTTTCTACTAGCAGCACTTAGGATCTGAAATAAGTATTTGACATGAGAAGAAACATTTTCTGTTTTTAAGGCACCTAAATATAAAGACTCAAATTTAAATTGAATGTCCATCAGTGTTGGTTGTGTTTTAACATAATCATTTGTTGGCCTGAATCACTGAACTCATTGAGAGCATGATTTCTGAGTTAAGTTTACCTTATGGATGATAGCAGATATTTAGCCTTTTCAATGAAATCCAAAAGATCAAATCAATTACAAAACAAAAACGTCATAAAAAGTATATTATGTAGACACACACAGACATCAAGAATTAGCGTATGAATCTCAACAATGGTGACAAACAGATCAACTCTGAACATAAGCTCATTATTTATTCATACCGCAATGCATGATGGGAGCGATGAATGAGTTTTGATTGGTGGCAGCCAGAATGCACTGCAACATGCTTTATAATTGTCACCATTTTTGAGATTCACAGGCTGATTCTTGATGACTGTGTTTAAAAGAAACAAAACAGTTTTTGTATGTGAAACACTTTTAAGAAATTATTTGGATTACATTGTAAAAGTTAAAAACATTATGATTTTCAAAGACAGTGCTGCTATAATTATTAATTAATCTAACTCAGAAATTGGGCTCTACATGAGTTCAGTGACTCGAGTCAAATGATTGTGAAATAGTGATTATTTTAAATCACAACCAACACCATCATATCACTTTTTCTCTTTGTTTATCTGGCTGTTATAATTCAGGTACAGCAGCGAAACAAAATCCAAAGTTAATGACTTAAGGGTCAACAGCCCAACTAAAGCAAACACTGATCACCATAATGGTAACATACCAATTACGTTTTTCTCCTTCAGTGATTCTGCTTGCTAACATCAGGTGTCTTCAATAATGCTCAATCATCACTCAATTAATCACTTAATTATCTCATTAACTTTAACACTGCTTCAGTGTTACTTATAACACCCTGAGTGTGGACTCATATAAACACTGAGAGTGTTAATTTAACACTGGGGATTTTGCTGTGTACAGATAGCTGCTGAAATGAAGTGAGGTCTCAGTGGAGTTTGTGTTGTTGTGTATGGGTCAGTGAGAGATGTGTTTTCGGGGATCAGTCAGTGCCACACATGGATATAAATCACAATGGGAAAGAAAGAAAACACAAAATGTCAGGCGCTCCAGCTGAGTGCAGCTGTTAGGTGAACTGGACACACAGAGGGAGCGTTTAAATAGATATGGAGGTTTTTAGCTCAATAATAAATATACACAAAGCCTGTTTCAATCTTTCCAAATTTTCAATCTTTAAAAATGGTACATAAAATAATTAATAATAGGGCCCCAGTGTATTTTAACTCATATTTCTCTCGGGTTAATGTAAGACATGGACACTATACTAGACAAAGTAGCCTATTATGTACTTGAATCTATGTAAGTGTAAGATTTTGTATGATCAGAGGACGTTTGAATATACAGGTGCACAGGAATGGAACAAGTTGCCATTGGACACTAAGGTTTTAATGGATAATGTTGGTTATAGTATAAGAGTGAAGAGACTGTTTTTAGATAGGATGGCTTAATATATATGGATATATGTGTTTTTTTTATTATTATTATTATTTTATTATTATTATTTATTTTTGTCATGAAAATGTCTAGTTAAAAATCAAAGGACCACAATGGAAATAAGTTAATGCAACTTTATTGTGTTATTCTTGACAAAGAAGTTTTGCTACTTTAATTGTTACTGTATTGCTAAATAAACTCAACTCAACTCAACTCAACTTTAACACTCTTGATTCTGGAGCCAAATATACTCCCAGGTGATTTTACTTAACACTGGAATTTTTGCTGAGCACTTGCTGAACTTCAGTTTGTGCAGAGCTGCTGTGAGAAAAGTTCACAATCCAAGTCCTAATCATGAGACATGCTTTATATTAAGTGCCTCAAACTAACTCATGAGCCTATATGCGTATGTTTATATGACAATATAATTGAAAATTTGCGTTTTTCGCGTATAGACTTTCAAAACGATCCCTGTTCACACGTATCAGCGAAAACTAAAAACGCTGTATTACTCATGCCAGGCCAGTAGTTGGCAATGCCACTTTGTAGAGACTGAACACCTAAAACACTTGCGCATGAGCGTTTTCACAAATTTGCTTTTTTTGTAGTATACATGGAGATGATAACAGTAACACTTTTTAATTTCTTTATTTAAAAGGGACAACGCACATTAATCAACATGAGTACAAAGTCCAACATGTAAATGTGCCAGATTTAGCCATACAGGCTAATTTTCATCTGCAGTCCCTACTTTAAACTTTTTTTCAAAAGAGTGCATTTTAAGGCCCCCAAAATGAATGACCAAAACGCATAAACAAACAGTGTTGTGTAAACGGCCCCTATTGTAACCCATACTTGAAATTTGTCCTCTGCATTTAACCCATCCAAGTTACTGCAGACACATTAGCAGCAGCGAGTAGTGAAGAATACACACACGCACTGAAGAGTTAAATCAGGTGTGTTTGATTAGGAAGAACATCTGGACAGATAGTAAAACACTATAGGCATCATACATTTTCACATTCACACTGTAGGATTTATAATAGTTCTTTACAACTGTTGCTTTTCAGACTGTATGGACACGATCTCCGCTGTAAGCCATGTCACACTCTAGGATTTCAGTTGTCATTAATGTTAGACGTGTGTGTGTGTGTGTGTGTGTGTGTGTGTGTGTGTGTGTGTGTGTGTGTGTGTGTGTGTGTGTGTGTGTGTGTGTGTGTGTGTGTGGAGCAAGTGGTGGTTTGTTGTTGCCTCATTAATTGCAATCGGGTTCTTCGCTCCTATTGGTTTTTGATTTGATGGTTGTCGTGGGAGAAGTCACAGAGCAGGACTGTCTCTCAAAACCTCTGACACTGCCAGAATTTAGTTGGAGGAACATGTCGTTGAACATGTCAAACTAGCAATCAAGGACTTCAGATTTTGGCCTAGGATCAGAGGAAGATTCTGGCCAAATTGTGGCCACAATCGTATAGTGTAAACCCGGCTTAAATGGTTCCAGAGAAAAACTGGACATCATACACTAAACAACTGAGGATCTGCACTCTACCAGACTCATTCTGAATATGAACACAACAAACTCACACAAAAACACTCCCACTTTGCTAAGAGATTCATGAAAATGTAAGACAATGTATTCTAAATGCGTCAGACTATGCATCAGCACAAAATAAATCAAACATGTTTGAAAGTGCATGCATATATCTGTAATCAGCAGATTTTATAGAAAAGTTCTACATTTAATGCTCATGTGTCTGTAAAGGTGTTAAAATATAATAAGTCAAGTCAAGTCGCCTTCATTTATACAGTGCTTTTAACATTGTAGATTGTTTCAAAGCAGCTTTACAGTGATAATAGGAAATGAAAGTAACAGAGATTGTTTTGGATTTACAGCAGCTCTAGAATAAAGCTATTGTCCAGCTAAAGTTAGTTTTGATTGATTCACTTCTGTTGAAACGATCTTTAGTTATTAACTTAAGGGCCGCTAACACGGCAACATTTTAACAGAAAACTCTTAAGTTCTCTCTGCGCAAACTTTAAAAACACGAACCTGTGAGAAAACAGATGGCATGCACATGTGTATTACGTGTTTAGTCTATAGGTATGCGCGTTTGAATATATATGTGTGCTGGCGTGTAGTCCTTCTTTACAAACCAATTATTTGTCTGGCCTTAAAATTTATAATACAGAATTTTTATTGCTTCCAGAATTATCCTGACTACGCTTTATCTGTACAGAGGTAAAGGGAAGGGGGGAAAATAAGAAATAAGAACAACAGGATTTGATTATATCTTGAATGACATAATTAATTCTTACCCTCATTCCACTGTCACAGCATCACAATAACTCAAATCAGGATTGACACTGTATGTGTGCTATAGTTTTTTTAATGAGTTGTTATAGAGCACATTTTAATTTAAGTGGGAATTACATCTACAGACTTTTTACATCTTCAGTAGATGATCTGTGTTGATTCTGTCCTCAATATTATTGTGATAGTATTATTGGGTATGTTTGTTATGATAGGATGTGATGATGATGGTGTGTAGTTTAGGCTCTTTTGAGGCACTGTAACAGTGCTTGTGTTCCAGCCTGAGCACAACAGAAAACTGAAGTGCAGGTGAATTAAGGGAGGGATGGAGCAAATGACTGGGATCTGCAAAGGTTGAAACAATGAGGTCACCACAGACATTTACAGCTTTTTATTTGTGTTCTGTTTTCAGTCCTGTTGGACGGGGTTCCAGAAATGAAAAAATATCACTAATCTTCCCCAGAACAATGTTATAAAAGGGTATATGCATGTGAACTTTGCACAGCTGTCTATGTTATGGTTTAGTGTGCTTATCTAGTAGCTTTTATTATTGCTGAGGTAAATTGTTGCAGTAATTGTGCCATTGAGGACTGAAAATTGCACACGATTGATGGATTGGAGTAAAACTGTGGAAAGATTGAAGTCTCATAGGAGTTTACTGAGTGATCCCATCTGTAAACATAGTCATTTTCTTCACAAAAACAATTGGCATTCCCTCTGGAATACGAAGACATGACAGAGAAGAAGATGGTGATGGTGTTTCCATCTGCTCTTGCCTCACAAACATTTGCTGTTCTCCATCTCTCATAAAACATGAATTGTAGCCGCATGTCTCCTTTCACGACACTGATGAATAATGCTGCAACAGCAGCACCTAATCAAATACATCTCAAAGCCCTTTCTAATGTTTGGAATTCCTGCATTGATGAATTAACCCTTTCACGCATAGTGGTCACTACAGTGGACAGCTATTAAAAAAGCATTTTCTTAAATTTGCATGGGTTTTTATGGCAAAGTTGCACATCAGCCTCTTCATTGGACCCTGGTGCATCATCCTATAAATTGCAACTAAGTGGCAAGCCTTTGTGTTTCGATTTTTTTCCCCCTCCAAACCAAGATGGCCGATGGTCAATCAGACATGCCAAGTTGCTCCGGAATATCCACCCATTCCTTCTACTGTATCCTAGGAGACTCTTGTGGGTAAAAAAAATATTGCAGCATCAAGCAATATCTAATGAGTCATATCACAGTAAAATTTTCCAAGTTTTGATTTTAGATTGAGAGAAAACTCTGATTAATCACATGTCCACTGTAGTGGACGTCATGCATCAATTGCTATATTTCAGCTACAATTCATAATTATAATGTGAATATTGTTTTTGAAAAAGTTTGAAAAACTTAAAAACTTAATCTGCAGTGACTCTTTTTACTGTAAATAATGTACTTGTATTATTAGAATGTAATTTTCAGTGACATCGAAAAAAGTCATGTGATTACATAATGTATGACACTTGTAATGCATTACTTTACTTGTTAGATCAAAAAGTAATCTGATTTCGTAATACATGTTATTGTAATGCGTTTTTTTACTCATACCATCAAAAAGTAATCTGATTATGTAATGTGCGTTACTTGTAATGCGTTTCTTTACTCATAACATCAAAAAATAATCTGATTACGTAATGCATGTTACTTGTAATGCGTTTCTTTACTCATTACATCAAAAAAGTAATCTTGTAGTTAATTACTTGTTAGATCAAAAAGTAATCTGATTAGGTAATGCATGTTACTTGTAACACATTACTTTACTTGTAACATCAAAAAAGTAATCTGAATGCGTTATGCATGTTACTTGTAATGCGTTACCCCCAACACTGATAATTTCAGATGAGATTGAAAAAAAGTATCGCTAGGTTTTCTCAGAGGAGGGCTATGATAGAAATGTGCATGTCCATCTTGAACATAATCAGAATTATCAGCTAATAAGGGTAAATCTCCATACTCTGGTGCACTGGAGGTAGCATCTGAGTGGTTTCACAGTTGTACCTTGACAGACTGTAGAAAATTCTGATGGAATCACGTCCTCATGTTCTGATATCAAAGATACGCAAAGTGCAACTTGTATGAAGTTGTATGAAGCCTTTGCAATATTTTGCATTCATATTTTTTGTATATATTTTATAGTTTTCACATGATTTGATATAATTGTATTGATTAGTTTGTTAAATTCACATACTTTATCTGTTTGATTATTGTCTTATATTTAATATAGTATATCTTAAGTTTAAACCATAACCGCATGCTGTCCACTCAAGTGGACATCTGAAGATCTCTTTGAAAAATTTGTAAAAAAAATAAAAAATAAAATTGAATTCTTGTTTTTAATGCCCTAAGAGAAATAAAAACACATAGGAAAAAAAATCCTGACTGAGGTTATCATAATTGCATGAAATGGTTAATTTATCCCAGTGTGCATCATCAGATATTGTGTATCTTTCATTCAGTTCAACTCTCTCCTGACACACTCAGTCAGTATGTAACACTGTGAGTGTTGCTTTTTTTTTTTTTTATAAAGAGCACTTCATGACCTCCAGGGTGTCTGTGCTTCTGAGAGCTGTTTCATCCTTCTGGTTTTAAAAATTTTCTTCAGATCAGACAGATGCACCCTTGTGGAAAAAAGGTGAGCCTAATTGTATTGAAGTATATATATATATATATATATATATATATATATATATATATAAACTGTACTTGCAGATAATTGTCATCATGCAGGCAAGGAAGGATCTCAATTGCAGCAGATTTACTTTTATTTATAAAACAAATGCAAAGAAAGCTATTCAAAAGGTAAGCATCAACGTAACAGTTTCACTAATGCAAAGACAATAGTGGATATTGAGTGGAACAAAGGACCAAGGAGGTGACGCTGGAGGAAGGAGCCAGAGCAGAGCAATTAGGACGAAGGTCCATGACAGAACCGATGGAGGGAGAAGCCAGGATGAAGCTAAAAGCCTGACCCACAGAGATGGAGTCGGGACGTGACAAAGATAATGACCTGGGGTTACACCGCAGGCCAGGAGGGCCAATGTCGAACTGCAGGCTTGCGGGACTGAGGAGGAGATGGGGACTTGGAAGACCAGGGCAGAGTTGGTGGGACTGAGGACAATGGAAGAACCAGAGGGATTGAGGAGACTGGCGGAGACAGAGGGGTGTAGGTGTAGTGTACTGTAGGTTGAAGTGTAGCTGGAGACTCTGAAGTCTGAAGAGGAGCCAGAGCAACAATTGACCAATTGGTGGATTCAGAGGGACGAGGGAGCCCAGCAGAGCCGATGGGTCTGAGGGCCAAGGCGGATTCAGAGGGACGAGGGAGCCCAGCAGAGCCGATGGGTCTGAGGGCCAAGGTGGATTCAGAGGGACGAGGGAGCCCAGCAGAGCCGATGGGTCTGAGGGCCAAGGCGGATTCAGAGGGACGAGGGAGCCCAGCAGAGCCGATGGGTCTGAGGGCCAAGGCGGATTCAGAGGGACGAGGGAGCCCAGCAGAGCCGATGGGTCTGAGGGCCAAGGTGGATTCAGAGGGACGAGGGAGCCC
Organism: Abramis brama; assembly: GCA_022829085.1. Taxonomy (NCBI): domain Eukaryota; kingdom Metazoa; phylum Chordata; class Actinopteri; order Cypriniformes; family Leuciscidae; genus Abramis; species Abramis brama. The sequence goes on along the minus strand of CM040766.1, from coordinate 60,223,366 downwards.
AGCAGAGCCGATGGGTCTGAGGGCCAAGGCGGATTCCAGGGCTCGGAGGCCTGAGGTGGAGCTAAGGGATAAACACACCAGGGCAGAACTGGAGACCTGCTCAGGCGGGGCAGAAGAACTGAATGGTGTTATTAGAGGAGCGGAGAGTGGGAGGCTGGGAAGGACCAGTGGTGATGAAGGAGACTTGAGGCTGAGTGGGACCAGCTGCACTGAATGAGACTTAAGACTGGCCGGGACCAGCAATGACGAAGGAGACTAAAGGCGGGGCGAGACCAGCGGACACAACAGGGCTTGGAAGTGGGAGGGGATCTGGGAATCAAGGAGGTCGCCAGGAGAGGAATAGGCTTACACGGAGGATGAATACAACATGGATACCGGCTCACACACCTGGTCAGACAGAGCAGACTCAAGCTCTGGGTCTGTGGTGGGTTCTGGTTTGTTTGTTGTCTAATCACATAGAGAGTGTAGTTTTGAGATTTGGGGTGGATGTTGGCTCTGGCTCTGACTCAAGCTCTGACACGGACATTGGGGCTGGCTAACACACCTGGTCAGACTTGGCTGGCTTAGGCCTCAGGTCTGCAGGGTCTTTGGGTCTTTGGCGGGTATAGGCACTGGCTTGGGTCCGTGGAAAGCGTGAATAGGTGTGGGGAAGGTCTAGGGAGGAGTCACTGGAACAAGGTTTGATTACGACAGGACTGGCAGCATTTGGAAAAGCCCACTCCAAAAACAGGTCTTTAAGGTGCCTTCGCTCTAGACACCTGGTGGCTGAGCTCAAGGAACTCTAGGAATGTACAGTTGCAATGAACAAATCAATCAAAAGTTATTGAAATAGCTCAACACAACAAATGTTTCAAATGGTTTCCCCAAATTGAACTGAAAATGTAACTTTCAATGACTTCTGCAGTCTCAGAATGATTCAACTCCTTAATGGCAAGCATCTTTAGTACTTACAGTAGTAGAACAACCTTTTGCTCTTATGACCTGCTGCAAACGAGATGTGTAACCAGACACCAGCTACTGACAGCGTTTCTGAGGAATCTTTAGCCCATTTCTCATGAGCAATGACCTCCAGTTCAGTAATATTCTTGGGTTTGCGTGCTGCTGTTTTGCGTTCCTTATTTGTGAAGGGTGATAATATCTTCTCTTAACTTTTTGGACCATTCTTTTAACTTAACCATATTTCTAACTTGCAGTCAAATGTGACACTCAACAAACCAAGCCAGTTCAGATATTTTGTGTGTTCTAGCTCAAGCACACATGGTGCAACTAATGAAGCCCTTGATTAGTTGCATCAGGTGTGCTTGAGACAACACCTTTTTTTTGCAGATGTGTGCTGTTGTGTGGGATTCTATTCAGGGAGTTGAATAATTTTGAAACTGTAGAAGTCATTAAGAGTTGCATTTTCAGTTAAATTTGGGGAAACCACTTGAAACATTTGTTGTGTTGAGCTATTTCAATTACTTTTGTTTGATCTGTTCATTGCAAACAGCTGAAAGTCTGTAAATTTGGCCAATAAACCTGATTTGCAATGGGGGTTGAATAATTTTGATTGCAACTGTATATTCTTCCACGGGACAGCCATCTTCTGCAAGGGAGAGGAGACCCAGATAGCAACATTGTGTCAGCCTAGATCTGGCCCACACCTGACATGCCTGGAATGATGATCCGGCCCACATACTCTACCACGTGGAATGACTACAAATTTTTTTTTTGAGAATTAACAGAGGTTTAAATGTTTAGATGAGAGAACTGCTGCTGGGTCCATTTATCTAATCTTGGTCCATTATTCTGCAGAGGTGGACAGTAACAAAGTACATTTACTTGAGTACTGTACTTAAGTACACCTTTTGAGTATCTGTACTTTACTTGAGTATCATTTTTTCTGGAAACTTTTTACTTTAACTTCACTACATTTGAAAGACAAATATCTTACTTTTTACTCCACTACAATTTTGTCAAGGTCCTTGAGTAGAAAGTAACATCAGTCAGTGGATGATTTTGGTTGCAGGGGTTTCATTTTGGTTGAAAATGAAAGTCGGTTGACGTCAGAACCCTGCATCTGATTGACATCAGAACCCGACGTCAGATTGACGTTGGATATTGATTGAAAATAAAAGTCGGGTTGACGTCAGAACCCGACTGATGTTGGTTTCTGACGTCAACCCGATTTTCATTTTCAACCACAATACAGCGTCTGTCCAATGTTGGAGATCAACGTCAATCTGACATTGGATTCTGACATAAACCTGATTTTCATTTTCAACGTTGGGTTTGGTTTTCTAAATGCGAATTTTGTCACTTTTTTGGAGCACACTAGCTCATAGATAACAGTAAGGCTAACATTCATCCTAAAAGCCAAAAAACTTTAAATAGGCAATATTTGAGGGAACAGCCATTTTGGGTGTCTGAAACCATTGTGGACGTTATTGAGTGACTTATTCAATCTCACATTCAATCCCACAACTGAACTGTGTTCTAGAAATAAATGTGATATTGATATTAGTGCAGGCATAGATTCAGAGGCATAAGGTATTATAAGTATTACACACAACAATGCAACAATAATAAAACAATGCATTGACATTTACTTTTTACTTTTGATACTTAAGTACTTTTAAAAACGAGTACTTCTGTACTTTTACTTAAGTAAAAATAGGTCTTTACAACTTTTACTTGTAACGGAGTAATATTTGACCAGTAGTATCTATACTTTCACTCAAGTAAGGAAGTTGTGTACTTCGTCCACCTCTGGTATTCTGTTACAGTACAGTACATGCAATGTAAGATGATCTCAGTTGCAGCAGATTTACTTTTATTTATAAAACAAAAACAAAGAAAGCTAGTCAAGGTGAGAATCAACGCATCAGCTTCACTAATGCAAAGACAATACTGTGCAGTGAGTGGAATTAAACTGAGGGCTTACATACAGGAGAAAATAAACAGAACAAGAAACCGGTGAACAAAGCAACCAGTAACCAGACAACAAACAAGGGCATAATCAGTAACCTAAGAAACTGAAAATAAGGAACAAAGGAAGTAGGAACAGAACACTGCACTCTCAGAAAATAAAGTACATAACTGTACCTTTAGGGGTACAATGGCTTGTCACTGGGGCTGTACCCTCAAGGGTACAATATTGTACCCTTGGCATAGGGTACATATTTGTACCCTTGTGATTTGTACCTTAAGAGACCAGTTTTGTACCTGTGGTGACAATTTTGTACCTTTATTTAACAATACAAAAATGGACCCTTCAAAAATGGTACAAAATTGGCTTTGACAGGGTACAATCGTTGACAACAATGATATATATATATATATATATATATATATATATATATTACACACGCGCTGAATTAAAATCAGAATTTATTAAATCCTTTTCATTTTCACATTTTCCAACATTTCATTTTAAACTCAATGTCTAACTGTGACATATAAATTATTATCATCCGAGTAAATGTCATTTGCCTGAAAGTCCATTTCATGTCCTTTCATCTCGACGTCGGTTACTTCTATGCTTGCTTCTGATATTTTCTGAAGGACCTCCTCGGTTGAAAGTCCTGTAAGAACCATGAGTAACCGTGCTATGACTTCTTCTCCACCGATGGCCAAAAGAAAGAAAGACCCGGAACTGGACATTCTTTTAAATTGAGATTCAAGCAGCCAATCAGGACTGGCTCTACATACACTCTCAGAAAATAAAGAACATAATTGTACCTTTAGGGGTACAATGGCTTGTCACTGGGGCTGTACCCTCAAGGGTACAATATTGTACCTTAACCTTTAAAAGAAACGGTACATATATGTAACTTTTAATGCTTTTTGATCCTCAAAAAGTTACATATGTACCTTGAGGTCCAACAGCAAAAACTCCAGTGTTAATTGAACTCTCCTGGGAGTTTATATGACTCCAGACTCAAGAGTGTTAAAGTTAATGATCTAATTAAGTGATTCATTGAGTGATGATTGACCATTATTGAAGACACCTGATGTTAACAAGCAGAATCACGGAAGGAGAAAATTTAATTTTTTAAGACACCGTTATGGAGATAAGTGTTTGCTTTAGTTGGGCTCTTGACCCTTAAATCATTAACTTTAGAATTTGTTTGGCTGTTGTATCTGAGTTATAACTGCCAGATGAACAAAGAGAAAAGTTGATCAGGTGGTGTTGGTTATGTTTAGACATAATCATAATTTAATCTGAATCACTGAACTCATTTAGAATCTAATCTCAGGCTTAAATATATATTGTTGATTACAGCATCACTGTGTTTCTACAGCAAATGATTTTCAGCATTTTCAATATAATCCAAAAATTCTTAAAAGTTGTTCTGATCAAAAGACATTGAAAATTACTTTACGAAGAAACACTGACATCAATAATCAGCCTGTGAATCTCAACAATGGTGACAATAATAAAGCATGTTGCAGTGCATCCTGGGTGCCACCAATCAAAACTCATTCATGGCTCCCATCATGCATTGCGGTATGAATAAATTATGATCTGAATTGTCTTACTAATTTCCTTTCCATAATTGAATATTCTGTTTGTCACCATTGTTGAGATTCATACACTGATTCTTTATGTCGGTGTGTGCCTAAAAGAAATATTTGTTTTATCAGATCAATTTTTAAGAAATCCTTTAGATTATTTCAAAAATTTTGGATCTTATGCTGTGGAATCACAGTGATGTTGTAATCAACAATATACATTTAAGTCAGAGATTAGACTTTAAATGAGTTCAGTGATTCAGGTCAAATTATGATTAAGTCAAAGCATAACCAACACCACCTGATCAACTTATCTCTTTGTTCATCTAGCCATTATAACTCAGATACAACAGCCAAACAAAACCTAATGTTAACAGTTTAAGGGTCAAAAGACCCAACTAAAGCAAACACTGATCACCATAACGGTGTCCTAAAAATATATTTTCTCCTTCAGTGATTCTGCTTGTTAACATCAGGTGTCTTCAATATTGCTCAATCATCACTCAATGAATCACTTAATTAGCTCATTAACTTTAGCACTCTTGATTATTAATTTAACACTCATATTTTAACACTTTAACACTCTTGAGTCTGGAGCTAAATAAACTCCCAGGAAAGTTCATTTAACATTGGAGTTTTTGCTGTGTTATAATGATTTAATATCAGTAAATTGACTTACAAAACTTTTATTTCCTTTATTTCAAGGCTACTCTAATATAGTGATAAGTTAAAATCTACCTTAAATGATTAAGGTATCATTAAAACCTTTAAAAAAAACCTTTTTTTACAAAAAATAAAATAAAATTACTTAGCAGAGGCTGTCTTTTGATATTGTACCTTAACCTTTAAAAGAAACGGTATATATTTGTACCTTTTAATGCTTGGGGACAAATATGTACCTTTTTGACCCTCAAAAAGGTACATATATGTACCTTGGGGGACAGAAATGGACTCCTGCTGTACCCCTATTTCTGAGAGTATGGGAAACAATGAAATACAAACTAAAAGCCCATAAAATGCGTTCATCGGTGACTGAGATCTGCACTTTCACCAAAACTCCCCTTATTATTAATAACAGTCTACATGCTCAATGAATCTTTTATTTGCATTGTGTTTGCCCTTTAAACACAGCCTTTAAGTACTAAATTCAGTGTAGAAAATTGCCTTTTATTTCTATATTATGACAGTTTTAATGTAAATATCCTACTACCATTAAAAAAGTTTTGCAGGAAACATAAAATTTACAAAAAACAGTCAAGACCCCTTTAACAAAATGGTTAAATATGCTCTCTGTTTTTTCTATACTTTTCTCATCTCTGTCTGTCAACTGTCGCTCTCTCTGACAAGCACATAAGCAAACCCCTTCATTTTTTGAAAAAACAATGCATCGTTGATCAGAACATCTGACATGGAAATGAGTAGAAAAACAACTAGACGACTGAAATATTGTGTTTAATTGCAGAGCAGCAGGAACACCTCTCCTCTGTTCTTCCAGTTGTCTATTATGAGTGACTGTGAAAGGTCAGGGCTCCTCTGAGCTTCTTGTAAGTGGGTTAATAACAGTAATAATGACTGAGTTCATGACAGTTCCCTCAAACATGGTCTTCTCTCCTTTCTTGTTAATATTCTTACCACTAGCTGGTGTCACCATCATATTCTGTGCTTGTGACTGGTTATTTTCATTGTAAATGAAAGACTCCATGTACTTATCCCAGTCAGGATGTTGTATCTACAATGAGACCTGTGTTCATAACTGTTGCTTGAACTGATGGAACCCATGATGGGTTTTCATGGATGGTGTTTCCTTTGCACCAGTTTTTAACAATCTTCAATGTTGATCAAAATGTCCAGTCAGTAATTCATAAACACCCCAACCCAACCCCTACCATGGTGGGTAGTGGCAGGGTAATTGTACAATAATCTTATTGGAAGAAAACAGTGCATCACATTTCCTTGTGAAAAACAAGTACACTTTAGCAAACTTGAAATAATGAAATAATATTTGAAATAAAAAATTGCTAATGGCCAATTGCTAATTCATTGCTAATTCATTGCTAATAAATGTTTGTTCTAAGCATATTGTGAATGGAGTGTAATGACTGCTCTTTGTGCACAGGTCTGTTGACGGTGTCTGGTGTGAGCATCTACATCAGTTACTCTCAGCAGGCTTTGGAAGAGCTGCAGCACATGGTGGATGTGGAGTCACTGGCTCACGTCCACATGTCCTTCGGCTGGTCTCTGGCCTTGGCCTGTCTGTCCTTCAGCCTGGAGATGCTCGCGGGGATCCTGCTCTTGCTAGCGGCCCGTCTCATCCGCCGGCAGTGCCACCACGAGCCTGCTGCGGTGTTCTTCATGAGTCAGAGTTCACCACAGCTTCTGAGACTGCAGTGATGATGATGATGATGATGTGGTCTACATTCACATGCATTTCATCCACAGCTTGATCAGGAAATGAGTTTGTGCTGTGTCAAAGTTGAAATGGAGAGTGCCGGGTGGCAAATGAGACAGCTGCATCAATTATTGAAGGAGAGGCTCACTCAAGGACTGCAAAATTTGTCTGCATCACTCGACTGTGTCTGTGCAATCACATATTTTCCTCAAGGCTTCTAGAAACTTGTTTTCCTCTGCTCACCAATGCTGCACGCAAGATATATACCACGATGAATCAAGCAATTGCAGCTTTTATATGCAGTATCTCTATGGTACACATTTTTACAGTATATATTTTTTTTCTATAGTCCAAAAACTTAATAATAACTCATAGTGGTATGTCTGTTAAGTAATGACAATTTTTGGTAAAAGTTGCTATAACATAAAAATTAAAATACTTACATATTACTGGTTAATCAAATTAAGAGATTCATTTGTACATTACCAACAATATCTGGAGTAAACGTGCTACATAACAAAAATTACACTTACTTCAAAGGTTTGGGGTCAGTGTGATGACAGCACAATTGTTTTCAACATTGATAATAATACTGTATGTTTCTTGAGTGTCAAATCATCATATTATAATTATTTCTGAAGGATCATGTGACACTGAAGATGTAATGATGCTGAAAATTCAGCTTTGATCACAGGAATAAATTACATTTTAAAATACATTCAAATAGAAAATAGTTGTTTTAAATTATTATAATATTTCACAATATTACTGTTTTAATGTATTTTAAATAAATAAATAATAAATAAATGCAGCTTTGGTGAGAAAAAACATTGAAAGATTCTTTCCGAGCCTAGTAACCCATATACACCTCACCCATATGTGCTTATTGAACTTTTAATACAGATAATGATCATATCCTTAATTTACACATAATATTTTTGCATACTGAGATTTAATGCATTAAATTGTAGTTGTTTGTTTTTATTATTTCTTAATAGAAAATTGTTCTGTGGTGAAACTTGTACAATTTATAGTAAGCAACATTTCATGTACTGTCTACCACGAAGTGCCATAATAAACATAACTTATGCCCATCATTTTACCATGCATGTTGTTACAACTTATTTCATCATTTAACAACATTATGTATGGAGTTGTTTTTAATGATCTGTACTGTCTGATCATTACCATACAAACTTTGTGTCCACAAAGATACTTTGCAATGCATATATCAATTTTAAATGAAGCTAGTTATAATTATGTTTTCATTTGTGGTAATTATATGTATATCCCTAAGGCTTATATCCAAGATGCACCATGTGATTTCAATTAAAATATCAATTTGTCAGTAATTAACCAATGTGAGTGAACAATTTATGAAACGTGTCATTGGAACAGTGGGCTGTTTTCTTGAGCACAAAATAGTCCCTTTTCATTCCAATTTCAAGAAGGAAAGTCTTCTCAAAAGATTAGAAGTTAGTCCAGAGTGTAATATCCTGCATTATTTGCAGGGAAATATGTCTGTGTAATACTATTAAATTGCAACTGGCTGGTTGTAAATCTCTGACTGCTGCTGTGGAGGCTAAAATAGCTGCATTCAAGACAGCATTAAAAGTGAATCCCATGCTCTTAAGTCAAAATAAAGGCTGACCTGGGGATAAATGGAGTGAGAAGAGTGCCTGAGTGAAGTTTCTCTCCATCACCTACACCAGAAAATTAATTCTATGAGCAAACAATGCCAAAGTATTGCATTGTTAAAAAAAATAAGAAATTTTTTTTACAAATATGGTTGCTTGGTGATTTCTGGCCCAAGTCAAAAATGCATTTGGGGTGGTCTGAGATGGATTAATGCACAAATGTAAATGTGTCAAATTCAGGTGCACAAGAAATATGAGGTCATGCCACAAATAATTATATAAATCAGGTAGACACAATTTTGCTGTGGGTTTCAATTTTTTGGCTGTTTCTTCTGCTCCCACGATGTGAAAAATACAATAGATTTTTATTGCGAACAGCTCTCCTGGTTTAATGAAGGTTTGGAAAGTTTCTTTTATTCCCCCACCTGAAGATAATGCTTTAAAACTTGGGCAAAGAGGTTTAAAGACACACATTAAAAAATCTCAGATGAAGTCAATGAACCGGCTACACACCACTTGGAAACCTTCCCAGTTAATGGCACTGCATGACTCTGGCTACCCAACTCTCTCTGCTCAATATAAAATAATACACCCTGAACATTATGTTGTAATGGAAACTCAGACACGAAGATGGTGTTAGAACCCAATGGCAGGTATTTATTAACAACACACAAGAGAATACAGGTGAGTAACAACAACAATGTGTTGGTATAGTGAATGGAAAACTTTGTGAATTTTTCACCAGTAATTGGAGTCTTTGATGAGCCAACACACATGAATAGCAGACTGGACACATGAGGAGAGGAGAGACAAGGACTTGAGATCGATGGTAAGTGTCACTGGAGATTGGCATTGCGCAGGTAATTGAGTGTCTGTAGGAGACCGTACTGATTGAAGAGTGTGTGTGTGTGTGTGTGAGGGAGCTGATTGATGCGGTGATGAGGGACAGGTGCTGGTGATTAGGGATGAGTGTGTGACTGTGGCTAATGCTGATTTGTTCAATTACTTGAAATGTTCCCTCATCCTTGATTCATCTGAGCTGAATTTCTTTTTTGGCATTGGTGGTCACACAAAAAAACCTTTCAATGGTTCTCTAAAAGGTTCTTCTATGGAACCATTATATCTTCTATTTTTAAGAGTGTATAACATTCTACACTGTTGACTTTAACTCATTTATATGGGTTTGGAACTCATGAGGGGTTTGTAATTTCACATGCTTAAAATTTTGTGTGACTCTTTTTATACCTCTTGCAAGTATGATTTGTGTGTGAATAATTGTTATTCATGTGTGTTAATTTAACTGTCCATGATAAATTATTGGCAGTGCTTCCTATATGAGTGCATGATGGTAATGCTCTTTATTAATAGATTTATGTGTAGAAAAGTTTGAAGAGCTGCAATTTGTCAAAATGGCTAAGTAATGTTAATTAGTGATCATGTTTTAGTAATTGATTAATTGTAATTGATTGATTAGCTCCCTGTAGCCATCCGAACAGCAACATCTTTTTTTTGTTTTTAAATCTATGCTTAGATCCTATTTCCTTGAACAAATTCTGTTAGCCTAAAATATATTATGTAGTTGTCTTTTATCCCTTTGTAAATTGTTATGTACAGCACTTTGGTCGACCCAGGGTTGTTTTTAAATGTGCTTTATAAATAAATGAAATGAAATGAAATGAAATGATTAAATTTGAAGTGTTTTGCTCATTAAATGGGTTTTAGCATGAGAAAAACAACTAATGTGCGAATTTTCTTTTGGTCTCCACGGTGAACAGTTTTGTGATTATCAAAGTTTGATGATTAGTGTAACCTAGCTTTGTCATATCTCTGTAGAAACAGAATAGCTCCAGGTAAAATACAGTAATGTCATGCTTTCACCGAACTCTCGCTGGTTGAGAGCGAATGACTGGGGAGATTGATAGGACCTCTGTTATAGATTAAACCTGGACCAAACGCATTAAACATTTATGGGACATTATATTTCTTCTCTCACTTGCTGCATAATCAAGCAGAGCATGGGGTAAACACATTATTCTTTTCTCTATATTGGCTTTGACAGATCGGTGCAATTTCTTTTCCCCCCCATACACATCTGAGAATCTGTGAACTCTGAAAGCTTTTTCCTACATCCAGAACTCAGGTGGGGGGATTTTTTCCTTTCAAACCACAAAATACATAACAACCCATTGATTGATTCTCACATTCATTTCATAATTCACACATATCATTATTTACAGAATCGAAGTCACCTATCTTTCCTGCTGTGGTGTTATTGAGTGGTTTGCGCAGTAGCTTAGACTGACTGTGTTTTCCACTCCAGTTTTCCACAGAACTGAACGTTCCTAATATTAGGTAGAATGCGTAGCTTGTTGTATGTTTTCTTCTTCAACCTTGAATGCCTTTCATTATATTTCTCATTTGAACCTCACAAATTGGAGTATGACCATATCAATTGATAAGCAACATCTATTTTTTCCTGCAGAATGCGGCACCTTTTTAAATGGCTCCTATGGATTTAAATCCAGTCATCATAAAGTAAGAGACATAAGAGATATATGGAGGAGGTGTGAAGATTAGTTCTACAAATTCACATATGAACATCCTGAGATCTTCACAGCACTTTACACAAAAGCCATCTTGTAATAACAGTGGCAGAACTCAATTTGAAGATGAAGTCAAGTGGGGATCAAATATAACTATCATTGTTTTATTCAAATGTTTTCTCATCTTGGTCCACTTATGTTCTCCAACCATTGGCTGAACGTGCTCAAAATCTCACGTCCTTCATCTCATCAATATACTGGTCATATTTGATGTGTCTTGAATCATTAATTAGTTAATCAGTCATTTGGTATTTTTCCAAGCCCCTATGTGACCTCTCAATTAAAGCGTTGATGTTTGAAGAGCACAGTGTTTGTGGACTGTGGATTGAGGGATTGTGGCTGGAGAGTCGAAGGCGGATTTGAGGACTGTGGAGTCAAATTTTGCTTTAAGAAACTCCTCCGCTTTGACTAGAACAGACTTTAGGCGCCAGATCTCTGTTGCAAATTATTTTCCTAGTAGAATGCTATGCATAAATTAAATTCTATGGCACAATCTCCAAAACAATCTTGGTAGCACATAAAAAGTTCAGAAAAGAGCCTTTAACCACAGAAAAAAAAACTGATTTTCAGAAGCACAATACATATTAAACAATATTAATGCATTTTGACTATTGCACATAATACTGTACATGAATACTGTATGTGCAAGAAAAAAATGTGTTGGTAAAAGGTACTCTATGTTACTTTTGAAACTTTTTAAACAAAACTGCATGTATTTTGCACAAGAACATTGTTTTGGTTGTGCATAGACTGCGTGACTGTGATCTCAAGCGGACTAGCTGAAGACGTTACTGTAGCTAAACTCATTAAAAGACATGGTACTTCCTTGAAAATAAATTACAGCACAGCGATACAACAACCACAATTTTAGAACAGATTTTTACCGCTTTTACAACATTTATTTGAGCTGATTATGAGCTGTTACATTCTCTTTTTGCCAGCAGACTCTCCTCTGTTCAGCGTAGTGTTGTCACGATACCAAAATTATTGTTTTCGATTATTGCGATTTCGATACTTTTTCGATACTTTTCCTGAAAAGGGAGAAACACTCTCAAATATCATTGCTGTGCTTTATTTTAAAACCGGGACAACATTCTAATCATATAACACACTAATAAATGAACATATGAACAGCAGATATATTAAACATTTGAACAAAATATGAAATATCAAAATATAAAAAATACATTAGAGCAATGACATTCAAGGTAAAAAAAATGATAAATTTAGCAGCATTATCTCATTTATCATAAGAAACATAAGAGCTTTATCTTGATTCTGAACTTTGAATAAAAATATGAACAGCGATTATATTAAACAATGTTTAATATTGGTAACATATGATAAGCCTCATTGGTGATATATTTGACGTGGGGAGAGAGTTGTGGAAGGCCTATACTTCATGTTAAACATAAATAGCAGCAAAGACAACGTCGGCAGTGTTGACGGCAAAATAGGCTACAGAATAATTCCTTCTGTATTGAGAGGTGCAATATTTGAAAATCGATCATATTTTTTTTAAATTACATTTATATTTATGTCAAAACTTTCAAACATCAAAATGTCATTTATTAATATGTATTCGTGTCAAAATGACATGACATGACAAATGACATATTTTGCCTAGAAACGCTTCCAACACGCTTGCGTGTCGCGTGAAAAATAGGTGTCGGTTCTATTTCTAGCATGCACACGTTTTCCGCGCGTCTCGAGCTGCGCCCAGACGCGTGTGTCACGCAGGCAGTTAACATGGGAGCCGAAATAAAAACGGACACGACACGCAGCCAGTGTGTCACCGGCCTTACAAATCTTGAACGCGGTCATTCTTAGAAGTATCGATACTAATAAATTAAGGAATCGTGACGTTTTTAATTTCCGATTTACTTTTGAAGTATCAGTGCACCGTGCAACAGAGCAAGGTAGGCAACGTACTTCCATATGTCACTCCTCGCGTCATCTTTTTCTACGAGTCGTGGGCCACTTGTGCTCGCACATGCAGCCATCTCGCTGTAGTGTTTTGTCACATGACACTGACAGCGGCAGGTTCTTTGCTGCGTGCGTCAGGAAAAAAACACAGACGTCCATAGGGAGGCGTTTTTTTTTTTTTTTTAAGTATCGATACTGATAAATTTAGGTATCGTGACGTTTTTCATTTCCGAGCATCGCGATACTTTTGAAGTATCGATACACCGTGCAACACTAGTTCAGCGTTTGTTTAAACGGGTGGACGTTGGAGATTTAGCTGCTCCATGTCAACCTTTCTCGCTCATTGTGACAACAAATCACTGCCACTCACACCAGAGGATTTGATGATATATTAACATAAAGTTACATAGTGTGCCTTTAAAAAGGGCATTTAAATTGAAACACTGTAAAAAGTGGTAAACTGCAGTTGCTACTTTATAGAGCTATTTATACCTGATTTAACCCATAAAAACTACTTTTGTTGGTATAAATTAATGTATTTAGGTTGATTCAGTGATATTAAAATAATATTTTAGGTTATCATTTTGTTTCAGTGTTTCAGTTCACTTTCTGTGCACACCACATGACAGAAATTTACCTTTGGATCTGACATATCCCATTAGGATTCACAAATTCTGCTTAACAAGCTACTGTTACTGTTGTGAGAAACAAGCCTTACTTCACTGTAAAAAACGTTCAGGGATAGAGACGATGACAGCATATAAATTAATCTCTACTCCTGTCAGCTATATAAATACTCAAGAACAGTGTTTCTCAATTAGCGGGTTGTGACCCAAAAGTGGGTTGCAGGTCTCTTCTGATTGGCCGAACTGCATGAAAAAAACATGCTAAATAGAAATAATACAACATAATTAATCATGTACCATAATTATATATATTTGGGAGAGCAAAATAAATTCTTCCCGTTCATTTTGCTGTTGATGTGAAAGGTTGGGCATCCAAATCAAAATCTGTGTCTTAGAGTAAAATCATTGAGAATCACTGCACAGGAATAACGGGTGATTGTTACACACATAAATCCAGTCAAATATAGAGTTGAACAGATTTAGAGCAGCTAATTGTCATATCTCCAGTCCATGCACATATGTTGTTCATTCAAATGCTGCTCTCATCTGGAGTTCATAATTTAGCTAAATTGCCCATTGGGAGGAAAAAATCCAGATGGCATCGCTTAATGTTGACAGACTATGATGTAAGCATGCTAAAAGCAAAAACTGCAACATGAATCAAACTTTACTTTCTTAATGAACGTTCATGGTCTTATTGATGTTTCATCAGTACACATTATCCCAAACAGGGATTGATATAAAGGGCCCTATTTTAAGTATCCAAGCGCATGGTCTAAAGCGCACGGCGCAAGTGCACTTAGGGCGTGTCCGAATCCACTTTTGCTAGTTTAACGATGGGAACAATGGTCATGTGTGTAATAATCAAAGTGTACGCGCGCTGTGGAGCCGCCAGTTGGCAGAAAACAATTGCACTCATATAATCATCAGCGATGCACGCGATTACATTTAGAAATAGACAAGCTTTGTGTAGACAAGCAAAGATCCTTTCAATTTTATAAACTTTTATAAACCCAGCCAATATAATGAACACAATGAACACATCCAAAATAAAATATTTAACATATATATAACAACTGCAAAGCGACTAATTTGTAAACAAAATGATTTACGTACTAAATCCAGCATAAACTCCGGCACAATTTGCATATTTTTAAACTCTCAAAACAGACGTCACTCCCGAAGCTCATAACAATTGGCTGCCGACCGCGTTTTTCGCTTGATATTTGCATAAAGTTGAGAACTGCCCAACCTTTTGACGCTCTCAGTCGCTCTCAACGCTTTCTCTGGTCCGTTGTCAATCCCAAAATGCTATACGCGAGCGTGAAGCTCGACTTCCATAGGAATGAATTGAAAACGCTCGCTCCGCTCCGCTCGCACCGTGCCAGTGGACACGCACCTTTGCTTGGTGCATTTGGAAATAAAGCTTGTCTATTTCTAAATGTAATCGCTGATGATTATACTGTCCGTGTGTTGAAAAAAACATAAATTAAACGCACTCGCAACAGACACACCTCAAAGCGGAGACATTACAGCGTTGCCAGCGGCACTGAGCGTTGTTTTGCCGCTGTGTAGTGGACACGCACCGTAACGGTGCGTGTCCACTACAGCGGCAAAACTCCGCTCAGTGCCGCTGGCAACGCTATAACGCCTCCGCTTTGGGGTGTGTCTGTTGCTAGTGTGTTTAATCGAAGTTTTTTACAACACACACACAGTATAATCATTAGAGATTCACGCGATTACATTTAGAAATAGACCTGCTTTGTTTCCAAATGCCCCAAGCAAAGATATCCTTTCAATTGTATAAACTTTTATAAAACCAGCCAATGTAATTACAATAAACATATCCAAAATGAAATATTTAACATATATAACAACTGCAAAGCGTCTAATTTGTAAACAAAATGATTTACGCACTAAATGCAGCATATACTTCGTCACAATTTGCATATTTTTAAACTCTCAAAACAGACGTCACATCCCGAACCTCACAGCAATTGGCTGCCGACCGCGTTTTTTGCTTGATATTTGCATAAAGTCAAGAACGGCCCAACCTTTTTGACGCTCTCGGTCGCTCTCAACGCTTTCTCCGGTCCGCTGGCAATCCCAAAATGCAGTGCGCGAGCGTGAAGCTCGACTTCCATAGGAATGAATTGATAACGCTCGCTCCGCTCCGCTCGCACCGCGCCAGTGGACACGCACCGTAAAGCTAGGTTTATACTCAACGCGTCCGCATGAGCGCGAAGGTGCGTGCGGCAAAAATTACGTCATTGTTGTGTGGGCGGACATTTTTTTGTAACATCGCATCCGAAGATGAATGACTTCGAGCCGAATCTGGCCGAGCTCGAACTTCTCACCACACCGGCAGCCAGTTTGCACGTCTAAATTAGTTGCTTACATTTAAAACAATTAGCATACAATAGCATAAAAAGTATTTTTAATGAACATAAAGGTCCATGTTTAATCAAAATGTTCACGAAATTTGAAATTTTCTAATTTCACAAAAATGAAATGTTTAGTGAAATTAGAAAATATATAAGAGATCGTTAATTTAGTTATATTGTATACACATTCTCATATCCATATATTTTGTTTTATCTTCACGAGTAATAATCTCAGGGTTTACTGGGTTTTACACAATTCTTTTTGTAGTGTGGTTGGTGGTGGTGTACTAAAATAAACATTGTCACGTGTGTATAGCTTTCTTCTTCTCACCGCTGATTCCTGATTGTTTAGAGGACAATTACTTGAGTCGCCCCCTGTTGTTTCAAAGAATAGTACAACGGCGAGCGCGTCAAGTTTAAACGCCTCGTCCGTTTGGGGAGGTGCGCGCGCAGTCTGCGGAGACTCGTGCTGCGGAGCCAGGCGAAAGTATAAACAAGGCTTTACATTATGAGCGCGCTTGCCACGCGCAACACACCTACATTTGAAATAACGAAATTTTGGTTGGCAGGAAAAATGGTCCAATGAACCGTTCGGTTTGAAAATGCGTACCGAAAACCGAACCGAAAGCCTCGTACCGAACAGTTCAATACGAATATGCGTATCGTTACACCCCTACTGTTTATGGCCTCGCCCACTGATCTGGCAAATCCTATTACTCTCCTGCAGAGACCTATACTTGGGGGAAGGGAAACAACTCCAATATTTTGAATTTGGACTGCAGTACCCTTTGCAACTGCTAGCTGTCAATTTCACATACTGCACCTTTAACACCACCAACCCGCCAAATACGGGTGGATCTGTATAACGCAGTCACTCCTTCTAGCCACTTTGGCTGGTTGAATTTTGTATATAATATATATATTTTTTGCAATCGTAGTCTTTTAAAAAAGCATCTGAAGTAATAAACTAAGTGCAATGTTGTGTCCTCAAATTACATATTGATACTGAAATATCTTAAACGCTGGCAATACTAATTTTCCGCAGAATAGACACACTATACCAGCTGCTCTCTCTCTCTCTCTCTCTCTCTCTCTCTCTCTCTCTCTCTCTCTCTCTCTCTCTCTCTCTCTCTCTCTCTCTCTCTCTCTCTCTCTCTCATCTCTCTGACAGTGAGTTACTCACAAACCCGCCTCCCTTCAGTCACTCGTTTCATTATCTCCGGATGAATATTGTTGATGTTACAGGGCTTGAATTTCGCCCTGGGATTAAGTTTATTGTGCATTATTTTACTCATTCCTGCAGATTTTGTGCTCACACACAAAGTGTGCACAGATAAAGCCACCTCTCAGTATTAAGTTGAGTTATTTTCTCTAATTGCGTTTAAACAATACACACAAAATAATGTGAAAATGCCAGTCTTGGCGAGTATTCATGTAAACACAGTCACTTATGTCTTAAGTGAATGTAAACAGTCGAGAAAGGAAATGCATGTGTAACAACAGTATATCGGATCCGTGTGTCAGGTCTTAATGTAACAGCAAAATAATCCTGCAGCCAAATTATGAGATAATATTAAAAATATCTATATGGCAGTTTTTCCCTATGGTGTCAATGTCAAAATTGTGGCCAGTAAAAATGCTGAGTGGCAAGTAACTTTGGAAAACAGTGGCTAGTGAGCAAAATTTAAAAAGCCTGATCCCAAACATAATAAATGTCTTCCTCAATAAAATTCTAATTTGGTTTTGATCTGAAATGACTGATGACATTACCAATCTCTCTTATTTTTCAATGCTTTCCACTAAACCAGTAACCCAAATGGATGAATTAAATCCCCACTCTACATTTTCTCCTAGTTAAATTGCTTGTTTTGCTTGAATACATGTTGTGATTATTGTGTCATGTTTACTTCAACCAAATTCCCCCCCCCCCCCCCCCCCCCCCCCCCCCCCCCAAAAAAAAAAAAAACCCTGTGCCGCCAGAGACCAAAATGCCCTGAAATACAGTTTTCTGTGTTGAATGTCTGTGTTGTCTGGTAGTGTGTAATAAAATTCTGAGTAATAGAGTGAAGTAATGCATTGACAAGCAGTGAAATTGGTTTTCTCAGAAAGAACCATATAATTTAACCTGCAGAGAGTCTCCTGAGGCCTTCAATGGGCATGTCAAGGCTTGATATATAGACTTGAAATTGAAAAAAAAATTGCACTCACCTACTTCTCAACAACTGATACAAATCAGCAGCCACATTTACACTGCAGGGCCTAATGCACATGTCCAACATTTTGACATGTTTTGCCAAAACATTTCAGTGCAAATGCAGCTAAAATTCTGTTCTAAGAACGGTTTCCAAACATTCTGTTTTTGTAATGGGAACCTTAAAATATCCAGTTTTCTTTAATGTTAGTGGATTTTATTTTTTAAGGTTATGATGTTCCTGAAACATTCTTTTCATTTTTATTAACAACTCTATATGGGTCCAATCTACAGTGTTAAAGTAACACTGAATAAACTGCAGTTAATGAGATAATTGATTAAATTTTGACTTCCATTTATGTCATACATCTACAGAAGTTCTTATTGATATTACCAGAGGCTTAGATGTTGATGTTTTATTGAATATTCCTTTGAAGTGTTTTCTTTAGTTGGGACCTTTACCCAAAGGGTTTAGTTGGGTTTGTTGACAATGACAAAAATGCTGGCGGCCGGAAACAACAACAGCTACAGTGAGTTATTCAAAACCTTTCTTTTTAGTAAATTCCATGTACACAAACAATGTTCTCAATGCTCGAGTTTATGTGTAGAGTCCCTGGTGATACTTCGAGCAAAGTTTCATGTTGTGTCGAGCCTTCTTAGTGTTTGAAAAATAGCGATTTTGATGCTATCATAGTCGTGCCCCTAGCTCTCCCATTCAAAAGGCAATTTGACCGAAAAACGAAAATACGGTCAAACTTAAAAGTGCCGTTTCCATCCTAATTATGCTTTTAACCGAAAGTTTGCCTCGGGTAGATTCACAAAAAGACCCTAGGTTGCATTTTGGCGAGAGTTACGCATTAAACCAGAATGGTTCGCGTTCTGGAGCCAGAGTCTGTTCTCGGCCTGGCAAACTGGAGTCTGTTGTGAACCGGCTGCGTTTTTTCTTGAGACTTGAAGAACGAACTGTGACGCAACTCTACTGCATGTTGTTTACCTGACTATAACCAGTCTAAAATCACTCTGGTTCTCTCTACTGCACATAGTTTTATATATTTATAAAGAGAAATGTTGTGCAATGTTATTACAATACTCAAAAAGACTGCAATAGATAGTGGTAGCATTTATCCACTCTCTGGCTCTGTTCGACACCACCAAGTTTTTAGGGCCGGGGTTGAACCGATCTTTCTGGCTTGGAACCCCCTTTTCTGCAGTGGAAATGATCAGAACAGAAAAGACGAAAATATCAGTGAAATATTTCAGTTTTATTTCCATCTACTCCCTTAAGCTCCAACAGTGTTTATAATATGTTATTTTTTTCTACATCAACCTTTTGTGATGGCACTGAACAGATACATGTCTTTCGGAGTGGAGGAACAGACAGAGATACTGGACCGGCACGTCAAAGAGCATGATGTAGTATTGTGGTTGATGAGTCCTCTGAGATCTCAGTGCAAACCCACTGAAGTCATCAGCAGTTTCATTCTGGCTCTCTACATGCTGACTGTGCGGTAATACATTAAGAAGCAGCATGTGCAATGCAAGATAATTGCCCTCAGTGCTGCCCAATGTTAAGTGTGTTTTTGTTCAGAGATGACTAGATACTCTGAATGATCCTTGTGTTGTTACTGTGTTTTCCCCCTGTCAATCACTGTTAATGTTTATTTATTTAAAAAATGAAAGGATAGCCCTGTAATACGTGTCACAATGCTAACAAGGCGGATGACAAGAGATCATACGAAGATAATCCAAATAAGTGATATTTATTCCAGGAAGACAAAGAGTACTCACCGGGTAACACATACAAATCACCAACAGTGGACTGGACAGAACAGGGAGACTTTATAAGGGAACTAATGAAGGAGAACGTAATCAGGGAGAACAGAAACAGGTGTGAATGGTTAACTAATCAAGATACACAATGAGGGCAAATGAACTGAACAAGACAAGACAAACTAAACAAAGACATAACTATTACAGTACTTCCTGTACAGCCAACAGATGACCAGGAAGTAGGGACCAGGGCGGAGCAGATGGTGGGAGGAGCCAAGGAGGAGCCATGGTGAAGAAAGGGTAGATGAATCCAGGGGGCCGACTGATGGAGGCGGAGCAGGTGGAAGAGGAGACCAGGGTGCAGACGGAGTGCCGACAAGCCAAGGCGATGCTGAGGATACAGAGGGCTGTGGTGGATCTGGAGGGAGTGAGGAGCCCAACGGATCCAGAGGGACGAGGCGAAGCCGGAGGAGTGTAGTCCTGAGGCGAGGGCAGGTTGACGAACGACCAAGGCGAAAGGAGCCCAGCGGAACTGGTGGACTGATGGGCCACGGTGGAGATGAAGGAGGTAGGAGCCAAGGTTGAGCTACTGGACCGACGGGCCGAGGTGGAGTCCTGGTCGCGGAGGCGGAGACCGAGGATCCACCGACCACAATGAGGCTGTAGACTGACAGACCCGCGGCGAGCCCACATCACTGGTGGTGAAATGAGGGTGAGCTGAGGGGCTGATAGGAAGCAGCGGAGGTGGAGATGAGGAATAGATGATGGGAGGAGGTGGGAGAGGGAGGCTGTGTGGGAATTTGGGACTGACAGACAGTTCGGGACAGACAGATAAAACATGTGATGGCAGAAGACAGGGTATCTCAGTACAGAAGTCTATTGAGTCCAATTCCTCTGAACAGAGCCTCTGTTCACTCTCAGTGGTGGTACAGTGGGAAGGGTTTCCTTCCACGCCCTCGCTCTCCACTGTAGACTCCCTCACGAATGCTGTAGCCGGCTCAAGCACCTCGTCAGATGCACTCTGGCTCAGTGGCGATCTTCAGCTCTGTCGCTCCTTTTGGCAATGACTCGACAGTCGCGGCGATTCCCTGTGAGTGATCCATGCAGTGGGGTGGTTGTTGGCCGGGCTCTGGGTCCGGAGTGGGGCTGGCGAGATCCTCTTCTCCGAGGCAGACAGTGAATGGAGAGATACAGCTCACCAGCACCCACTCCACAAATGCAGCAAAATTCCCCATATGGGACCTTCTCCGGACGACTGCGCTCTGCACGTGGTGTTCAAGCTCGCATGGTAGAAAGTGCAGAGGCAGTCGTCCGGGTAGTGAGTCAAAGGGGCAACTTCCAAAAAGATCCTTGTGTGGTCCTCTAAGGTTAGTTCCCCCTGCTCCAAACACAGAAGGAGGACAACGGGGATATCCATAATAAAAAAAATGAAAACGTCGTTAAACTTTTTTTTTTTTTTCGGTCTGTGATTCTGTCACTCTGCTAACAAGGCGGATGACAGGAGAGCTTACGAAGACGAAGATACTCCAAATAAGTGATATTTATTCCAGGAAGATGAAGAGTACTCACAGGGTATCACATACAATCACCGACAGTGGACTGAACAGAACAGGGAGACTTTATAAGGGATCTAATGAGGGAGGTTTTTAAATATTTTATGTACTTGCTCCTGTTTTGTGGGAAGAAATTTTGCTATATACTATAATATTTTGATACTTAATAATCAAATTATATAAAAATTGCATTTATTAAACTCCTTATGTTGGTAAAATAACACCAACATCACATGATGATTTATTTAACTATCCTAAGTAAAATGAAATCTTAGTGTCAGGGTTAACCTGTTTGACTTAATTGGCATTAATAATGTAGCCACTAGATGTCTCTCTAAAATCATGCAAATGCTCGTCAGATGATTCAGTTTACAGTAAGACATCCCCAAACTTTAAAGCAATATTCACATGCTATTATGTGCATTACATATCTATTAAATCTTTTGTGCAAAACCTACTGTTGTTAACCATGGAAGGTGAAAGGAATATTTCATAAATCCATGTGTGGTCCATTCACTGCCAGGCCGTCCCGGCATACTGAACACATCACATCTGCCGCTTTTCGTCTCTGAGGTCATTTTTAAACGTTTGCAGTGGGAGCCCGAGCAGGGCAGTCTTGTTAGGTTGTTATTTGGGAAAATGTCAGTTTCCATCATACTATTGCAGTACATGACTGATTTTCTCAGAGGTTCTCAAATCAAAAAATTTTTTCCCAATGCAGGCAAGCTTCTTTCGCTCGACCCAGCTTACAGTTTAAAAGCAAACTAAATGTAAAGAATGTGGGATGAACACACAAACAAATATTTAAAACTGAGTGTACAGTACACGGACACGATCACTTCAGACTAAAAAAATTGTGAGGACATTGTGATGATTGTTGAATGTCAGTGCTTTCTACATGAACAAAATAACATAATGGTCTGTTACAGTATGTATTCGTTATTGAACAAGTTTTGGTGTTGAAATGATTGGAAAAATAAATAAATTATTTGAGTTCATGGCATCAAGGTTGTATTGTAAAGTGTCTTACTTCAATGGCCATGTTATTCTGATAATACATTTAACATACAAATCTCAAATATTTAATTATATGATAACAAATGATTTAGCAGTATTCGATCTGAAAAGCGTGGTATTGATATTTTCACCGCTGCCTGCTGTCTTTCACCACCATTAGGCTTCTGACAACCCTTTAAAATCTAGTTTTAAAAGTTTTCAAGAGTGCAGTTATAAACACAGTGAGGATGTAAAAGTGACGAGTAGATAAGTTGGTACTTTATTTTGATGGTCCCTTTTGAACATACTGTGTGTTGACTATAAGTAACTTTGCAGCTACATGTCAAATAACTTTCATTAGAGTATTAGTAGACTGCCTGCTTAATATCTGCAAACTCTTTATTTTGATGGTCCTCCAAAAGACTTTCTACTGACTATAAGTAACTTTGCAACTACATGTCAGCTTATTCTAACCCTAACCCAACCAGACTAATACTACTAACACTCTAATGAGAGTTAGTAGACATGTAGGTGCAATGTGACTTAGAGTCAACTGTGTGAAAGGGACCATCAAAATAAAATGAAACCGATGAGTTTACCTGTTGATGAACTTCTGTAGTCCCATTTAGACTCTTGTAAAACTAAGATAAGTAAATATTGTAAAAAAAAATTTATTGAGTATTGAGCTTGTATTCACCACATATCTTACTGCAGGCATTTACCAAAATCTCATTCAAAAAAACACATTGATTTTGGGCACCCAACTTCCTGTTTCAATAGAAAATACGTCAATACAGAAAAAATAATAATAATTCATGAAATCGTTCTTTTTACTCATACATTTTTGTGATAAAAGGTGGTGTGATTTTAAACACAGCCTCTGAGTGTCGACTTTGGACGCTGTTAATTCACAGTATATTCCTGTAGGCTATTTTCTCGAAAAGGACAAATATCACCCAGAATGCATTTTTATACGGTATATTGCTGTTTTAATGGAAAACAGCATGTAGCCTAACTGTAAAAATTTGCAGCAATTTTTTACAGTGGATCTATTGTTTACATCAAATTCATGCTTCAATAGTAGACTAATCAGCAGAGGTTTCATCAGTCCAGCCTGTCATCATACCTTCAATGCTAACATCAACTGGCTTGCTTCGGGGACGCTTAATATTCAACAATATTACTGGCAGTACTGACGCTGCTGTATGAGAACTGAACTGAGCTGGACAATGACATCACTGTTTTCTGCAGAACTGCTTTATAGGTGAAATTAACTATTTCGATGATCTTTACAACGGAACTGAATCAACAGTGAACTGACTTCAGCTGTGACACAACAATGACACTTGCTGCTGAACAGCTCTACGAAATGAACTGTTTGCATAATATAATCATTTTCCTGTTATCACTGTAAAGCTGCTTTGAAACATTCTGTATTGTATAAAGCGCTATATATAAATAAAGGTAACTTGACTTTGATGATGGTATTCTATAAAATTGTAGACCATCTTTTTTGCATTCTGATTTTGCCATCCAAATGCACAACAAAACATTTTTTTTCTTAAATCGTATTCAATTTTCCTCCACGTTATAGTTTGTGCACAACTGTAACTGTGGCTTCTACTCCCAAATGGTCTATTGAGATGAAGGGGAATGCAAATGGATAGTTTTCTTCAGGTATAGAACTCCCTTTGATGAACAGCTGAGCAATGTACTTTTGTAGAGTAATAAAGTCCTGTGGGAAATTAAAAGAGGATACTGGTAGATTTCTGGTAAAGCCAGTTTCAGAAATGACAGAAGAACAGATACCCTTATCTTAGGGGTGTGTGTGTGTGTGTGTGTGTGTGTGTGTGTGTGTGTGTGTGTGTGTGTGTGTGTGTGTGTGTGTGTGTGTGTGTGTGTGTGTTTGCACAGTATGTGTCTGTATAATTGCGGTTCTGGCAAAGCAATGAGTCATTGTTTATAAGTGATTAATTGTTCTTCGGAATGTTGACTGTTATATTTACACTAGCTTAGAAGAGTTTAAACATGCCATAAACACTAAATTCAAGGGAAAACTGTGCCATTGTCACAGTCAACCTTGACTTCCATCTTATGTAAGGTAGATTAAATGGAACTCAATCCACCATAAAATGCTCTATGACTCATTTGGCTATATTCAAATATGACATGATCACAATAAAGGGCTGTTAATTAGACAGCAGCTTGGCACTGTCATTTGCGTGTGTGTGAGTGTGTGTGTGAGTGTGTGTGTGTGTGTGTGTGTGTGTGTGTGTGTGTGTGTGTGTGTGTGTGTGTGTGTGTGTGTGTGTGTGTGTGTGTGTGTGTGTGTGTGTGTGTATATGTCAAGTCAAGTCACCTTCATTTATAATATAGATCAATATAGATTGTTTCAAAGCAGCTTTACAGTGATAATAGGGAATTACCGTAACAGATTGTTTTGGCTTTACAGCAGCTCAAAGTTATTGTCCAGCTAAAGTTAGTTTTGATTGATTCACTTCCGTTGCCAAGATCATTAGTTATTAACTTAGGGGTCGCTAACACAAAACCGTTCTAACAGAAAACCATTAACACGCTCTGGCCCGCTCATTTGCACGAAACAGTGCCTGGTGGCTCGAGAACGCAAACCTTGAAATAGGTTCCAAGGTGCAAACCTTGAAAAAATTTTAAATAAAGGTTCTCTCTGCGCAAACTTCAAAAACGCAAACCTGTGAAAACACTGACGGCGTGCACATGCATATTACGTGTTTAGTCTATAGGTATGCGCGTTTGAATGCATTTAATACGTGCGCTGGCGTGTACTGACCTCAACAAATTACTTGCCTGGCCTTAAAAATGTATAATACAGAATTATTTATCGCTTCCGCGTAGCCATGTGAACTGGAATTATTCTGACAATGGTTTATCTGTACAGGGGTAAAGGGAAGGGAAGGAGGCCTTCACAGGGGAGAGACTAGTTGACACTTCAGGACTGCATTGTCGTCATGTCCAGGCGCAGGTCCTTCAGATCTGGATATGGCCTGGATCTGGAGGACTGCGGTAAACCTCAGGATAAACAGAGAGACTAATATTAGCATAGATGTCATCCTTCTTATGATGTAACAAGTACATCAGGATTTATGGGAAGTGTTCCCGGTTCCGGCTGACCTAAACTATAAAGCCTAATATTGAATTATAGAAGTTTATAATGTGTTATGTGTATGCTAGGTCAAAGAGATGTGTCTTTAGTCTAGATTTGAACTGTTCCACAGTTTTGGTGCTAAATAGGAGAAGGATCTACCGCCAGCAGTCGATTTTGATATTCTAGGTTTTATCAACTGGCCGGAATTTTGAGATCGCAATAGACGTGATGGACTATAATGCGTTAAGAGCTCGCTCAAGTACTGGGGAGCTAAACCATTTAGTGCTTTGTAAGTATGTAAAGTAAGTAAGTAAAATGTATACAATGTTTAATAGGGAGCCAGTGCAGTGTGCAGAACCGGAACCGGGCTAATGTGGTCATACCTCCTGGTTCTCTAGCTGTCATAATTTTCATAAAACTTCATCATTTTCTCAACCTCGTGGATTTTAAATCTGTTTTATTTTTCTGTGAACCCCAGAAGTACAGTGTATCATTTTGAAGAATTTTTGCACAGCTCTTTTTGTGCTTTGAATGAACTATTCCTTTCAGAGCAGAAGGCATTACCACAGACTGGAGGGAAATGAGCTTCCCAAAAAGCCCCTGAAAAATAGCTCTACATTTCTCAGCATGTGTTCTCAGCATTCTTCAGCTCACATCAATTCCTCTTGTTTAGTGCTGAAGGGAGGAGTTCTCGTGTCCCGTGAATCAGTTGAACAGCAGCCGTCACCTCACCTGCAATGTTAAGAATCGATTCAAAATAAATGAAAACTGTGGCACAGGCTGCAGGGTGAGTCTGAGACTATAGTAGATGATGCAGTTCATTTTGAAAGTGAAAAATTCTTTAAATTCAGGCTTCATTTAAATAAAATGAAACATATTTGTAAATGTGTCATAGTAAGTACAGCAAATCTCTTCTTTGGTAAATGACGGGAATGGTTTTAGATGGCTCATACAATGACAATGAGTGTGTTGGTTGATACACAGAAAAAAAAAAAAAAAAAAAAACTGTTAGTAAGCAGGAATGCAAGGAATGTTTTAGTATTGTTATGTTAACATGGTTGCTTACTAATTTACAATGTAATGGAAAACTTCAGACGATGTTCTGATAAACATTCTGATCAACAACTGAGTTCCTGTGCGTCCACGTCAGAAAGGCATTTACGGGATGGGGTTGCCGCGAAAGAAACATTTAGACCTGAAGAATCTCACACATGCAGATTGCTAAGCCCTTTGTTTGGTTTGTAAAGGGTGCTGTTCAATGATGTAC
Source organism: Abramis brama (assembly GCA_022829085.1). Classification (NCBI taxonomy): domain Eukaryota; kingdom Metazoa; phylum Chordata; class Actinopteri; order Cypriniformes; family Leuciscidae; genus Abramis; species Abramis brama. The sequence continues at coordinate 60,196,409 of CM040766.1, read as the reverse complement.
ATCAGTGGCTGCTAGCTGTTTCTTGCATACATTACTGTTTTGTGTATTTAGCATCTATGGAGTGCTGTAATCAACAATCAACAATCAAAAACCAATAACCTTTTACATCAAATAAAAGAGCAAAAACCAATCACCAACTAATGGCTAAATCGCACCAAGAATGAAATTAATAACGTTTGGAATGCTTATTTTGGATTATTCTGAATTAAATTCTGAACGCTTGATTCTGACTGGTTGACGGACATCCTAAAGTGTGCAGTTATTTTCCAGTAAACACGCAGCTAAAATATAACCCACCTTAAAAAATAAAAATAATACAGAACAAGAAAAAACAGAGATATAACTAACAATAGGTTAAAAATGACAAACTATATTCATGTTTTGCCCACAAAATTACATTTCATTATTAATGGAATCCTGCTCTCTTTCTCACGCTCTTTCTCCCATACAAACGTACACACATGTATGAAACAATCATCCAACCAAACAACCAATCAACCAACCAACCAACCAGCCAACCAACCAACCAACCAGCCAACCAGCCAACCGACCAACCAACCAACCAATTTATCATCCAACCAACCAACCAACCAATTTATCATCCAACCAACCAACCAACCAACCAACCAACCAACCAACCAATTTATCATCCAACCAACCAACCAACCAACCAACCAACCAACCAACCAACCAACCAACCAACCAACCAACCAACCAACCAACCAACCAACCAACCAACCAACCAACCAGCCAGCCAGCCAGCCAGCCAGCCAGCCAACCAACCAACCAACCAGCCAACCAGCCAACCAACCAACCAACCAACCAACCAAACAGTCAACCAACCAACCAACCAACCAACCAGCCAGCCAGCCAACCAACCAACCAACCAACCAGCCAACCAACCAAACAGCCAACCAACCAGCCAACCAATTTATCATCCAACCAACCAATCAATCTCTCTTTAATAATTGCATTAGTCTGGCATAAGCCTTGGTTACAAGCCCAAAAATGACGTTTTGGAATTAGCAATGGAGGCGTGGGATTAGATGCGTAAGAAATTAGTCCTACACACAAGAGCATTTTTTTAAGCACAATAACCTGACAAAAATAAAAAATACAACATCTGAACAATGTCTTGAGGTATGGTAACTGTTGTATAAACGAAGAAAAAAAAAAAGAGACTACTGGACATTGAATTATTCGAAAAATAATGCACACCTGAGGTTTAACAGCATAACTACCTCGTGTGCATTGTTTTTCTAATAATTCAATGCCCTGTCTTCAATTACTCTTTACTTAATACCTACTGGTTTACTCACACTATAAAGTGCATACTGTGCAGAATTCAGTTAGTTAGCTAGTATTCCTTTCCCAACAACCTATTTGAGCCTACGCATCACACCACATTTAGTTGTCATGATAGCAAAGGGGGCTTGGCTTTCTCGTAAAGCCTGGAATAGCAAATCTATATCCTCTGTTCATCGCCTGTCAGGAAACTATTTTTTGCCTTCTTCAACAGCATATTATTAATCTTGACACAATCCACTTTGAAACATTTTCTTGTCAGTTTACATATTCTCAGACTATTTCATCTGCATGTGTACAGAGCAGAAAAGCGAGAGCAGAAGGACATGTTTCATGCACATTTGCACTGTGCTGTGATTTTTCATATTAGTAGTCTGTTGGGTCTCCAGATGATGTCAAATTTGGGTCCTGAAGCAAAACGCATGACAGCATGACTCTTTAAAACTATATTATTTAGACACTGTTCTTCACAGTGCAAACAGTATATGACAGCTGAGCAAACAGCTCTGTCAACAGTGGCATACCATTACAGTAAATGAAGGGCATGTCTTTTTTTACCCAACGTGCAATTGTGTCCTGTGTTTACACACGTTTGTTTAAAGGCTTCTCCCTCCACTCCGCTGGTGTGCAGTGAATCGTGAAAGATTCTCCATCTGTCATCGTTCATTGCACACCAGCGCCAACGGGAATTTCAGTGGAAGTTATAAAAGCGTACCTAATTGGTAATAAGGCCCAGGTTTCCCATTTAAATAATAACTGCAGTATTACCTCAATGTGTGCAGTAAAGAGTACATGTAGTGGATGATGCATTTTACCACAACTACAGTAAACTGGAATGCAGTAGATTACAGCAGCTTTGACTGCTTCAGTAAAAATGTGGTTATTTAAAGTTAAAGGTGTAATCTAACGGTTGCACGTGTTCCAGCCATGCTAAGCATTAGCATTCATGTGCTTCATAATTTGAATCCGACTTGACTGACTTCCTATTAGTTTATATCAGCTGTGTGCCATCACCGTTAACCGTTAAAATAGCACAGAGCCCTACACCTCCCACAAACATCACAGACACCTGCTCCATATTTCATCTCTCTGATCATCACAGAATAAAATGGAACTACATCTACAAACAGATTTGGTTGTAATATATTTTAAAACAAATTTTCAAATGAGTCCTTATTTCCTCTAGCGAGAAATTTGTCTACAGCTGCTGCTTTTAGATAATATCTTACACTTGGTTACACTTACACTGGTTCAGTTCAGTTTGCTTGTGGATGTACTACAAATAAGTAGATGAATAAAAAGTGTTGCCTTTATTTTCATGTTTTATTAATGCAAATTTAGTTAAATTGTTATACTGTTTTATCCTGGCAGGCTAAAAAAAATATATATATTTATAGGATCTACTTGATAACAATTCCTCATTACAATTTGCACATTTTAAGTAAGTTTTACTGCTACTGCTCTATACAACTTACCTGTTATTATCAAGTAAAATCTACTTACTATTGAACTTAAAATTCATTTGACATTTAATTGACACTTAACATTTAATCGAAGTAATTAAATAATTATTATTTAATTATACTTAATTTATTTAATTTCACATATAGAATTAAGTAACATAATAAATTTGACAAAATTTACTTTTTACTCAAACAATACAACACTGAATTAAACCACACTTTTTAAGTGTATACTTTTCTTAGAAACATCTAAATAATTAATACAAAATATATTGTATAAATTCCATACTGTATCTACATAATAGAAGTAAAATGATGCCCAAACACAGAGACCTGAATACTTGGTACACAATACACAATGACGGTAACATTCGATAAATCGTTTTTGAGTATGAATGTGTCATTTTGAGTAGACGATGAATCCAGATGTCACAAAATGGCAAGTTACCAAACTTAACAATAAAAGCAATGATAAAATACAGCTGGAAAACAGTGAAAAATCTACTTTTTTGAATTATTCATGCGCCAGTGCATGATGGGAACACCAGTATTAGAAAATTTGAGTAGGTTTTACCTAATTTTATATTGTTGATATTTACACTTTTTTTTTTCTACAAGCTTGAATTGAGTACACATATAGGATTTACTTTGTTTTTTAAGTTCTTGCCTGAAGTAACTTTTTCATGTAGAAATTACATTTGTTTTTTCTGTAGCATTTACTTCAGCACAGAATCATTTTCACCAGTGTAGTTCCACTATACAATGAATGTCCTATTCATAAAAATACATGAATCAAACTGGTTTAAATACACATGACCTAGTCTAGTGGCTTTATCTCCAGATAGGCAGAGCAGTGGATTTGAATGGAGGGAAAATTATCTGTAGCAGATTCCAGGAAAAGGGTAGATATAAGAACGCATGAATGAATGGATATACTATTTACATTCTTCTGAATGGAGCTTGTGTGCATCTGTTTCCATAGAGTATGTTTGAACAGTATGTTTGAGAGTTGATTTTGTTACAGACAAATGCTTCTCTGAATTTAAATAAGTCGCTGGTACTGTTTCAGGCAGACCGTACGATTTGTGGAAAAGCCTTTGCTATTATTTGAACAAGTCTTCATAGAAGCTCACAATTGCAGAAGAGTTCAAAGCATTTCCAGGTAGCTGAGGTTTGACTAATTATAACCGAGTCAGATATGAATGTTAAGAAAGAGCTGTTTTGAGAATTAGGGTGTGCTCAACGCCCACATGAACATCTGAACGTGTGGGCGGAACTGTTGCAGTTAGTGGGTTGTATATTCTTGAGCTACAATGTTTCCTGTATGTTGATAAAATAGTTACAGTATAAAAACACTAAAATAAATAAGTATTTTTTTATAAAATACACTGAATACACACCAAAGATGTTTACAGACAAAAGGTGCATTGCTAATAATCAAAAAGTTTATTTGATTTACTTAAAGCCGTTGATACTTATTCCATTGCTCTTTAAAGGTAAAGTGTGTATTATTTTTATTTTTTTTATTTTTTTTAATACTTTGTCTAATCACAGCTTATACAGCCATTTCTAGATTGGTTACCCAAAAAGGTCAGCACCACTGACCTTCAAAAAGTGCATTTCTACCATTGGGCTGAACATAATGAAGAATGGTTCCAGTTGTGTTTCTACTTGAACATGATTGGCACAGTACAATTACAAACCATTCATGGCCTGGCTTTCTTAGCATGATAGCTAATCGTGTTCTCCTGTGCTGGTGGAGCACCTGTAGAGACGTTTATGGTTGATTATGGTTTGACGATCGTCAGTGAGGTCCATTATGTAAGCTAACTCATTAAAACATACAATATAACAACATTTTACTCATATAATATTTATCTGGGAAACTTCCTACCTATCTACACATTGTAAAGTGATCATCCTCTATTGTGTGCTCACTCCAGTGTTTACCTACAATATCAGACCATCGGCCAGTCCTGCGTCAGCAAGCTAATGCATTTTCTAATCCTGATTTCACAGCACCACAGTGGAAAATGAAACCGTAAATCTGCCAACTGGCCTGGATCAGCTAGGAAGGGCACTGTCTAACAACAAAAAAAATGTTGATGGTGGAAAAGAGGTTAAATATTGCACTGTTTGTTTGAGCAGCGTTTTCCAAAAGCGGCGATAGCTAACTATGGTCTCATGTTTTGTCGTTTCCAACATAGTTCAACGATTTGGTATTTCTTAAAACAATAGATTTAACAAACATTCAAGGACAGCATTGCAAAGTTGTGAGGTCAGAACTACAGCTCTTAACCTGTTTAGAAGTTTAGGGTACGTTTACACAACAACAATGCACTAAATCCATGAAATCCATGAAAACGACTAAAATCGCTGTATTATTTATGCCAGGCCAGTAGGTGGCGACGTCACTTTGTAAAGAAACACTACGAGCCTATAGACTAAGCAAGCAATATGCATGCGCATGACGTCACTCTTTCACAAATGTGTGATTTTTGTAGTTTACATGGAGACGACAATGGTATCGTTTTCAAAAACTTGCACTTTGAAACACTTTTTCAAAAGATTGCATTTTCAGGCCCCCAAAACACTGTTATCATGTAAATGAATGGCCTGAATGTCTTAAAATGACTTAAACAAATCATTATTTTGAGCTAAATAAACTAGTTAACATGCAGTTGCAATGTATGCAATGTATTTCATCGACAACACCTGGGGCCAGATTTACTAAACAGGGCAAATTAGCAAGAGAGCATAATCTCATAAAAGCACTGATGTAGGTGGAAAGTTCTACTCGTGATCTACTGACGACACGCAAATGAAAGAACACAGATGCAGCCAGATCATTTCCATAATGGCCAACACAATCCACCAAGAGCAGCGCAAACTAGCTTCTGGTTTAAGACATGCTTTTCTGGGGCAGTAAATACCAGTAAACTGACTAGCGCAAACCTTAGTAAATCCCCTTGCATGATTCATTTAAATATTCTCCTCCCATAAATTGATAAAAAAAATTTAGAGCTGGTTTTCAGCAGAATTAAAGTCATTGAACCATAATTTTTCTGTTATCACTGTAAAGCTGCTTTGAAACAATCATTCATTGAAAAATCATTGAAAACAATGTATTGTATAAAAAGCACTATATAAATAATTGATGCATCGTGCTTAAGCAGCGAGTTATGTTGTTTTATGTTGAAATGCCTTCCAGCCCAATGCATCATTGAATCTAACAATATCATGATTGGGGGCAGGGCTATTTGTTCGTCCTGCCCCAATGGTTCATTTGGAGTTTTATGAATCAGCCGCTGCATTGCTGAAATGTACCCAAAGGGCCCTATTTTAAGGATCTAAGTGCATGGTCTAAAGCGCACGGTGCACTTAAGGCGTGTCCAAATCCACTTTTGCTAGGTTAACGACGGGACAAATAGTCGGTGCATCCGGCGCATGGTCTAAATGGGTCGTCCCTATTCTCTTAATGAGTAATGTGCAATAAACCAACCAGAGTCTCATCTCTCATTCCCTTTAAATGCCAGTTGCCCTTGCGCAATGGCAGTTTCACTATTTACATGGTGGAATTTGCAAGTGGAAAAACGAATCTGCTCGTGTGCAAGGTTAAAGCGAGACCATCTACGGGACAAAGTGTACACGCATTGTGGACCCGCCTATAGGGTCATATTACGAACACGCTCTTTAAATGACAAAAAAATACTGCGCCATTGACTTTAGACCAGGTTTCAGTTGGTCAATGGCGCAGTATACTTCAGTTGCCACAAAATAGCAAAGCGCCAACAATGTGCCTGAACACAAACTCGTTTTCAGATCAACACGCCCAAATACATTTAGCTATTTAAACAACTTGGCGCAGGACGTGAAAATGATAACTGTGTCAGGCTGAAACTAGCAAAAAACACTTGCGCCGTGCCTGGCGCTGCATTGCACCGGGTGTGTGAAAGGGCCCTAAATGCCAATTGTGTATATTGATTATAAGCTTCAAATAAATACTCCCTGTAAGAAAAGAAAAAAATGGAGGTGTCACTGCACACTCATCCAAACTCTTTGATCCAGCTCATGTTTACTCAAAAGGAGCAGCAGGGTTTTTCAGGAGTGATGATGTGCCTGTGGGTTTATGAGTGTTCGGTTAGCTCCAAGGCCTCTGTGTATGTCATTTCCTGTCAGAGTGGTGAGTAGCCAGGATGTCTTCTCTCTGGGTCATACAGTTGCATTGAATTGATATGACTAAAGCACCACCCATATTTTCTGTAATATAAAAGCTAATAAAAATAGTAAAATAGAACTGTTGTGAATCTCAACACAAGGCTGATTTTGAGTACAAAAGGATTCTTGCTTATGAAATATTGCTTAAATACTTTATATAGTGTAGACTATAAATGGCTATAGGCAAGCTCTTTTCATAAACCAGGAAGAAATTAACTGAGAACAAAAGAAACATGGCACTACTCTCTGAATCATAAGCTGATGATACATTGTGTTCATCGGAAGGGATTCCTGATACCACAATATGAGTCACATTTCTCAGACACTTATTTGAATCACTGAAGAAAAAGACTACCTTACTTTCACATATGCTCACTCACTCATGGACAGCTCTCACCTACCTACAAATAACATCTATTTATTTCTTCATTCTTTCTCCTAAAAGTCGATGGGATTAAATGGAGAGCAAATGGAGAATATCCAGCCTTTAAGATGTTTCTCCTAAAAGAAAAGAAATCTCACATTGCCTCCTCTAGAGGTTCAGAAGAGATCTCAGAGATCTCCTCAGATTTTCCATGATAGGCCAACAACGAAACATGTACGATTTCAGTATGATCTCAGACATTTCTCATCACTTTCATCAAAGACCAGATTATCACCCCCACGCTTTCCCTGATATTCCAAGGGTTGCTGGTGAGCATCTGTGGGGCTAGTTTTTAAGGTGTTGACAGGGCTTGACATTAACCTTTTGTTCACCAGCCACTGTGGCGAGTGGTTTTTCAAAGTTTCTAACCACTCAGCATTTCACTGGCCACAATTTTGATACCATGGGGAAAAACTGGCATGTAGATATTTTTAATATTATCTAATAATTTGGCAGCAGGTTTATTAGGCCGCTGTCCCTTTAAGACCTGACGCATAGATCCATGCGTTACACATGCGTTTTCTTTCTCAACTGTTTACGTTCACTTAAAACAGAACTGACTGTGTTTACGATAATACTTGAGAATATTTGACTGTTAAGGTCAATAAGTAGCAAAAAAGAACTCAATTTAGTTCTGAGAGGCGGCTTTATGTGCGCAAGCTTTGAGTGTGAGCACAAAATCTGTGGTGAATGAGTAAAATGATGCGCAATACATGCAACCCCTCGCCAAAATTCCTGTACTGTACTTAAGAATCTTTTTGGCTACTTTGCACTTTGACTGAAAACTTCTACTCTCTAGATGCATGTTTTTTTTTTTTTTTTTTTTTTTTTATGGCTGCATTTTAAATCGCATACTTTCCCTATTATACAGCAGGCGAAAAACAGTATGTCACAAAAAAGAAAGAAAAAAAGAAAGAAAATATGTCTGAATTCACAGTACTCATAAAAGAGTAGGCAAAAAGAACCAGATGACCTACTTCTCCCGGTGAGATGCTGAAGTGTGCAGACGATGATCACTTTACTATCCCATGAGGCCACAGGAGAGGATTTGTGAATGACAGTGAACTGACGCTAGTCACATGATAATGGCAGATGTAGTATGTAGTACGAATTGCATTCATACTACACAAATTCATACATACTTTCTACAGCGGTCGTGAAGTAATTACTTATTCAAAATAAGTCCCTTAGAGAGTATGTCAAGTCAAGTCACCTTTATTTATATCTAGCGCTTTTTACAATACAGATTGCAATAGACAGACTCTGACAGATTTTGTCTGACAGGGTTTTGTCGGATCAATGTGTTACGTCGGTGTCTGTTGGTTTTAGTCTGTGCTTGTTTTTGGCACATATTCAATCGGTGTCGGGTTGTGGAAAGTCTGAGAAGTGACATACTGTAATCTGGTGATTGTCCACATTGGTCAGCGTCTGTCGGTGCAGTGTGAATTGGCCTTAACTCGTCAACATAATTTAACCAAAGTTGTACAGCCAATTTGATTATTCTTCACATTTTATGGCAGCAACTGAACTTGAACTTGATTTTTATACTTATATTTCTTCTAAGGAATTTGAGAAGAGACAAATGTTTTTGAAGTCAGAGAAATCAGTCTACAAACTGCTGACATATAGTCTCAGAAATGAATCTGTGATAACATTAAAATTACACCATTCACCTTTAAATGAAACACGGGAACTCCACAATCTATAAGTCTCCTGAGTAACGACAGCGCAACCTCTGAGTAATACAGTTTTCCTCTGGATTTCTCTAACAGATGTAGATTCACACAGCATTGTGACTGTCCTCCTCTGAGAAATCCTCCTCTTTGATTCAGTGCCCTTGTCCTCACATGCTCTCACCCAAGGCTGGCGTTTAAATATATATCTCTTATCTTTGCTCCTCAGCCGGTTGAGGCTTTGTTCTCACCTGACCGACCTCGTGCTATTTGAGCTTGTTCTCCTTCTGCTAAACTTCTGAACCGCAAAAATGTGTGAACACCTGTTGCCTAGCTTGCTTCTGATTCCTGGAAAACTGACAGGATGTTACAGTAGATGAGGTCTCATAATGGCACTGAGAGATCTGCAGTAGTGGAAATACTCACACACACACACATTCACATATAATGGAGAGAAACATGACCGCAGTAGTGGAAGTGATAGAGACTGAGAGAGTGTGTGGTGTTTAGTACAGTGTGCGTTGAGGGTCTTTTTGTTCTACAGACTGAGTCAAAAAGAATGTGATACCACAAAAGAGGGTCTGTTAAGACCACTCGAGATACGTCTCTGATCAAGGTTTCCATTAGAGGAAATCTGAACGTTTAGTTACTGTAAAGCTTTGACAAGTGTGAGAAGTATAAAAAAGATGTTACTCAGATGAATGCGTGTTCACGGCTCTGTGTGTGGTTGTATGTGTCTTTTACGATAATGCAAGTAATGATGGAAACATTTTGTGTTGCTGATTAGCTAATGCAGATGACAGTAATTGTTTATCTAGCTCACCTAAATGAGAATGTACTATAGACTTTAAAAAAAAAGGTCTCTGCAGAAATTGCTAGTAAATGTCACAAACGGTTGCAATGAATCAGCAAGTGACCTATTTATGAAACATGACGTTTTGGTTACACTTTATTTCGATAGTCCACTTTAGACATTCTACTAACTATAGGTAACTTTGCAACTACATGTCAACTAACACTGATTAGAGTAACTGTCAGTAGACTGTTTGGTTATGGTTAGGTGTTAGGGTTTGGGTTAGGAGAAGTTGAACTTGTAGTTGCCAAGTTACTTATAGTCAGTTGAATGTCTGTTGGGTGACCATCAAAATAAAGTGTTAGCAGACAGTCTACTAATACTCTAATGACAGTTAGTTGACATTTAGCTGCAAAGTTACTTATAGTTAGTAGAATGTCTAAAGTGGACTATCAAAATAAAGTGTTACCGACATTTTGACATTTGACATTGTTAGACATTACTTTCTAAACGTACTCCAATAATCTTTGTTTTATGTACAACTTCACAGTGTAGACCTTTAGGATTTTTTTTTTTTTTTTTTAGTATAGTCTAACAGAAACCCTATCCCTTAGGCCGCAAAAAGCATTTTAGCCAGCTGAAAACAGCCAGACGCTCTTCCTCGTTAGAGATGTATTGCATTTTTACCCAAAGCTGAACATTTTTCAACTCTCTGCAACCAGAAATAATCGCCAAGCACGCTGCGTGAAATAGATGCACAGCGCCTCTTCACCCTGCTGCTGTTTTTAAAGAGGTCATGACATGGATTTTTTTAAATTATTTTAAAACTTTCCTTGAGGTTCACTTATAATATATATATATTCGGAAAAAACTATTTTCAACCTTCATTCTGACCCTCTCTGTATAAAAATTATATAGTGATGGGGACAAGACCGCCTATGCCGAGTCTGAGTCAAGACCGAGTCTTTGAAGGGTCGAGACCGAGTCAAGACCGAGTCCGTTGGTTTTCAAATACAGTCGAGTCCGAGTCAAGACCGAGTCTTTAGGAGTCGAGACCAAGACCATAAAAACATGTCAGTTTTCATATTCATGATTTAATATCACCCCAGTTAATAATCAACAGTTAGGCCTACAGACTAAGCTAGATTGGGAATTGTTTAGAGGAGCAGTCTTAACGTCTTAATATGGACTATGCTTTTACTATCATTAAAAAAATCCCTACCACATGCATCATCTTCTGCATATTTTTCTAAACTGCTTCAACAGTGCTGCTCTGTCATCAACATGTTAAGCCCACCCTGACTTTTTTAATCATAGTTAAGACATGCAGAGCAAATTAAAATTGTCTAGTGGTATGTATTCTAGTGGACTAGTGATGGGGACGAGACCGCCTATGCCGAGTCCGAGTCAAGACCGAGTCTTTGAAGGGTCAAGACCGAGTCAAGACCGAGTCTTTGAAGGGTCAAGACCGAGTCTTTGAAGGAACAAGTCCGAGACGAGTCCGAGAAAGCAGAAATCGGTCTCGAGACCGGTCTCGAGTACTACATCACTAGTTTTTAAGGCGCGGCTCTTTTAAGGCCTATCAGTAAACAGCCTCTGTTATGATTGGCTAACATCATTGCATAGGAAACAGTTTCAACGCCCACTTGCTATTGCATGTGAGTAAGTGTTTTGAAGACATTATCCTGTAACACTTTAGTTTAGGGTCCAATTCTCACTATTAACTAGTTGCTTATTGTGGCGAGCAGGACAAGGCCTCGTATCTCTCACGGAGGAGCGGAGGCATAAAAGGAGGAGCGACGACAGTGAAGAGTGAGAGAGGAACAGACCTGAACTTATGTTGTGTTTTGTTTATTATATGTGACAGCAGTCATCCGTGAGGGGCTCCTCTCTTTTACTTTCGTTTTGTTGTTTGGTTATTTTACGTTATTAAAGTCTTTAAATGTTTGCCGGTTCCCGCCTCCTTCTTCTACGTCTAACTGTGATACACTAATTATCATGTTTTTTACTGGGATATTGGCTGTTTATTAGTACTTATAAAGCACATATTAATGCCTTATTCTGCATGACCATATTCTACATCCCTTAATCCTACACCATATACTTAACAACTACCTTACTATCTATATTTAAGAAGTAATTAGGACTTTTGAAACAAAAGTCATAGTTTATAGTTAGTTAATAGTGAGAATTGGACCCTAATTTAAAGTGTGACCCATTATCCATATAAAACAGTAATTTACAGACAGCTTTTAATACGGTTTGTGATGCAGCTGCTGTCAGATCCAAGATGGCTGCTTCATCTGTCAACAAAAGTTTCTTTGTGAACTCTCTGTGCCTCTTGTACAAAACTATCTGAAGTCAAATGCTCCGAACAAACATATAATCCTCCAACGTGATTCAGGACACCATTAAGTTAAACCATCCACTTGTTCCTGACGCTGGGATCCTCCTGAAGTCCGTACAGACACGCAAACCAAACTGAACTCCATTTGTCCTGTTTTTGTTGACAGATGCAAGCGCGTTTGTGGAGTACATCAGAGATTGAACACATACGCTATCTGTAAACTGTATCCAGTATAGACCATGCCAAGTATTAAAGGATTAAATGGTCATTCCATGTCAAATCAACCAAATTTCAGAAGCTTCTCCTGCTCACATTTTTCTATTATTATTGACATCTCAATATCTCTGGGATTGATATTGGGCCTTAAAAATTAAGATTCCAAAAGAAAAGTTTATTAAGAATTAGAATCTAGAAGGATATTAAGATATATTTAATACTGTTAGAGTTACAGGCACGCAAACTTTGGAAAAACTATATTTATGGCACTCAGACAGGTATATCATATGCAGTTGTGTTAAAAAAACGAGATACATTGCTAGTTTCAACATAATTTGTTGTTCAGATATTCCTCGGATATTAAAAAAATGATCAGCTGTGTGCAAAGTTACCCACATTTGGTTTTCAACCACTAAAAATGTGTACAATTAACCAGTTTATTCGTGGAACCACATTAAGATCTCTGGAAGTGAAACATATAGGGCCTTTAAAACATGAATCTAAAAGGATATTACGATATCTGGGTTAGGGTTAGGGTTAGTTTCTACTTAGTTTCTACTTAGTTTCTACTTCTTGAGTGAGTATGTAAACCAGAAGTGCTTTTTGCTATGAAGCTTAATGCAAAAACAAAAGTGCTGCATGGGGTGTATAAAATCTCGGTGCTCTTTGGTTGTGGGATAATATATCTCTGAAGACAAGAATTCCAAGGCACTCGAATGTTAGTGAAAAAAGTTAAAAAGCCTTTATTTCATTCCTGGCTTATTTTAAAAATTGGTGAGAAGTACACCTACGCGTTGCGGCTACATGCCTTCATCAGGGTGTTTTGCTATTTTTGAACTGTCACCGTTGGCATATAATAGAAGAAAGATGACTAAAGTCAACAGCTTTAACGATAGACCTACCAATCTCTGTGTAAAAATAAAATAATGATGCTGCCATCTTTCTTAAGTAATTTTACCGCTCTGTAATTTGATCAAATCTCTGGTGATTATTGTCATTTTGACCTCCTCGACAAAACAGTGAATTACTCAGTAAATATACATTCATGACATGTAATATTTGGCTTTCTTCTCAATTTATGTATTTCTTTCACAAGAAGAAAAAAAGATCAAAATCAAAAATTTCTCCGGTTGAGTTGACACAGAATGACTCTAGATTTTTGATCAGGCCGAACAGACAGCTGACGTTTGGGGTCGACATTTGGCGTGAGTTTCTGTAGACACTGCAAGAGCTGCGAAAGGCAGCGTGCGATCTTGCCCACCTCTGTGGCGTAAAGTTAGCATGCATCATGTACATAATTTCTGAGAAAGAGGAAGTGCCTGGCTGTTGACACAGCAGCTGATGTGTGAGAACCATGGCTGGTTCTTGTAAGTACACTTGAACTGAATTCAACCAAATTAAACATGAGGGCCGTGACTTCCTGTGGTCTTTCACGTAAGAGCCGGTCAGTTGCTTTCTTTTTATTGTTTATTTAAAAAATAAAAAAAAGTGTGAGATAAATTTGGTGTTACAAGGTACTAAGAGTACTAAGAGTACAAGTTTGAACTGAGTTACCTGGAACTTGCATTTCATCACAACAATCTTGTTGCTTAATTCTTTAATTGAGAAAGCAACAAGAAATGACATCAAACTGCCCATCTTCTGCTGATTGTGAAACATTGTCAAACCCAGAATCTGATTTACTGGTAATTTACATGCAACAATAGTTTTTTTGTTTTTTGTTTTCTTGATGATGTTAATTTAGTACAAATGTATTAATGAGTTTAATTTGGATTATTTATTTTCTGTTTGTGCAAATGTGCAAACCCTAATGCTTCAAGCTATAAACAACCTTGATTTTGTGAGTTGTCAGAATGCAGTTCATAAAGTGTTTGCATACTTGTTTCTGGTCTTGGATTGCAGTGAACCTTTGTTGAGTTTATTACTTTTATTATGTATGAATGAGTTCATTACTTTCATTATGTTTTTATTTTCCCTGAGGTCAGCTTGCTAACCATTTCCATATTTTTTCTTATTCTCAAACTGTTAAGGTCAGACTGAAGTGATCAGGGACGTTGTCCACAATAAACTTCATCTACACTAGTGGTTTTCAAACTTTATTGATACTCCCCCCCAAACTTTTAAAAAAAAACAGCCTGACTACCAAATAATTTCACTAAAAATAATAAAGACAGAATTTTTTTTTTAAATTGCAAACCATGCAATGAACATAACTTTTAAGTGAAATAAAAAATGTAAATATTTCAGTGATGCTTTGGCTAAACAATAATATAATCAATGTATAATCAGTTGCTGCAGTGAGCTCTGGACAGTCTTCTCGAGGTGCTTTTCAATGGTGAATAAGGTCTATGCTGGGCTTGTTCAGACAGAGACAAGTGAACGGTCTGAAGAATGATTCAGTGGAATTGTCTTTCAGTGCGACTTTATAAAGACAGAGCGCCAACCGCTTTCCACGCCATTGCAATGGCTGTTTTCTTTTATTTATTTTCTAAAGGCTGACCCCCCACCCCCCCCCCCCCACCCCACCCCCACGCACACACACACACACACCCCCACAGTCCCCAACAGTCCGTAGCAAAACATGGACAATGTTTTTTAAAGTTCAGAGTCACTGCCAAGTGTTAAAAAGTACAGCTTTCTGTCTTTCCAGTAAGTCTCTTTTAACCTCTTTCAGTTCTACTGCACTGGAGATTGATCAACAACACTCTGCAGTGACACAATATCTTCACATGCAAGCCAGCGTCTTTCCCATTTTTGTAATATTGGCCAACGTTCAGAGTATTCCACTGTTACGAGAGAACATCTTGGCAGAATGCCTTTAACTGTGCAGTGTGAGTCTTTCGGGCAGCCTTACAAATCTTTTTTAAGAACACAGTGTTTATGTGTAAACCAACTAAAGCAAAATTATCCGCTGCTCTGGCATCCTCCACTGTTTTGTGACGAAATGTTACTATTTATATGACAGGTTAAAGAGGTACTTCATGTGCGCAAAATGGGCTTTAAATAAAACTCGGTTGCCTAAACAGTAGAAAATGGGTTATCCGATTAGAGAAAACATAGAAAAAAAAGGCTGTTGTCTTCCCTTTTTCCAAATAGCCATGGGCCCTGGCTTTTAAACATCATTTTCCCGGTGCGCAAGTTCAACTGAGGGGGACCGTTAAATTTGTTTTGCATATGGGCCCAGGGCTGACTTGCTAAATGCCACAGCTTTTAACAGAGTCAAATATCACCTTGCTTAAGTAGGAAATACTTCTTAGCAAACTTTTAGTCATAATGCTGTCGACTTGTATTGTTCCCATTTCAAGAATTCCAAGAGTAAATGTTTAGCGGTAGTGGGTTCCTTTGGGTTTCCAGTGTAAGATCCAGTGCGTTGTAGCAAATAATCGTAAATACGGAGAGAACGGCAACATGGAAAATCTGAAATTTGATTTCAAATGATCATGGACACAGTATTTTAGGCCAAACGGAGGGGAAAAACAGAAAGAAACTACGGTTCTGTCAGTTCCCACCAAAATTGATCTTGGAAATGACTTGGAATATGTAACACAAGTTATATGGGTTATTTTGTCAAATGTGGGAATGGAAAGATTAGGGTTTGTAAAGACATGAGGGCGAGTAAATAATCCTGTTCTTTATCCGTGTCATGTCAGGGACTTCAGGCTGAGTTTCAACTGGCATGGCTTTTAAGCATAATTTCTTTAGAAACATATTTCTTTAAAGTTTCCTCTTTTCTATGTGGGCTCTATGGCAACAGCAACGGTACAATAATATCATATTTCTTTCAGGTGGGCAGCTAGTTTCCATGGATGCACAGAGGGCTGTGTTTGTGCTGGGCTTTGTGCTGCGAGGTTTCCATTGACGTCAGAGTCTCTGGCTGTAATCTGGAGCGGTCACCATGGTTGCAGTGTATTTCTCTCTCTCTCTCTCTCTCTCTCTCTCTCTCTCTCTCTCTCTCTCTCTCTCTCTCTGTCTCTCTCTCTCTCTCTCTCTGGGAGTAGTTCCAAACGAGCAGGCGCATTGCTGTCTCTGTCTTTCTCTCTGATTTTTTTGGATCAGGGATATAATTACTGTAGGTACTTGTTTAGAGAAAACTTGAACAAGAAAAGTGAAAAAACTTTAACACTAAAAACAAGGCTACCTGTGATATAGGCTCTGGCACTGGAGACAATCTAAACAATTAGGCAAATTTTAATATCTAAATTTCATTATGTATCTCCTCTCGTGTTTTATTGTGTGCCAGCAAACTGTGCTGTAGGAAAAAGAGAGCAGAATGGTGAATGACGGAGCGCCAGTGTGATTCATGCTGTGACCTGTTATGATAAGTGTCACTGAAGATCACGGAGAGACGGCGTTCTCCATCGCTGTCTGGGAGCTTCATCTTAGACAGACCTTTATCTCACACTGCAAAAATGCAGGAGGCATTGTAATGTTGTCATTTCTTTCTGTTCAGTGTTTGGACTGTGCTGAGAGATTGGATTTATTACAGAGGGATCAAAAGGTCTGAGATCACACTGAAATTATGCAAAAACGTTTTTACATTTCGGGAAAATGTTGGTTATTTTGAAAACTTCTGGGTCGAAGTAAATAAAGGTCGAAGATAGATTGACATTAATATTTGGGAAATACTAAAGGGGAATTGCACAAAGTTATTATGTGTGAAAGTCACAAGACTCAGTGCTATACTCTATTATATGTCTGAGTTGGACGTGTTCAGCTGTTTTGTTTTACTTTATTAAGGTCGGATTTGAAGCATAACCTTCTGTGGTGCAAAATCAAATATTAATGCTTATTTCGAGGAAAAGCTAAAAGGCTGTTTAATTATTCCATGTTTTTATTGAGCTGTGCTGACAGAATCACCAGAAATTACATTATGTAATAGTTCTCATACTATACACCCTTTACATGAGAAACATCACCGCTGAATTATCATACAAAGGAAGGCCATTCAATAATGCTTTGGTCTTTGAGAATCGCTATGAATCACCTTTTTACTCTTTCTCTTCTTTCCTTTTTCACTTTCTACTTCAACCTCTTTGCTTTGCTTTAAGCACTTTTACAGTAAGCAGAAACTGTCCAGCTTGACTGTGTTGAAAATGAAACAAAGGACATTCAATATTTTGACCTTTTCTTTGTTTCGTTTGGTCTTGGCATTCATTGCGGAGTCACATGCACACATGTGAGCATTTAGCCTTTTTCTGTGTAACTACAGTACATGGAAACTCCAATCCCTTCAAACAAAACCATCTATTTATTCATAGTGAAATTTTAAATTGGTTCCCTTTCTACTAAATGGAACTCATAACTAATCATATGACAATACATGTTACGACATGTAGGAGGACCAAAGGGCATTTGGAAAAATGAAAAATGTCATTGCTGTAAATGCCAAAATAATGAAGCAACTGGTATTTTAAAGAAAGATAGTACAAGCACACATTTCAAGCAAACATTTCAAAGATCACTAGGTTAGAAAAGATATAGGGATCAAAGTCAAGACAAAGTATTGAGACAGCACTTTATTTCAATAGTCACTTTAGACATTCTACTAACTATAAGTAACTTTGCAACTACACGTCAACTTATCCTAACCCCAACCTGACAGTCTACTTACAGTCTACTAACAGTCTACTAAGGGGCCGTTTACACACCACCATTTTCAACTAAAAAGCTTTTGGTGCCCTAAAAACGCAAACCTTTGAAAATGGGTTTCAAAGTGCAAGTTTTTGAAAACGACTATTATCTCCATCTAAACTACAAAAACGTGAATTTGTGAAAACGGTGATGTCATGCGCATGCGTGTTACGTGTTCAGTCTATAGGCACGTAGTGTTTCTTTACAAAGTGACATTGCCACCTACTGGCCTGGCAGCAGAATACAGAGTTTTTAGTTGTTTTTGCGGATCTGTGTAAACCGAGATTGTGAGACAGCACTGTCATGTGTGCGCCTCATACTCTAATAAGAGAAAGTTTACATATAGTTACAAAGTACGGTGACTGGGAGGGGACATGTTCGGTTCACTTATTTTTGTCGTGGCCACAACATATAAACTCGTGGGAACGTGATATTAACTCGTGGGGACGTCATAATATCTCGTGGGAACGTCATATTAAGTCGTGGCCACGAGATCATTTTGTTGAGGTAACGACATCATTATGTCGTGGCCACGCGATGCAAAGTCGTAGCCTCGAGATCATATGTTGAGGGAACGATATATTTTGCTCGTGGCCACGACTTCATATTTTGAGAGAACGACATCTATTTGTCGTGACCACGAGTTATGTTGAGGGAGCCACAGCGGCCAATACTGTAACCGTATAGCATTGACTGGGTACAGCAGAGATGGAAATGACAGAAGAAATAACATTTTACTTTAAATTAGGAATGTCATAAAAAGATATAGTGCTGTCTTTGGCATTCTTAAATTGGATGGGCTTTTTTGTCGCACTTTTGCACTGGCATGAAGTTGGTTTGACGTTGGACGTTCGATATTCGCATATTTAGGGACCGTCTCAAAATTACATGCAACATTGGCATAAACGTTTCTAACTTCAATAGCATTTGAAGACAATGACTTACAGTCATAAAACCAACTGTACATTGTTCACCCAGGTCTCATGTATGATGCACACCTTTTAGATTTTTGATATTTATGACAATAAACTGTTAAATCATATGCAAATATTGCTATGTATTTCACTACTGTATGGGATCATATACAGAATATGACCATATTTAAAGCTCAATAGCATATGAAGACAATGACTTACAGTGATAAAACCAACTGTACATTGTTCGTCTAGGTGTCAGGTATGTGACTGTAGTGAAATGATTTAGCAGTTTATTGTCATAAATATCAAAAATCTAAAAGGTGTGCATCATACCTGACACCTAGATGAACAATATACAGTTGGTTTTATGACTGTAAGTCATTGTCTTCAAATGCTATTGAAGTTAGAAACGTTTATGCCAATGTCGCATGTAATTTTGAGACGGTCCCTAAATATGCATGCGACAAAAAAGTCAAAAGAAGAATGTGCTTCATGTGTCTTTCACTTATAACGTACCCATGTCTTAATGCCAAAGACCGCACTATATCTTTATATGACATTCCTAATTTAAAGTAAAATGTTATTTCTTCTGTCATCTCCATCTCTGCTGTACCCAGTCAATGCTATACGGTTACAGTATTGGCCGCTGTGGCTCCCTCAACTCGTGGCCACGACAAATAGATGTCGTTCTCTCAAAATATGAAATCGTGGCCACGAGAAAAATATATCGTTCCCTCAACATATGATCTCGAGGCTACGACTTTGCATCGCGTGGCCACGACATGATGTCGTTACCTCAACAAAATGATCTCGTGGCCACGACTTAATATGACGTTCCCACGAGATATTATGACGTTCCCACGACTTAATATCACGTTCCCACGAGTTTATATGTTGTGGCCACGGCAAAAATAAGTGAACCGAACATGTCCCCTCCCGGTCACCGTAACAATACTTATAGCTAAAATATCTAAAGTGGAATGTCTAGAATGTCTAAAACATTGAAATAGGATGTAGCCTTGAGACATTTGTGGTTGTGTAAGTTAGTGAATCATGTTGATAGTTTTTACTCTCTACACCTGTGGTTATTCACCTGTGTGAACTTGAAGAGAGCAGACTTCAAACATCCACTAAATTCACCAAAAACATCAGCTGATTAAACAGCACTGATGATAACTGTCACGGTGAAGGCAATGAGGAGGTTAGTAGGATATAATAAGAGCCATTTTACTTTATTAGTAAACAAAAAAAGTAATCCAAACACGAGCCAAAAATCACCATAACAGCTTCACAAACAAAAAGACAATTCTGGACAGCGAGTAGAGCTAAACCGTGGGCTTATATACACAGGAGATAAACTGAACAAGAAACAGGTGTAAAAAGCAATCAGTAACCATGACAACAAACTAGGGCATAATCTGTAACCTATAGGAAACAGAAAGGAAGCCCAAGAGCCGAACAGAAGCAGAAAAGCAAACACACAGTCCACAGGACAGAATGTAAAACTGACCAAAACACAGTCACTACGTTTACATGGACAGCAGTAATCTAATTTATTGACCTTATTCTGAATAAGAAAATATTCTGAATAAGGTGTTTACATGAGTTGCATTTATATTACTTTCCTGTTTTACATGTATAGAACATAGATCGATTAATGGCGCACGCAATTAAGCCACCATGCCACGCCATTCGACGGTCCTTCCTTATCAACACACAGTTCTTCGTTCTGGTACCATATGAGACCCTTGACCACAAAACCAGTCACAATGGTCTTTTTTTTTTTAAATTGAGATGTATACATCATCTGAACTCTGAATAAATAAGATTCCCATTGATGTATGGATTGTTAGGATAGGAAGATATTTGGCCGAGATACAACTATTGGAAAAGCTGGAATCTGAGGCTGCAAAAAAACCAAACATTGAGAAAATCTCCTTTAAAGTTGGTCATTTATGTTGGCGATTGTGCTGCATTCACTCACAAAAATACATGTTTTATATATTTACGGTAGGAAATTTACTAAATATCTTCATGGAACATGATCTTTACTTAATATCCTCATGATTTTTGGCATAAAAGAAAAATTTATCATTTTGACCCATGCAATGTATTGTTGGCTATTGCCACAAATGTACCCATGCGACTCGTGACTCGGGTTTTGTGATCCAGGGTCACATATGCAGTTTTGGGTGTTTAATTTCAAATTTTACAAAAGCTTCAAGTGCAGTAAATTATTTGTCATGCTATACATGCAAACAGACGAAGGCGAATACAAATTCTGAAGCCATGCTCTCTTGTTTGCAGTCAAAAGAAACGGTTGACCACAGCCGTGTGTGTATGTGTCCTGTCGCAAAACACGGCGAAAACTCCCACACGACATTAGTGTTATTAAAGTGTGTACATGTCTTACACGTCTTAATCCGATTTGTGTTTACTTCGAGTATGACTTTAGCCGGATTAAGGTAATCAGAAATCACTGTTTACATAGTAGTTTCTTAATCAGAGTATTGTTTTAACTGGCTTAATATCGGAATATTGTTGTCCATGTACACATTCTAACTGTCCCATGCTGAATTGGGAACCGCATACAAGTATATTACTCGTACTATGTTTACCATATCTTATGACAGAAATAGTATGTATACATACTATTTCTGTCATAAGATATGGTAAACATAGTACGAGTAATATACTAGTATGCGGTTTCCAATTCAGCTTGTCATCTTTAAAATAGCTCAATTCAACATTGTGTTGTCTTAAATGACATAACAATGTGAAATTACTATTTACCTAAACGTTTTGTGTAATGAGATAATACATTTGCTTTCATGGTTAAAACTCAAATGCCATGTAAATGCTCAGCTCAGAAGTCATGAGGTGTGGTCATTACGTAATAGCAATGCATGACTTGCTTCTAATAAGGTACTGAATGTCCTCACTGCTAATTATGTATTTCTGTGAAACACAGATCCAAACCAGCTGATGCGGTTGTCTGCCCTGAAGCTATCATTACTGTTTCTGCCATTAAAAATAGAAATATTCTCTCAGATGAGTAAGGAATCTATTGTCACAGTTCCACTGGAGCGCCGGGGATTCCTGCGAGCTCTTTATCTCTGTTCAAAATCAAAACAACAGAACTCCGAAGAAGAACTCAAACACCTCAGGGCTTCTGACTGGTCTGTCTGGTATTTTCACCCTCATTCCCCCTGAATTTCGCCTGAATCAGGGAACACTTTGCTGGGCCTTTAGAGGGAAAATACCTTTTAAATGTTTTAGATACAAAAAAGTGGGAACAATTGCAGTTTTAAGTGTACAAAGTCTCAAACCAAAATTGCATGAAATGTTCTATGGAAACTTGAAACACATGCCACCTATAGACATGTAACATGCTTATCTACTTGTTCTGAAGTATAAATAGTTTTTCCATTGTTTTACAAGTTATGCAAATTGTTCCTCATTTAGGATAAGAATACGCATGATGTCATCCGCTTTTCACTGTTTCCATGAACTCTGTTGCACTGCTATTTTAGCGTGCTGTTGTAAGCAGGATGTTGCAGTGCTCATTTTGGCTTTATATTGAGCAATGCTGACAGATATGCACAGGGCTGTAATGTCATTTAAGTTAGTTCGTAATCAAGATTAGTAACATCCTGTATGAGAGCATTTTAGCCATTTCAGAGAAGTGCTCTTTGAGAAAGATTAGCTTACTTACTGAGGAATGTAGTCCTCATGCTTAACTGTTTTCCTCATGCTTATAAGGTTAGCGAAGAGAAAATCTTTGGCATGTAACAAATAGTGCTGAGGATTGTGATTCTTACGATTTTGCCTGCAGACTTTACATTGCTTGGAAAATCTCACAGACTGGAGGAGATACATATCATAGAGATCATGGACTTGTTTGAAATGTGACAGTATAAGTCAGAGGTCTTCAATCCTGCTCCTGGGGACGAACTGTCCTGCAAACTTTATATCCAACCTGCTTCAGCACAACTATAGGGGTCATTTACACAATTTCAATTATTCAATTTTCAATTAAAAACTGAACACTTTTTATGTGTTTTGGCCGTTTTCACAAATGTATGCACCTCTTGATAGGAATAAATGTTGATTTCCATCAAGAGGTGCATACATTTTTGGTCAAGATCTTGTATTGACAATGCAAGAGTCCAGCACTGTGTAAAGTCTCCTCCAGTACATCCCAAAGACTTTCAATGAATTTAATGTCTAGACTCAGAGGTGCCTATTCATGTGTGAAAATGATACTTAATGCTCCTCCCAACCATTCTTTCGCAATCTGAGCCTGATGAATCTTGGCATTGTCATCCTGGAATATGGCCATGATGTGTCTTCCTACATGGTTGTTTAAGAAATGAAAAGCTACACACTCCCTTAATTCGAATTAGAAGAACTGTTGCCAAACATATAACATGCTAGAAACATAATAATCACTACAAAAAGGATCCAGGCATAGACTCTAAGCATTTGCCTATTTAAATCCAAACGGGGCCTTTTTTCGTCCGGGAAGTGTGTAAGAATAGTTCACCCAAAAATTAACATTTCCTGATTATTAAATCACCCCAAGGCCATCCTATATGTATATGAATTTATTTCCTCAACCGAAGGGAAATTAAGGTTTTGGAGGAAAGGTGTTTTTTTTTTAACAGTCCAAAATCCATATTTTGGTAGCTCCACACAACCACAGCTGACATATTTTCTAGCCAAACGATCAGACACTTTCATAAAAAAATAAAAATAATAATAATCCTTCACAAATTTTTAAACAAACTTTTAATCAACAGATGCTCGCCTTTGTCCAGCTCTGCGAATCGCGTTTACAAGACTGCTGAGTTCACAACCTCTCGCGTGACATATGCACCAAGAACTGTTTACAAATGAGAAGGAGTGCTGCCCAAAACAAATATTCATTGCTGGATATAAGTATTTGTCTCAGTTTATTGTTAGAAATGGTCCGTTCGTGGGTGTATCCTGGATGTAAAATCCTCTAGACAATGGGATGATTCTTGCTGCCTCCGTCGTGCGTGACCTTCCCATCCATAGATATATATCCATACCATATATATAGATACATAGATTAGCGGCTGTTTCTATGGGCCGCTATAAGTTAGTCGTCCGCCATATTGGAACAGTCAAAGCTGTGCAAAGTGCAAGTGTATGAATATCTATATTTGCAATAGACTTCAGCAAGTGATTTTCACAGGATTTAGTTTATCATTAACACAAAACAAGATGGCGTTTTACCATCAAATTACCATAGTTTAAAACCTGTAATAGTGAGTTAATACATATAAAAACACCAACCAATACATTTTCACCAGTGAAAGGTTATCCCACTTCTTCAGGAATTTAAATCTTTACAGTTTTTAAAACCCGCAATGCCGTGGCATCTTGGAAAAAGCATATAATTTTACTGTGAGTGATGACAGCATCTGAAATGTTGACTGTTCAAAGATGGCGGATGCGTCATTGTGTCTGGAGTGTTTGAATGTGGCATCTATACGTCACGTGAGAGTTTGTGAACTCAACCGCCTTGAGTCATTTTCTTTATCAAGCAAAGTATATGTTGATTTGCGAATGTTTAGATATGAATCCCCCCCCCCGTCTTCCTGTTTCAGTGGAAATTACATCAACACACGGAATAATGCTGCGTTTTTTAAGGCACTCCATTGAGCCTTTGAGAATTTGGATGCACCTCTAGTTTTATTAATCTGTAACTTTATTTGAATTAAAACATTACATTGTATGTTGCCCTGTAAACGCATTAAAAAGAAAGTCTCGAAATGTCATTGTGTCACTGAGAGTCCAGGGTGGTATATCATTCTGTAACATGTCCTCACATGGCTAAAGTAGTCATAGTCCTAGGCTATAAGCACAATGAGTGTGATTATGTATATGAAGGTGTGTTTACATATTACACTTGTATGAGTAGGAGTTAGACGTGCCCTCATGACTCACTCCACTTATCCACTGGCTGCGCTTGTATCACAGAAACATACCAAACAAGCACTTGTGATGTTTCTTGGATTATGAGTTTGTTTGGAACAGTGTGTTTAAACCTGTACACTTTTGGGCAGTAACCAGCCATTTACAGACAGAGCTCAAGGCTTTCGAAATATTGACGCCAACCCTTTCACAGCCGCTTCTCTGCACAGAGATTACATCATTTCCCTATCGTCATACGGGAAAAGCGCAGCTCCACAGCTGCAAATGAGAAAAATGACAAAGAGGTGCTTGTAAGGGGACGTCCCTCTGATCGCGATCGGCGTCTTCTCATTTTACTACAGCCCTTCATGTCATAAGCATTGGTTATCACAAGTCCATAAAGGCATCGCTTTATTTTCATAGTCATCTGAGATAAGTGTTCTGGGAAGTTGTGACATCTGTTGTAAAGTTGATAAGAAGTAATATTAATGCACTACATGTACTTACTATAGGGTTTAGTTACTTATTATAGGTATTATTACAGTAAGTGCATGTGTAACTACGTCACCTTAAAATGAAGTGTTACCGAAAGTGCTGCATTACTTTAACAACCTGCTATTTCTTTTCTGAAATTTTGGGTAAATTCCTTAATATTTGACCTCAGTGTCGTCGATGAATCATTTTAGTGTCATACTTCCACTTAGCTGGGGAGAAATTCAACTCTGATATTTTAGTCCTACTTACATCTGATTTAGTGTCATTTGTACTTCCTTGAATGGGTTCTCTTTAAATCCACAACTTCCTTAATTCTTAAGAAAAGAGCCCTGTCAAGGCAGCACACGTTGAGCTCAGGAAAGACAAAAGCAGGGTGGCACACGTCTTGTGAAAGAGAGAAAAATGAAAAAGCAAGAGACGTCGTGAAGTGTTTACGACAGCAAGCTTCTATCGCAGCTCACTGTTGTGTAATTACAAAAGAAGTTCTGTGGAATCACATGATCACTCCCGGCTACTAGAGAATTTCACATTTGATTACGAGTACACTGGAAAGCTCTGGCCGCTGGCTTAGAACTGAAAAATAGCAACCTCATGAAAGGATCTTTTGTGTTTTTTTATCACAGCAACTGAAAATAAAAACAACTGTTTGTAGTGCTGGCTATTAGGTTAGATTTGAACACACCCTTAATCCTCAGCGTTAAACTTCTGTTCCAAACTCATTTGGCTCTTTTAGAGAGAGGCGTGCTCTAATTTTCCTAAGTGGACAATAAAATGGGCAAAATTATATTATAGACTTCCACTGAAAGAGGGAACTGATCCACATCTAGAGACAAGAATATCACAGAGACCTGAGGGCAAGACCTAGGAACTCAATGAGAACATCTTAGCAAAACTGATGCCAAATTAGTGATTTTAGCGACTTTTCACACCCCGTTAGCTTTTTATCGAAAAAGCAACTTACATGGCAGGTGCAAATGCATGTATCTGATTCATATCAGATTTATTTCCACATATGAATGAGGCCTTAAACCGATCGGAGAATATCGGATCTTTTTTTCTGCTTACAAGTTCATGGGTCATATCCGATCTGTGCCAAATGGGAGGAAAACAATCAAAATTGGGTCACTTTAACCATGTAATGTAAATGTAACCTTAGAGACTTTCTGAGCAGGTTTTGCTACTTTCCATTGAAAATAATTGGCAACACTGCTTAGAAACAGCATCGCTGTTCCCTGGAAAACACCCATAACCCCTTGACATGAGTTCAGCATACTTGCATACAACACTTTCTTCAAATAATGTAAAACTTTCAGTTTCAAATCTGATATCAAAGGTCACTGGGAGGATTGACTATGACTTGAGAAGTACAAATTCAGCATGAATTTTGTAGTTTGTGTTCATTATTTATCTTTCATGGTATTTCTTTTTTATTTTATTATCAATGAGGGTGCAGCAAACACATTGTTGACAGCACATATTGACAGTGTTGGGGTAGTGCATTACAAGTAACGTGATTTACATAATTAGATTACTTTTTTCAAGTAACTAGTAAAGTAACATTACTTTTAAACAGAGGGTAGATTACTTACAAATTGTAATTAGTTACTGATTACAAATTACAAGACAAAAATGGTAGTTAGTAACGTAATCCATTACAATACACATTTAGGGTAATATAATCGGACTACTTTTGGATTACTTTTAGATTACTTTTAGATTACTTTTGACCTAATTTGTTTATTACATTGATTTGAGTAAAATAATCTTTTACCATATTGATATAAAAATACAAAGAGAAAGAAAATATATTACATTATGTCAAGGTTTCCCAGACTGGGGTCTGTGATGCACTGCAGGGGGCTTGTAAGTTTAATGAAAAGCTATCAAGTAATTAAATCATATGTTTTAATTAAAACAAATTATTAAAAAAAATAATAATAATTAAAACAATAAAAATAAAACTATACTAAAAAAGATTACTTTTCTTAATATGTTTGCCTGCATGTCATTTGACCATTAAAGGACATCAGAGAACCGTGAACTTAATTTGATTATTTATTATGTTATTTTTATTGACTGAATTTTATGATTGACCTAACTTACAAATGAAAATCTCAGGGGGTATTTCAAGTAGATATATTAAGTCAAAGAAATTTCAGCTGACAAAAAAAGTTGGGGAATCCCTGAATTGCATGTAAATATGAAATGACATGAATTTGTACATTTTAATGTGTGTGAAAGACATTAGAAAGACATTAATGCATGGTTAAAAAACTCACTGAAACTGAGTGATGATTCAAATAATAATTAATGTGTGAATCAGGAGTTGATTAGATATGCAATGTTGAGAAAACACATATTTATTTAAATTCAGTGTTCAATTGCTGAGTAGCTCTTAGTTTTCAGCGATAGGCTGAATATTTTCTGGTCAGTGTTTATGATTCCACAAACCCGGAAGACCTTATGAACGTATACAAGCAGTTGTGTTTTTAGAAAGGAACATTTAAAAGATAAAAGATAAGTAGCAGGAAGAATCAATGAATGATGAATATTTTACTGCTGTTTTGAGAATAACATGTAATCATGCAATCAATAAAAAAGTAACTGTATTCTGATTACAATTATTTTAAAATGTAATATAATCCAATTACAAGTACTTAATTTTAGGAATCTGATAACGTAATCCAG
This sequence comes from Abramis brama, assembly GCA_022829085.1. Lineage (NCBI taxonomy): Eukaryota > Metazoa > Chordata > Actinopteri > Cypriniformes > Leuciscidae > Abramis > Abramis brama. The sequence continues at coordinate 60,168,296 of CM040766.1, read as the reverse complement.
ATTACATGTAATCAGTTGCTACCCAGCTCTGCTTTTAAGTTACTTTTTCAAGTAAATAACGCAAGTTTAAAAATAGAAAAAGTAATGCAAAAGTAATTTCTTCTTTAACTTTCCTGTAGCTCAAACAAGAGCATTGGCACTTGCAACGCCACAGTCATGGGTTCGATTCCCAGTAAAAGCAAGAACTGATAAGAATGTAAATGTGCTTAGGATAAAAGTGTCTGCCAAATGCATAAATGTAATTTAACACCTAACATTCTATAAAAGTAACAGAATAAGTTACTTTTAAGGAAGTATAAGTTACTTTTTAACTAACTTTCCCTAACACTGCATATTTACAGCTGAGAGAATTTGCAGACAAACAGCTGACTATCATTGAACTCTGGTAAAGGTTTGTTCTGCACATGCGTGGTTGCACGCCTTTGTGTGGCTGGTATGAAACTGTTTCCTCGGTACAGCTCTCATTGTTCTCATGTGTTGTGAGACAGGTGTGTAGTTTTCTCGCTTTACTGTAAACGTCAGTGTAGCAGGAAGAAGAAAGAGGCAAAGGGTTGTGAGTACAAAATGTACAGAGCTGTCTGTTTGTCAGAAGCAACTTACTTCTCTGTGGTGATTTTTTTTTTCCCCTCTCGACCAATACTCGAGATTTATAATTTTGTGTGATAATTCCATGGGCGTGACCTTAAAGCTTTGGTTAAAGTGTTTTATTGCAAAACTCTGTAATAGTTCTGGAAGGGGATAATTTAGCACAGCATGAAACCAAAACACAAGTTTGAGTTTGAACATGAATGAATCACCGTAGTGCAGTTTTCAATTTAAAAAAAGGTGTGTACTGAATGTCAGCGTTAAAAGCTTCATCAAGGTATGAACTCTGATACGAATGGATTTTTTTCCTCATTGTGACATCATTATTCTGCCAATGCATTGATTGTCACATACGCAATTCTCTTACTCACACAAATACAATCAGTCTCTATCACAGTCACATTCTCAGACGAACCTCTCACACACACTCCCCAGCTGTCTAAGTACATTATAGCGTGACTTTACAAATCTGACTGGTTTCCCAGCAGACTTCAAGTTCAAAAGACTTCGAAACAGTCACACCTCTTCCCTTTTGTCACAGTCTCTACCAAGTAAAGCTAGACTCAGAGATAAAGAGATCAGCTGTTACTACACACACACACACACACACTTGTCAAAGCTGTGGACACTTGACTAGATTAATGATTCTTATTATAAGTTTTGATCTAAAGGTTTCTGCTTAAATGCTTGAAATGAGTTTTCTAGACAAATATAAATGGGCTGTAAGCTAGATTTTAATACAAGTTTTAGTCACTACATAATTCAATTTGTTTTATTTCATAGTTGATGACTTATATTTCTAGAGAATAGTAACAATAAAGGAACGAGTAGGTGTGTTCAAGCTATTGACTGTTTAATGTTTTGTAACCTTTTTGGGCTTAAAATGTGGATATAATCTGAATTCGTACTTTATATAAAAAGAAAATAAGATTGAATAAGTTGGCAAAGTTACTTATAGTCAGTAAAATGTCTAAAGTAGACCATCGAACTTAAGTGTAACCCGAAAATAAAATGGGTAACACTTTATTTTAGTATCTGTTACATGTACTTACTATCAACGCATTCTCATCCCCAAATCGTCACTTTCCGTCACTTTCAGACATTCTTCAATATCCGACGCACAAAGCACCCTTTAGCGTCCATATGAGACACTTCGGTTATGGGTAGGTTTAGGTCTGTGGTAGGGTTATGCGTCTCATATGGACGCTAAAGGGTGCTTTGTGCGTCAGATATTGAATAAATTTTGAAAGAGTCAGTATATGACGACTTGGGATGAGAACGGGCTGTTACTATAGTAATAACGTTAAATTATGCATAATTACATGCAACTAACACTAAACCAAACCAAACTCTAACCCAATACTAAGTAAATGAAGTTGCTCAATATTACTCAGTACTTAAATGTAGTTACAGAGTAACAAAGATACCTTAAAATGAAGTGTAACCATAAAATGTTATCATTTGTAATTACCTTTTAATTGCAATATAACCGCTTATCTGTCTTCGCATATTATATCTACTCAGTTGTCCAAGGTTGTTCCTTTAAATAGTGAGTAAAACATTGACTGTAATCCTGAGCTTCCCCATATCAGTCAAAGTTTTACTGGAACAGCCTTGTCGGAGAGAGTGGGGGGAGGATCATTCCCGCTCGCTAAAGTGAATATCTCTGAATCAACTTTAACCCTTCCAGGAGAAGAGCTGCGGGAATCTGAATCATAGGTGCCGGCAGCTCTGATTCATCTACAACCATTTTAAACATTTTCAACCATTTGAGAAATGAAAAACCCAAGACATGAAATTCATTTGTACAAAAATAGTGCTCTTTAATAAATTATTGAAATGTTCTTTTTTGTATATATAAATATAAATACGTAACATCACCAACATGGTTGAGATGTCTTTACAAAAGATAACCGATCTTCATATATGTAAACAGTGTTTTGTATGACAAGGTGAAACATGGGCGATCTTTTAGACACAGACCACTCATGTAATGTTAATACATTCAATGACAAGCAGTGTCGTTTAAACTGCTCCCGACACAAACACAAACCCACACGTCGACTCTACAAACACACACACATTTTGTTTCAAAGTGTCGCTCTTTCAAGTACAAGTCCGTTTTTATACATGTTCAGTCATGGTGTGTTTTATCCGAACTGCTTTGACTCTTTTGTTCCCAGCCAGAAGTCGTTTCTCAACAGCTTGTGCCTCAGTGCTATGCTGTTACTCACTTCTTCCTTTTTCCCTTGAAAGGCACAAATATTTACTTGGAAGAAGGCGGTGGCGGCTGGTTTCGGTTAAATGGCTTTCTGTCTCTCCCTGCAGATTCGGGGCAGTGCAGAGGCAGTGATTGGTGCCCACAGATACTGGCACTGGTACAAGCGAGGGAACAGTACAAATGTCCATTCACTGGCAAGAACGAGGCTTGGAGATCAGTCACGTGAGAATCCATCAGTACCCGCCAACTCCATGTACTCATGAACAGTTCAATACTTCTTTGGCCCATCTAGCCTCCAAGGGCCTTTGGGTCTCGACTAGCTTCGGCTCCCTCGTTTCTTCATTCACCGTAGCTCACAGATCAGTGCATCTCTATCAGCTAGCAGTTGTTTAAATGGGAGCATCGTACTCTTGAAGGAAGTCTTTGAGCTGTTGTGGCAGCTGCTCTCTCTTGTCAGAAACTTCTATATGTCCATTCACAGTCTTCCTGCAGAGGTGTTGCAGGGAGGACATTATGCAAGGTAGGGGTCTTAAAAGCTCCAGAGGGATCTTCTCCCCCCCTGTGTAGATGTAGTACGCGCTTCTTGAGTTTCCAATTGACAGGTTGCTTTTGGGTGAGGGCATGTAGTGATGGACGAGCTTCAACACGCAGTCGAAGCGTGGCACGGACTGTGCGCTCTTGGAGTCTGTCTGCAGGAAAAAGGACTTGTTGTCGCACTGAACCCGCAAGTTCTTGGTGCCCGACTCGGTCTTGACGCTAAGCGTGAAGAAGTGCCGGTTGTCCGAACTGTCCCTGACCAGAAAGGTCCCGCTAGTCTCCGAGTTCAACAGGTGGTTGGCCTCTTTTCCGCTGATGGACCCCCAGTAGAAGCCGCTCTCCTGGAGCATTCGGATGGCGTGTTGCACCATCTGGTATTGCAGCTTGGAGCTGAAGGTTTTGTAACGGTGAGACGGCAGCCGCATGCTTGCATCAAAAAGGCTGCTGCTCATTGCGTTGTCAAACTTGCTGTGGGATACCATGGCGTGAGTCTCTCAAAGCGGGTAGCAGGAGCCTGTGGAGAAAGACTTTGATGAGTACCACAGGAAACACACGTTCAATGAGTCAATGGGGTAGGGGTTTGAAGCCAGTCATCAAACTAAGACATTTGATACTGTTCTATCATTGCAGATTGATGTACATGTAGTGAAGATACCCAACTTATTCAAGTACAAAAACTATTTGATTTTGGTATAATTATGATATGTTGACAAAATTTAAAAATAATTGGCTAATAGCTCTTATTCCTTATATTGGCTGAACATAAGTGTCGGTAACACTTTATTTTACATTTTTACTGTATTTTACTGTAGTAGTAACTATAAATTATGTATAATTACATGCAATTAAACCTTAACCAAACCTTATAGTAAGTAAGTACATATAAGTAAGTACATCATATTACTCATGTATTTTACACTGTATCACGAACACCTTAAAATAAAGGGTTACACTTTATTTTAAGGTGTCTTTGTTACACTGTAAGTATACATTTAAGTACTGAGTAATATTAACGAACTACATGTACTTACTATATAGGGTTAGGATTAGGGTTTGGTTTAGTTTATGGTTAGTTGAATGTAATAATGCACAATTTATAGTTATTACAACTAACGTTGCATGTAACATATGTATCAATGACATGGTCAAATAAAGTGTTACCAATAAAGTGTAACCTAAGTATTGTGCTATTAGCTATTAAGAAGTAAGAATTATTAAGTTAAGCCAATAAAAAGATGTCTTAAGTAGCCTATAAAGTCAGAGCTGGCACTCTGATTAGTTTACCAAGAATATATTCTGAAAACCTCTCTTACCTTTGAGTATCTTTAGATAGATGAGAACTGTTTGTAATATCCACAGTAGTAAGTCTCGCTCACTCTCTCTCTCTTGCTCCTCAACTCAACTCGTGTCTCGTTAAGAGAAGTTAGTGTTTCTCTTCGCTGGTGTGCTGAACTCCTGTGTTATTTGTAGTGGCCTCCTCGTCATGTTCTAGTTTGGCTCCGCCCAGGGGTTCTTCCAGTAAGGGTAGGTTGTCAGTAATACTATTCCTGGTACACATGCTCTTCCCCTCCCCCTCTCCCTCTCTCTCTCTCTCTCTCTCTCTCTACTCTTCCAGATATACTGTCTTACTGTAAACGTATTCCCTGACACAACACACCTCCCCTTTGTTGATGAACAGATACCGTTTCCTAGTAACAGTGATATTTCGAATTTCGAATTCTCCACCAGTCTTCGGGCACAAATTCGCGCCATGTGTGCATTCATGTGTGTTAAAGGATCTGTTTAGATGATATAGTGCATACAAAGTGTATGGTATTTAACACATTTGAGGTCAACAACGAGTGTGTTGACACGATAGTCTGACTGAATACGCATATCTATCCACAAGAGGACGCTAATGTTGTCGGCTTAATTTACTATTATAAGATACTAAGTAAATAAAGCCTATACGTAATAGTAAAGTTAACAAGATAGCACAAAGCACACGTTTTATTTTAGCTAGAAACGTTAATTAATTATAATGACAATTGCCCAAAGCATGTATTTTAAACAATGCAGGCGTAGCCTAATAATCATGTTTATGTAGGCTAAATATAAACATGCATTTAGCCTACATGATATGCATCTATTTATATCATATCTGAAAGACTATATTATACATTTTAAAAATACAATAAATATAACCCTAATAGGTAATGACACAAAATGCTATTAAAAAAAATCAGGAAATTCCAGTTTCTGAGGGAGGAAAAAATCCTTTGTACTTTTCATTCAAATTTATGGTAACACTTTACTATAAGGTTCATTAGTTAATATTAGAAAACTAACATGAACTAACGATGGTCAATACATTTGTTACAGTATTTATTAATATTTGTTAATGTTAGTTAATAAAAATACAGCTGTTCGTGTTAGTTCACAGTGCATTAACTGATGTTAACAAATACAACCTTTGATTTTACTAATGTATAAGTAAATGTTAAATGTATTGTTCATTCTTAGTTCATGTTAATAATGTTAAATAATGAACCTTCTTGTAAAGTGTTACCAAAATTGATTTGAACACTTCCCAAACATGCCATTCACCTATATTAAAAGATTATCATATAAGTACTCATTATAAAAAATAAAATAAAAATAAAACCGTATTAAATAAGTCACCTTGACTAATCCGGTTTCACATAAACAATACAGTCAACAGCATGCGAGCGGTGAAGCTCATTTACTGAAAATGCTGAATCTCCTCAGGCAGAAACGTAAGCTAAAATTACATTGAAAATATGGGTAGTCTGGCCGAGAAAAAGGAACAGAAAGACACGCGTCTCGTTAGAAACTGGACAAAATATAGAGTGTGTGTAGGCCTATCTGCTGGTCGGTTTTCCACTCGTCCTCACAGGGAAAAACTGCACTGGACTTTCCAGAGCGTTTTCAAGTAGAGAGTTTTGCATAGAAAGGAATTAAAACACAACTTATGTCATAGTTCTTATTTACAGAGAATACAACAGAGGAACAGTATCAGAATCATTATCGTTATCTTCTTCAGCCATCAAGAAGAGTTTCTGGTTTCAGTTTTCCTGCTAACCCAGATGCACACACAGATGCCATCATCAACCTGTCTGTGTACATCAACACAGAACAAGCGACTTATGCGGGAACAGTATGTTAATAATAAGTCAGTGCACTTTCCAGATAGCATTTGCTCAGAGCAAATATGTAATGTTGATAATTGGAATGAGATCCAGGAAGGGCTTTATTATATTTAAACAAAGCTAGTTTACCAGAGGCCACGAATGAGCTTATCAAGTTCATTTCGTAAAAGCACTGAGTCTATTGCAGAATAATGGAGGGATATGGGTCAGGAAAGATAAGAGTTGAGTAAAAGGTTGGAACAGAATGGATTTTTTGATAAGATGATGTCACTGTAAGATATTTCACAGCTTTTAGTGAGAAATGAGGTGGTAATTTGTAGGAGTTTCACGGGAATGCATAATCTTCAGTATTTTCTGTTCTGCTTCCAGTTCTCCTTCTCTGAGATTTCACTAGTAAAGAGAGGTGATATCTAATATTACACATATTGTGCAATCTGTAATCTATCCATTCTACACAAATACATATAGCACATATTCACACAAATATAGCCATATTCCGAGATACACATAAGTGCATATATGCAGGAAGAAGAAAGTAATTTAAGGAAGTATTTTCCACTTATATCACACTTTCATAAAGCTTTATTCATTTTATGGTTTTATGCATTCATAAGTTTTATTTCCAGTTGCATTTATTGTTTTGATTTATATGCGTATATGTTTGAAATGAAAGTTTCAGTGGTTATGGTAAAACACGTACATTTGATTACCACACTAATTTACTTCTAAATAACAATAGAAAACAAACGAATTAGGTTTTTACTGTTAAAAAGTGTGAATTGTTTATTTTATCCAATATATTCAAAACATACCTGTACCTGTACCATATTGTCCAAAGTGTACTTATGACTGAATTTGTGTTTCATTAAAACATTTTTAGCTAAAGGCCTCATATTAAGTCACACTGTACCTTTAAGAAAATCATGCATATGCAACTAACATTTTATTTATTCACAGTGTGCAGAAAAACTTGTTTTATCAGATCAGAATTATATTACAGCATTAACAGTTTGTAATAGTATGTACTTTGAATAAAATAAAGTCACTTATTTCCTTGTTGTAGTGTAGAATTGCTCTCTGCATGCAAATAAAAAACCCCAGCAATCGTTGTTTCCTTAAGCATGGTTCACATTGAGAACACTGTTCAATCGATCATATTATTACTTATTGAGACTCATAATCGACTCACGCAAACTTGATAAGCATTTAGGCTTGTGTGTGATAAGATCTCAGTGAGGTTTCCTGCGAGCCATCTGTGTTTCATCATGATTCATGTGTGGGGAAAACCTTCTCGTGAGAATGGTGGTGAGACCGTGAGTTGCTTATTAAAAGAAACCAGTCGGATTCACTGAAGCCATGTGATGACATATTGTTGTATTAAAAAAAAGAAAAAAAAGAAAAAAAAGAAGAAAAAAAACCTTGTGGCAGAGGCTCATTGGCATAATGGGATGGAAAAGAAAACACACCTAGACGATGAGCTCTTGTAATTGTCCACACACTTCATCAGACAGTGTGAATTATTTGTACATGATAATGCTTGTCTTGACTGTAAGGAAGTATCCTGACAGCATGTTGGGAACTCTTATCAGTTTTCCTCATTTCCTCCTTTTGGAAATAGAAAACGGTTTAAAGTTGTTCCAGGAAGGAAAATAAATATATATATTTGTTTAGCAAATTATAAATAAATAAAAAGAAAAGAAAATATCAACAATATAACATTAATAATTTACGATCGGTGGAATGTCAACATTGTTTTCCTATCAAGCTGAAATTACCCTTTTGTTGATCTTTCTGGGCCCTAAAACCACTGACAGTGAGCAGGACGGGTCATATCAACACATCATCATTATTTACTTTCAGTTTTACTTTTATATTTTATAATATTTTATTTTTATTTGTATATTTTATATTCTATGTATTATAAATGATGACATTAAAACTATTGTGCATGGTATAATGGCATTAGCCTGATGTAATGCGTGTGTGTGAGAGAGAGAAAGAGGGAGAGAGGGGGAGGGAGAGAGAGAGAGAGAGAGAGAGTTAGTGTGTGCGTGTGTGTGTGTACTTGTTTTCATGACAACTGAGGACATTTTTATGATAACACACCTGCAAATGAGGACACTCGGGAAAATACGTGATTTATGAGGACATTTTGGGGGTCCTCATTTTTCAAATGGCTTTAAAAACATACTAAGCAGTGTTTTTTTTTAAATGTAAAAATGCAGAATGTTTCCTGTGATGGGTAGGTTTAGGGATAGGGGCAGTGTAAGGCCCCGATCACACCTGACGCGTTTTTCAGGTTCGAAAACGCGAGGTGCACAGTTTTTACCATCACACAGAACGAGCAGTGCGCTGCGTTTTTTATGTTGCTAGGCAACTACTGAAACAGCTGTCCTGTCAGTCAAGTAAACGTCAAATCAGCCTTTTATTAACTTTATTTACTTTCTGTTAACATTGTGGTAGTTACGGTTCGTGAAGTCGTTAAGCTCCTGGTAACCCGCGAGAGCACCACTAGTTTATCCCAGAGCCATAGAGAGAAAGAGTTGCGACACTCCCATAGACCTCCGTTGTAAACAATGGCGGCGCTTTTAACCGCCTACTTCCGGGATTAGAAGATCGGAATAGTTCCAAACACTGTCATTTTGGCGTTGGACACCATTCACTTACATTGCAGCGCGTCGAGTTGTTCCAGAGTTAAGTTGTTGAGATATCGACCTCTTTTGAATTGTCAACTGTCTATATTGTATCAGAGGCCCTTTGCGATGCTTATACTGGTCTTCATTTGTACATGCACAGCGTAATTATTTATATTTTATGTTGGATGTTTCAACCAATTTTCAAGCACTGCGCTAGCTAGTTAGCTAGCGCGACTTCGTCAGCTGTCACTGTGACAGTAAGAGTTCGGTAATGAATCGCTACCACCTTTATAGCAACTTTTATTTAATTTAATTTTTTGGGATATACTAACTTTTCATTATGTTTTATTGTCTTGAGTGAAGCGGCTTGTGAGAACAATGCTGGACCTCTAGGATTGTTATGGGATCACCAGTCCTGTCTGTTTCATGGATCACCTGCCCCTGGTTTTTGTTTTTCTTGTTCACACACAAGCACACATTTTTGTTGTCTGTCATTGTTTAATAAAAAATATTTAAGCGAACTCTGAACGGACGGCCACGGCAGACCTCTTTGCGTGATCACGAAGGTGTAATGGCTGAATCAAAATTTATAAGCAAAATCACGGGAATCAATAGCCTAATACAGCCCAGTTGTGCTAAAATAAATATCATGAGACGTCCATCATCAGATGAATGATATGGAAAAGTTAAGTTAGAGCCGCTAAAGCCAGTGCTACTACCCATGCGAACATGAACACTATGCTTTTCCCTCCAAAAATATAGCCTAAAACTTATCTCCAAATGCAAAACTGACATTAACAAAATGCAATAATGCAATAACAGCTGAAAAAGTACTTGGGTGTGTGTTTTATTTTATATTTACCGTTCAATAATGCAATCGCTGCTGTCTGTCCCATAGAAGAACATGACAGCCAGCGTGTGTTTTGGAACTATTGCGGCTTACATGAACCACGTGACAGCCATAGCGGCGACATCAATGAGTGTCGCAACTCTTTCTCTCTATGGCTCTGGTTTATCCTCCATCATCGCACTCTCCGGGCGTTCAAGCAACTGTAGCGTTCATCACTACAACGGAAGGCCCGCCTCTCCATTCACTCGATTGGACAGTGGAAAAAAACGCGATGACGTCGGGCGCCTTTTCCGCTCGGAGTTGCTTTTTTTTCAACTTCAAAAACGCGAGGCGCAGCAGGCGCATAAACAGCGCGCAGAACGCTCGCTGCCATAGGAAACCAATTGAAAACAGGCGCCTCTCACTGCAAAAAACGCGTCAGGTGTGATCGGGGCCTAAGTTTAGAATAGGAGTTAGTTTAGGATAGAATATACACGCCTATGGAATGTCCTCACAAATCACATAAACATGGCTGTGTGTGTGTGTGTGTGTGTGTGTAAAGCCCCTTTCACACAGCGCTTTGAACCCGGGAAATTTCCGGCAAATTGCCAGAGCGCCTTATGTGTGAACGCAAACTCGACCCGGGATTTATGCCGGGATCGATGCCGTGTTGGGGACCTAGTAACATTGCCGTGTTCAGTCCCGGAACGCGCGCTGTGTGAACAAAAGCCGTAATAGGCCTATGTCGCGAAAAAATTGAAGACCGGAAGTACGTCTTTTAGTAGAGATACGGCTCTTCCGGTTAGCTTTTTACAATGGCGGAGTCCGACAGATACCGCTGGACCAAATCTCTCCGCAACCTGCCCGAAGTCACATATGACGATGTGGTTCGGATGGTAAATGAAAACTCTCAAGTGGAAAAGCGTGAAAGCTGAGGTGTGGCTGTCTACATCCTGACACAGAGCAACCCGGTACACTACAACAACAGCGGTGGGCCGTTCGCCAGTAAGGTAAACGTTTCTATGGTAACAGCGAGTTGGACCAATCAGCAGACGTTGCTGCTACGCTTAGGATTGTGGGTAGTGTAGTTTTTTTTTCATAAGATCGCGGATAAAACATGTTTTTCTTAAAACAAGGTTGATTTCATAAGAACTTATAGCTTCCATAGGAGCAAAAACCTTCGTTTCACAACCTCATAGCTCGTGGTCAGTCTACCTCGGATGGTTTAGACATTATGGCTGATAATCTAAATCCTTATCGAGAAATACTGTTGACCGGAAGTTCTGAATCCCTACCCCGCGTGGTTTCTCGAGAAAGAGAGAGATCGCAGCTCATAAGCAAACTTAAGACGCTGTTGCTGAGACATTACAAGTCACATTGATGTCACGTGTCTTTACGGGATTTTTACGGGTTGTGTGTGAACGCACTCTCTGATTCCGGAAAATCACTGGCAGTGTGAATGAACCAAAATCAAACGAACCGGGGTCAAATCCCGGGTCACTTTATCTGTGTATTTTACGGAATCTCTGTGTGAAAGGGGCTTAAGAGAGAGAGAGGGAGAATGTGTTTGTGTTGGTGTGTGTGTTTAGTGTGTGTGTGTGTGTGTGCTCCTGCTAAAGCCTACATTGTGGGAACAAAATGTCCCTATAATAATACCAGTTATTTAATTTTGTGGGACATGTTTCGGTCCCCGTGAGGACAGTTTTCTGTGAGGGAAAATAAATCCTGTTTGTTTACATGAACTGAGCGAACAAAATAATTAAGGAAATGAACCACATTTTCCAACCTGTAAGACAGGCTCAATCCCAACTGGCACGCTTCGCTCTCCCGGAGTCCAAAGTTTTCCAGTAATGGGCTTTATTGAGGGAACATGGTGAGCTTGAGCACCTTTATGAGTCCTGAAATGGCAGATGGGGCCCGTTGTGGTCGAGTGTCTTCAACCCTCTGGAGAGTTCAGCTCCAATCCTAATCCATCACACCTGAACCAGCAGATCCAGCTCTTCAGGATCAGCCAAATCACAAGTCAAGTCAAGTCACCTTCATTTATACAGCGCTTTTAGCAATATAGCTCGTTTCAAAACAGCTTTACAGTGATAATAGGAAATTACAGTAACAGAGATTGTTTTGGCTTTATAGCAGCTCTAGATTAAAGTTATCGTCCAGCTAAAGTTAGTTTTGATTGATTCACTTCCATTGTAAAGCTCATTAGTTATTAACTTAGGGGCCGCTAACACGACACCGTTTTAACTGAAAACAGAAAACTTTTAATGTGTTTCTGAAGCAGGTTGGAAACTTTGCAGGACAGTGGGTCTCAGGAGCAGGACAGAAGACCAGGAGCCTCATTCAAAAACTGTTGAGTAGAAGCCGTCCTAGTTTTAATCTCAATTCGATAAGTTCCCCAATGTGCATATGTAGTTCAGAGAACGAACGTTCGCACAAAAAAACATGCGTACGCCTGTCTTAAAGATGTGAAATGTATAAATCACAAACGCCCGAAAATTAATGTTATTAACAGTCAACGTCCAATGCTTTACGACGAGCGGCAAGAATTGCTTAGATTTTCAAATAGTTCTCCGACTCTGGAAAAGTGTGTACGTTTGCTCAGACCCTGACGGGGCGTTGAGCACTTTTCCACATCAAAGACCGTTTTTATAAATATGAACATTGGTGTGGAGTTTAGCATTGTAAACTCTATGTTGTAAACTCTATGTTGTAAACTTTATGTAAACTCTAGCGTTGTAATCTCTAGAATTTGAACTATATGTTCAAGTCTGTGTGTTTGCATGTTAAAACGTGCTTAATGAGGCCCCTATAGGCTCTAGTGCACTTCACAGATGTGTGGAAGTCAAGTCACCAGGATTTATTTATACAGCGCTTTATACAGTACAGATTGTTTCAAAGCAGCTTTACAGAGATGACAGGAAAATTACGCATTCAGGTGTTGTTCAGCTGTTCAGTGTTAAGTCAGTTCTGTGTTGATTCAGACTTTCTGTTGCAAAGATGAAGGAAGGAGAAGGTGAAGTTTGGAAGTTCACTTCATGTGTGATTTAGGAAATTCATCTGGAAAGAATCTGTAGTGTTTAGACATCTGAAAAACGGAGACGTATTTCCTCTTCCATAAGAAAACACTGTAGAGTCCTTGCTGTAAACATGTTTGCACAATACAATGGGATAGAGACAGACAGAAAGAAAAAAGGAAACTGCGAGCATTCAACGTCATAGTTCTGTCGTTAATTAATGTAAGAATGTCTCCCTGTATGGACTAAAATATTATGCTGTGTGAGATCACAATATAAGGGACAAGCTGTTATGTATTTTTTTGTACTGGAATATACAGTATATATATTTTATAACAAATATAACATTTTGCTGTAATATTTACAGTATTCTATCCTGTGAAATTACAGGAAATTCCTGGCAAATACCAGTAAATTTACATGATTATTGTAATTAATTACAGTAGGGATGTTGTATTAAGTATTACAATAACAGTCCTGTATACTGTTTACAGTAAATTTACGGCAACTATTAGCCAGGAATTTCCTGTAAAATTACAAGAAATTTCTAACAGTGTAGGTGCTAATTTGTAGAGTACAAACAAAAATGTATTATATTTAAATGCATAAAATAACTAATTTTACATCATGATTTCTGCCCTTATTCACATTCTTGCACATGGGGATTCAAAAGAAAACACATTTTTCCCCTATGTTACAATAAAGTTTGCAGTGGCTTCATTTATTAATTGTAATTAAGAGAATTTACACCGCCATCTTACTCCGACGAAAGTGACTTGAACGCACCTGCCATCGTAAACACGACTTCCCACCTCGTACGTACGAACTTCCCAGGAGGACTTGAACGCACCAAATCATGCAGATGAGATTTGCTATAGTTAGCTTATCAACATGCAACTTGCACTTTGAAAACGGTTTCCAAAAGTTTGCATTTTCAGGTGCCCAACGGCCAAAACGCATAAAACGTTTTCCGTTTTTAGTTGGAAATGGTGCTGTGTAAACAGCCCCTTAGGGCGCAGTATTTGAATGGCACAGAGCAGGTTTCGGCCAGACCCTACAGATGCCCTGGTGGTCTGAAACTCTCAGAGGTGCGACTGTTCCCTGCTGGACTCTGGACTTCTTCTCATCGTTTCTGTTTGCACGTCCTCCAGAATGCTTCTCTTTCTCAGTCAGTGAGAATTAACAGTACAGTAGTGTTCATCTGACACCCAGTTCACTCATATTGCCCTGCCTGGCTGCGTCTGCAACTCTTTTATTCTTCTGAACATCTTTTGAGCTCAAATACCAGAGAACTGAAGCAGGCTGAGGCCTGCTATCTTGGGACACTTCCCTGTTCCCTGTACATGAAAGAGGGTTATCGGCCAAGAGGAAACTCCTCTGGAAGCACGCCAAGTCTCTCAGTTAAGAAACACAGAACAATCTGTTCCAGTGTAACCAACTCTGCTTGGCCTTTTCAACTCTTGGTCACCTTTGTTGGAGTTGAGAGAAAAAGCCTTTGTTTACTTTTACAGTCTTAAAGAAGCATTTCATTCTCATGTTTTCTCATTTTTTTCTTTTTTGCCTTTGTCACCTTTTTCACCTCTGGCTTCTGGCTTGCTTAGTGGGTTACTTGATATTCAACAATAATATTGATCTGCCTAATATTGACATTTGTTTACATATTTTTTACCAGGTTTACAGGATTTAAATGTTGATGATAGACGTTGAGGATTCAAGATATAGGCTATCAACAATATCAGTAAACCTGGTAAGTTTTGCATGATGCAACTAGAACAATTTTATCTACAACTTAAAGAACCTAATTTAAAATAATCAAATAATCAAAAGTAAAATGCTTTTAAAAATAATAATACTAAATAAATCAAACTGTATGTTTCTGCTTTTAATCTTTCTGGACCATTACTATAAATTGTATTTAATCCACTAGTAGTTTAACAAAAAAGTTTTATTCACATGTTTACTGCTGAAGGATCTCAACTCTTTCAACCTATGCATTGATTTTTATTGGATTTCTAAAGTCGTTAGACATATGGCTTAGATATTCAAAGTCACATAATGATATGCTATATTTTGGATTTATTGGGTTTTAATGGCTCCACATTAACTTCCGATCATAGGTTTATAGGTTAGATGTAGGTCAAAACAGAGCAATAATTCTTGCCAAGAAGTCCGTTCTCATCATAAACATGAAGTACACTTGCATTTCTGGTAAACTTAAGGCTGCAATAAGGAAGATTTCATGAACTTTTACATTTAACTCCAAAAAGCACTGATCTCTGTTGATGCCATTAAAAATAAATAGGCCTATATATTTTGATGACATAAACACACACAAATAACATACAGGGCCTACATTTCAAACACTTTATTACATTGTATTAGATGTTTTTCAAGTGATGTGACTTCTTTAAAACAATTGTATCCAGTGGTGAGCGCCCATAGCAACTGCCACTGAGATGAATGCTATTGCTAACGGCTAGCGGCTAGCTCTCGCCAGGTATCATAGACCTCCTCACTGTGAGCTTGTTATGTCCTGGGTTTCCAAGAAACTCTGGCTGTGGCTGCATCTTTATTGTTATTCCCACAACACATCTAGTGTAGAATGAAACACTGTGTTTCTTGTCCTACAATAATATCTCTACAGCAGTCTCTCTCTCCGTGTGGTATGATTGGTTGTTGCTGAATCAGGCAGGAGTGTGTGTGTGTGTGTGTGTGTGAGCGCGAGGCCGGGAGGAGCTCTCTCTTCTGGGAAACGGGCTGTTTAACTGGCAGTCTGTGAGTTTACACATGGATCCGTTTAGGAGAGAGGACGAGGAATCCCGCAAGCTCAGAGATATCTGTCTTCACTCCAGCATGAGACACCAAACGCACGCTAGTGTAAGTGAGCCTCGACTGCTCGGTGTTTCCAGTATGCTGGCACGTACAGTAATAATGTGTGCTGGCTGCCGCCCAGTTTCCCATCCAGGACAAGGAAACCCTCACACTGAGTTCGGGCATTGATGATGCATAATTAAGTGAGCTGGATATACCGCATGTACTTGTTTACACCCTCCATTATTCCTGCTTGTTCAAGCAAGCATCACTTATGGTAACTTTACTGACTGTAAAGTCTCACTTGTTAATTAATGCAGACTACTTATACATATAGGCTATATCAATATATGTGTGTGTGTGTGTGTGTGTGTACGTACGTACGTGTATATTATATATATATATGTATGTATGTATGTATGTGTATATATATATGTATGTATGTATATATATATATATAATTAATGTATTTATGCATTCTAATTTCTAAAAACCTGTCAATTTTAGTTGATATTATAGATATCATAAACAAAAATCGACATGTATGTTAAAAATAATAAGAGAACAAATGCATAGTTTTTTCTTTTTCTTTTTGTGTGTGTTGTTTTCGTAAACATGCAGGTCGGTACATTGCATATAAAAAAAAAAAATATTAACTTAGTTTGGTATGCAAATTTTGGTTGCACTTTATTTTACAGTCCTGTTCCTGATGTACTGTACATACCATGTACTTACAGTAATTACACTAATTGGGTAATAACCAGGTACTAACCCTAAACCTACCCCTAAAACTAACTGTAACCCATTTAGCCTAGTTACCTTATGTTACCCTGTACTTTCTAAGGTACAAGTATACTGTAAGTGCATACTGTAAAATAAAGTGCAACCCATGAGTATTTTAGTTATAAATATTAACACATCTTCGTAACATCTCCAGAGAATAGGTAAGACGTATTGCAGTGTCACTAGATATAAAGGAATATCTTATGTTTCTGAAAGGGATTAGTCATGAAATCCTTAGTAAACACTGTCTGCAAGTATATTGATGATGGCGGCTTGAATTGATTTGTTAAGCTTTTAATCCATGAAATTCATGTGATCAATGTTTCAAGTCATTTCAATTTAGAAGTGACCATAAGTGATTGTCAGTGGGTCAGTTTAATTTGACTAGTTTGACCATATACATAAACCACTGAGAGTGATCATCCAATCACAGCACAGTGAAGGCACCTGTCATGTGACTCTTTAGCTGAGGCTCAGTTTCACACATCAATTTATTAATGCTCTGAAGGGAAGCAAGAGACACTTGCTGAATTAGGAACCGCAGATTACTCGTACGCAGTGATTTTTTCCCCTCAGAGTGTAGGATACTAGTAGGCCTTTGTGGTTTCAAATTCAGCAAATCTCATGGGATGCAAAAAAAACTGCACACTACTCTTAGAAGAAGAGTATGCCAGAAACATATGGCATAAGAGTAGTATGCTAGTATGTGATACTGAATTCAGCAATTGCCTTCCTCTGAAACTTAAAAAAAAAAATTATTGTACACATTATCAGAACTCACATTTCGTATGACTAGTGTTTTTTTGTGTCTGATTTTTTTAAGAATGCACTCTTTTGCCTTCACATAATATGAGATTGTCCAATACTGAATGGCAGATCCAGTTACACAACAGAAAAATGACGGAGTGTTCCAACACATCCATTGTTCGCTTGTCCGGTTTGTTAAAAGGCCCTTGGCTGAAGACACACTGTTCTCACGGGTTCACGCTTCCCAAAACTAGAGGCGTAAAATGACCAAAACAAAAAGCATTCCTTCTGGTTCCATTTCATTGATATGCTGTGTTCTCTCTATCTCGCTCTCATTTCTGGAAAATGTCAAACACCCCTCTGTTCCCTGAGAGAGTGTTATCAGGAGAGCTAACACTGTGTGTGTGTGTGTGTTTACAATAAGAGTGTATCATGAGGAAATATCTCAGCTGGCTGACTGACCGTTGGGAGTATTGATAAGTAGTAGTCCATAAAAGTCTTTGACACAGTTTTCTGTAAATTGTGTCGCAACTGTTTTGAGACTGATGTGCCCAGGAAGAGAAGACGAGGAAATGTATAGCTATTCCCAAAACAACATTTCGCCCCCATAACAGTAAATAATTCATGATGTTATGCAACTAACAACATGTACTGGGAATAGGGTTTGGTTTAGGGTTAATTAAAGGATTAGTTTAGTCAAAATGAAAATTTCCAGATAATTGACTCATTTTAGAAAATGACTGATCGTCTCGCTAGATAAGACCCCATTCCTCAGCTGGGAGAGTTCAAAGACCTTTGAAACGATTTGAACTTCAACAATTTGGTTTCCGTTGAAGTGTGGAGAAAAATCCTCAGAAAAACTTAATTTCTTTTCCACTGAAGAAAGAAAGACACGAACATCTTGGATGATCATCATTGTGATGAGTAAATTATAATCAGGAAATTTTCATTTTGAGGTGAACTAATCCTTTAACATTACTCAGAACTTGTGTAGTTGTAATACATGTATAATTACACTGTAACAAGGACAAAGGGTTACACTTTATTTTAAGGTGTCATTGTTACAGGGTAAGTATATATTTAAGTACTGAGTTTTAATAATCAACTACATGTACTTACTATAGGGTTAGGGTTTGGTTGAGGGTTAGTTGCATGTAATTATGCATAATTTACTGTTATTACTATGGTAAGTACATGTAACATATGCAACAAGGACACTGTGTTACCAAATAAAGTGTAACCAAAACTCACTGAATACCCCCCATCTATCCTTCAGGGCCGGAAAAGTAGCACAGATGTCATGATGACGCCACCTGCTGGTGTTTCTCATATACTGCGTATGAATTGTGTTCATATTTTTAGTGAGCGGCTGCAATCTGCAATCTTTTGAGGAGAGAAAAACAGCTGATCTCAGAGCGTGTGTGACTGAATCAGACGAGGACAAGAAGCACATCTGCTATAACATCTTTATTTCAGCATGATCTGGCTACCACTACGATGGTATCGACCTCCAGAAAATCCAAATAATAATCATAATAAAAAAATCAAAAGAAAGAAAAATGGCACTCAACTAGTACAATACTGCTACACACAGTACACACATTTATAAAATGGAAACCAATATTCTCTATACACTAAAGTATGTACATCTTTGATAAATTAAACCAATACTGCTTAGATTGAATATTTAGCTATAGAATAACTGATAGACGAGATAAAGAAACGCGAGAGCAGGCACTGGAGCATCCCGAGGACTTTCAACTGTTGTTAGGCACATTTACTTGTTTTATGATAAGCGTTTTATTGGGAGGTCTGGGTTAAAAGACCTTGTGGAAAATAAAAACATTACCGTCCCGTCTGTCTGAGAGGTAGTACCAATGCTTGATATCCTTGTAATGACGATATCCCAGAATCCTTAGCTGGCCACCGTTCATTCTGTGAACGCTGCCAAAATACAAAGCACTGCAGCAGCTTCACACAACACACTATATCCGCATGTGGCATCGCTAGCAACGCTGGCGTCCCGCCAAGAAAACAAACAAATTCCCACGGAGCCGTTTCCCGTCAGGGGCCGAAACGCATCTAGGGTGATTTCACCACCCTTTCCTTTTCTGTCGCAAATAATAGACGTTTCTTTTGAACATTTTTTACATTTAAATACACAAATAAACCTCTGAGGACTAAGCCGCTTTTTTGTGCACGATACAAAATGTAAAAATACACTTATTGCCTGTACATTTCATAGCACAAAAGGAAATCTTCCTTTTTTTCTGACGCTAAGTAGGAACTTTCGTTTGGTTTTCCACATTCTGTCAGACCTGCTGAGTTCAGATAATGCAAGTGCGCGCGTGTGCAAAAGAGACGAGAGGGAGAGAGAGAGGAGAGAGAGAGAGAGAGAGAGAGAGAAACAGAAAGAGCGTATTTTGGTTAAGCATGAGGAAAAATGTTCTCTTTGGGGGTTTCAAGGAAGCATTAGCCAGTTAAAAATCCCACTGACTTCCTTCCAACACACACTCACATACACACGCACACGCACACACACACACACACACGCACACACACACACACGCGCTTGAGCTGAGCAAGAAGACGTTTAAAAAGAGTGGAGCCAGGTTTGACCTCGCTGGTCTCGTGAAGTTGGGGGTTGTGTTCGACTCTTCACAGCTCCAGTAGTCCTGAATCGGTAACACCTGAGCAGCTCTAGTGTCTCTTCACAGACGACACCTTCTTCTTCCTCGCCGCCAGCATCTCGTAGAAAGGATCTCTGCTGATGGCCGCTCTGGAGATGAAGAGGAACAATATTAGGAAAAACTGCTCCATTTCTAACCTTTCATACAGTGTGTAATATAGTGAATGTAAAAGGTCCGCAAAGTTTTTAAATATCAAATTGTATGACAAATTAAATTGTGTCCTGAAAGAAAGAATTGATTCTGAACTGCTGAAAAGAGTCATCGGTAACTCCAGTCTTACTTCCTGCATGGGTTTGTAGGAATAATAGCACAGATGTTCGTCATTGGCTGCTGGTGAACAACATCTACTTTAACCCTCAAAGACTGTAGCTGAGGCCTGACGGACTTTGGTTCACACCAGGCCAATCACAACAGACTGGGTCATCTGACCAATCAGAGCAGAGGAGACCAATCACAACAGACTGGGTCATCTGACCAATCAGAGCAGAGTAGACCAATCACAACAGACTGAGTCATCTGACCAATCAGAGCAGAGTAGACCAATCACAACAGACTGAGTCATCTGACCAATCAGAGCAGAGTAGACCAATCACAACAGACTGAGTCATCTGACCAATCAGAGCAGAGTAGGCCAATCACAACAGACTGAGTCATCTGACCAATCAGAGCATGTAAACCTCTTGTAGAGACCTCCAAAACAAAATTAGGAACCTTGAAAATAGCATAATAATAGGTTGGGGTTTAAAAGACAGTTAATATCCAATAATGTTATTGATTTGACTTCACTATTGTATAAAGCGCTATAGAAATAAATGCGTCTTGAAATAAGGCATAATGTATAGTTCAAGTCAGGAATAATGTCCCGTCAGATGACCATAGTTACAAAATAAACTTACATTTTATGACTTGGAAATGGATATTAAATATTGACATATATCAGAAAAGAGAGTGGAGTGAAATGATACACATGACACTAGCACACACAGCTATGTAGGAAATCACTTGAATGTTTTGTGACTAGAGAAATATTTGCCTCCACAATGTTGCAACTGACCAATCAGAAACAAGAGAGAGTCTCCAGTGAACTGTTATAAAACAGGGATATTTAACAATTATCTGGACCTGACCTAGGGGTGGGCGGTGTGACCAAAATTCGGTTTCACGGTATGACTAATTTTATTTCACGGTAACGATATATTTCACGATATAGTTATTTATAGTTGTAGTTGTTCTCGAAAAATCGACAAAAAGGGCTTTGTATAATAAATAAACCCAAATACTTTAGAAATGAAAAGTACTTCACTTTGTTTGAATTTTCTTTTTCTTTTATTTGGTAAATTATTTCTTTGGTAAACTATTTTTAATAGCTAAATATAGTAAACAAAACACTCTCATCAACTTTTAGATGAACTGCCTCCAACTTATTGATATTAAATACAACTCATAGCAATTAAACTTTAAATAAAGTGTTGCTGAATAATTTTTCAATCTCATGGTATTGCTTTACTTCATCAATCAGTTTATAATATCTAAATATTTTATATTGAACTATTCTATTCATAATAAATGAGTTACTTCCTTTTAATTTGGTAGGATATTAGTAAATACTAGTTATGTTTAAATGTTTTCCTGGTACATTTTTGCCATGTCTGCTTTTAAAGGGCTTGTTTTGTTCTTTTTGTGATATCTGGCAACCCGTCACCTAAAGCTTTAACCAAGAGAGGTTCAGAAGCGTCAAGTTCATTAGTGTTGACTAAGTAGTGTAAATTATACACACCTTGTAACTGCGTCATTATTTTACATAGCTCAGTGAACACCGACACGCTCCCTCTCAGTGCGTGTGCACGCGCGCGTCTTTTGCATCAGTAAAATGCGATCGGTTAATTTGAGTGACAAGTTGTAATCACGCATTGAATCGACGCAAGATTTTATCAGCTGTTTCAGTGGCCAATTGTTTGGAGTTAGAAATGTATAACTCGCGCTGCATATTTAGTAATTTTGCCT
Organism: Abramis brama; assembly: GCA_022829085.1. Lineage (NCBI taxonomy): Eukaryota > Metazoa > Chordata > Actinopteri > Cypriniformes > Leuciscidae > Abramis > Abramis brama. The sequence continues at coordinate 60,146,287 of CM040766.1, read as the reverse complement.
CAGATATAGGATTATACATTTGCTTTAAGCAGGTTGTTCATTACCACGGCAACCGCTCGCGTGTCATACTGAATGCGAGTTTCGTGTTTAAAAAGTAACTATACGAGACAGAAAGATGCAGATAACTATACATTTATTTAAGGCTATTTCTATTCGTTATGATATTGATATATGAACTGTTGTTGTCAAGTAGCTTCATGCTTTCCCCGTTGATCGTGCACTCCTCTAAACTGTAGCCTACGGGTCCTGCACTGCTCTAGTTGACTGCTGCGCCTTTCCCCCGAAAAAATATCACGTTAACAACAACCCTTTAGAAAACGTAATTCCTTTGTGGATCCTCTTGATCTGCTTTCTCCATGTTTCTTTGACAAATCTCAGTGTCTCAGTCTCTCGCTGCACGTGAGTTAACCACGCACACTTATTTACATGCGGTATCACGGAATGAAAAAGTCTGTTACGGTTGACATTTTCTACCGCGGTAACGATATATACCGTCATACCGCCCAGCCCTAACCTGACCCAAAATAAATACTCTGGATTATACTCAATACTCGGCCCTCAGTTTGTGTGTCTGTATTTAAAGCAGAAAATGCCTTTACTCAGACGAGCAACACTCACTTGATGCTGTTCATCCACTCGTCCTTCTCCTCAATGGTGGGAGCAGAGATGCGGTAGAACGTGTGATTCCCCTCGACCACGCGTCCGTCAGCCTCGGTCTTGCATGCCTTGATCACCTGGTCCTTATTATCTGGGATGAAGAGCTCAAAGCAGTTCTGAGAAGCAAACACAGGCAGACCGTCACACGTCTGACCACTAGAGGGAGACACGGTGTTTCCACAGTGAAGTCAAGTGTAGAAGAGTGTTAGAATCAAGCTAAATCCATCACTTTTAATAATGCGTTTCTGTATCCGGACACACTTGGCCCCCTATTCCCAATATAATCTGATTTAGGACGCACTACTCCTAGCACACTATAGTATGCATGTGTTATTGGATGCAGGCCAAGTGCTGAATTCTCTCAAGGTAAAAGATCATCATGCAAACACAGAGTAAATTCATTTGATTGTCTCCAGATAAATGGAGTTTAAACTGCAGAAAAAGACGTTTTACCGGTTTCTTGTCCTCCACTTCTCGAATGCTGAGGTTTTCCAGAGGGATGATGCCTCTTGGTTCTTTATCCTACATGAAAAGAGACACATTAGTTTGTGTTTATCATTATTTCTTTAAAAAAATACAAATAATTGACCGATAGTGTGCGAGTGTTCATATTAGACCTGCACGATTCTGGATAAATTGAGAATCATGATTTTTTTTTGCGTGTGTGTGTGTGTTTGTGTGTGTGTGTTTCAAACACAGATCATGATTCTCTGCATGTAATTTCCAGGAGGTTCTGATAAAATGTTAATTGCCGCAATCAATTTAAAAATGATTAACTAATTTGAAGATTATTCAATGACTCGCTCATAGAAACTTCACTTGTTTAATGACTGGATGAATCGTAGTTTTGCAAATAAATGCTGTTCTTTTGAACTTTCTATTCATCAAAGAATCTGATGTTTTATTTATTCTTTTTATTTTTACATAACGGTTTTGAACATTGATATATGTTGTAATAATAAATGTTTTTAAGCAGCACATCATCACATTAGAATGATTTTTGAAGGATCATGTGACACTGAAGACTGGAGTAATGATTATATATATATATATATATAAAATGTCTAATAAGACAAGTGAACATAAATCACCTACAGCAGCAGGACATGTTTTTCAGTACTTACAGTAGTGTACTCGAAGTAGTAAAGGCAGTTATCAGTGAGGATGAACCACCGTCTTTTCCAGGTTTTGACGCGTCCCCCTGAGGAACAAAAGATGAGCGTTAGCTTTAGCACACGAGCCGTCAGACGAGCAGCTGAAGAGTTGAGCGGCAGAGGAGCAGACAGACAGACAGACGGACAGACAGACGGATGAACAGACAATGAGCTCTTCTACAGCCACTCCATGTCCAATGAGACCCAAGCACAGCATTCCTTACCAGCAGCACACCATGCTCAAACCAGTCCATCAGTGACCCTCCACAACCATCACACGCCACCTGACAGCTGCTCTTCCTCTGAAACATCCCTTCACTTCCTAAACACCCCGACGAGGGACCAGGGGAACCCGTGCGATGCACACATATGGGTGGGACTACAAGAATACATCACTTCAGCGCTCTATGTGTGACCCTGGACCACAAAACCAGTCACATGGGCCAATTTTTTGAAACTGAGATTTATACATCACGTGAAAGCTGAATAAATAAGCTCTCCATTGGCTGAGATACAACTATTTGAAAATCTGAAAAAAATCAAAACATTGAGAAAATCTCCTTTAAAGTTGCTCATTTATGTTGGCGATTGTGCTGCATTCACTCACATAAATACATGTTTTATATATTTACGGAAGGAAATTTACTAAATATCTTCATGGAACATGATCTTTACTTAATATCCTCATGATTTTTGGCATAAAAGAAAAATGGATAATTTTGACCCATACAATGTATTGTTGGCTATTGCCACAAATATACCCGTGCGACTCGAGACTGGTCTTGTGGTCCAGGGTCACATGTGGTGATGTTAGTAATCTGCTATCAGGTTGAGCTCATTTTCCCACGCCCCTCTCTATAGGGACTGCAAGGTAAACACTGGTCTCAGTGACCCGAGGATGACCTCTGACCTCTGCAGGGAAACCTGATCACAGTGGTAAAGGAGATGCCTTCACAATTAATAGACAGTGTAGTGCAACCAACAACACGTTTAACTAACTGTGTGTCAGGGTAGTTGATGCATAACATGTCCATAGGCATTTTTAAAATAATTTATTAATCATAACAAAATTAAAAAGGGGGGAAAAAAGAAGAATATACAGGGGAAGGTGTATTCCCATCTACTCGGCATTTCATTTTCACATTATAATGTAGGCTAGCTGATTTTGCAGTAAAAGTACTGTACAAATATCATATGAAGTCTCTCAATGAATATGAGCTCATCAAATCTGCGTTCATAATGGCTATAAAATAATTAGCAAAATGCCATTTAGGCCTGTCATGATTATTGATTAATCGTCTGATTGCGGTTATTTGATCTTATTGCAAATGTCTGAGATAATTGTGCAGCTTAAACTTTTTTTTTTTCCATTTTGCAATTCAAATAATTTACATTTTAGCAAAAAATATTCAAAATATTATTCTGAAGGATCATGTGACCGGCTGCTGAAAATTCAGCGTTGCCATTACAGGAATATATATTAATATATAATATAAATATAAAATAATTTATTATAAAATTTATAAAAAATAATATATAAATATATTAAAATGGAAAATACTTATTTGAAATTGTAATAACATTTTATTATTTTACTGTACTAACTTATTATTTTAAAAGTTTGACCATTATATTATATTATATTATATTATATTATATTATATTATATTATATTATATTATATTATATTATATTATAAAGTCGTATTATATTTTGAGAAATATTTAAACTTTCAAAATATTATTTCCACAGCAGTAAATATATTTTTATGGTCCTATTTAAATAAATGTTTCCAAGTAAAATATTTTAAAAACCATCAGCGAAAAATTGATGATCGTGACAGGCCTAATGTTATTTAAAGTAGTTTCAGATGTGATCCGGCACGGCACACAAGCATGTCGACCACCCTAAAGCTTTCCTGATCCTGATCCTGATCCGAGTCCTGGCATGAGCGGCACACACGCGAACACGGATCAGAGTTTCTGAGCAAGCTGATTGGCTGAGTTATGGGCTGTTATTACGGTCGTAGAGCAGAAGCCGGTCCAGAAACACCTCTCAGAGGGAGTGAGGAGGACTGACACGGATACAGCGCTGGGCGATGGATGGGCCTTCCTAGTCACATCTCTCACGAGACAGCCGGAAGCTACAGCAATCACACGCCTTATATTATAATCACACTTTAGATTAAGGTGCATTCTCACTATTAACCAACTATTAACTACGACTTTTGCCTCAATAAACTCCTAATTACTTCTTATTAATAGTTAGTAAGGTAGTTCAGTTATTGGTTCAGATTAAGGGATGTAGAATATGGTCATGCAGAATAAGGCATTAATATGTGCTTTAGAAGTACTAATACACAGACAATATCCTAGTAATATGCATGATAATAAGCAACTAGTTAATAGTGAGAATTGGACCCTAAACTAAAGTGCTACTGAATATATTATATGAATGCTGATGTAAATGAAACACTTTAGATTCGTGAAGTCAGTCTGATCCATCAATTGAAACCCACCCTCACCCAGCATCATAGTGGTGAGTCCGATCTGACCACATACACACACACATACATTTTCCTCAGCGCTGCAGTCCAGCATCACACATATGCACACACACACACACACACACATTACGTAGAGCATGAAGAATAGCAGTCTTTGGTCCAGGTGCAGTTTTCTGACTCAGTCTAAACGGATCAAACACCACTTGAATGTTCACCAGTCCAGCCATTACAACCATTAGCAGTGAAATGACTGAACGTCATATTTAAAGGTCGAGTTCACAGAGAAATGAAGTCATTTTCCTCAAACAGAAGAGTTCCTTCTTATATAAAACACAAAAGAGGACGTTTTGAAGAAAGTCCTAGCTGCTCTTTTCCACAGAAATGGGGGTGGGCGATATGAGCAAAAACCTGTGTCACGATATTAGTAATTTTATTTCACTATAACGTTATATATATCAAGATGCAGTTATTTTGCCTGAAAATTTTAGATACAATTGCAATTTCATAATTTCCGACACCAATTCACCGCACAAAATAATACTAGTCTAACTAATGTGAGTAGAAGCTAATTGAAGACAGGTAAACTAATATAGATATAAATACAACTGGAAAAAAAAAACATACAAATGGAATAAATAGTGCTTAAAGTTTTTCAGGTGTATCAAAAATATTAAATATTACAGATAATTAATAAATCAAATAAACCTGCATAGTATTTTCTGTATAAATTAAAGCTACAAAAGTCATTCAGTCAAGAACATTTTCTCTTTGTATTTTTGTTTAATTAACATTATTTTTGATTAGCATAGACAGGCACCAGGTTTATTAGGCTGCTGTCGAATGCACAGATCTAATGAATTGACACAGTATAAGTTTATGTTTATTCAATCAATAATTGACTGCGTTTACAAGGACACTCACCAATACGGGCATTTTGACACGATTTTTGAATGATTAAGACGTGATAAGACGCACACGAGCTGTTGAGCACCAAATGAATGGTGTAAAATGGCTTGAATGTTTAAAACTGGCAAGGCTTAAAAATGCATGCTGATAAAAATAAAATTTCATGACAGCACAGCACTGCAAGCTCACATTAAATTTTTACCATCTACTAAAATATCGCCCGCCCCTACTTCCAATGAATCTGAATAAGGATTTTTTTTCATTTTTGGGTGAACTATCCTTTAATTTTATGCGTTTCATTTTCTTCTGTTGCCGTTTTCATTGGTGTTTGTTGGGCTCCGTTCAGACTGAGAGGAAGCAGAAAATCCTGCAGCTCCCAAAGTGCAAACGACACTTTAGAGAGAGAGAGAGAGAGAGAGAGAGAGAGAGAGAGAGAGAGAGAGAGAGAGAGAGAGAGAGAGAGAGAGAGAGAGAGAGAGAGAGAGAGAGAGAGAGAGAGAGAGAGAGAGAGAGAGAGAGAGAGAGAGAGAGAGAGAGAGAGAGAGATATCGAACACCACAGCAAACAGAGACAGGTGCTATTCAATACACTGGCCACAAAATCAAAACCCAAGCACCCGCCACCATACAGAGACAGGGCGGCACGTGGACGGATCGCTGATTCGATGGATAAAACGAGCCGTCAGACAAACAAATGAAGGAACATATAAAAAAAAAACTAGAGTGAACTCATGGAAGGACGAACCCCATGGGAAATAATGACCCTACAGTGGCTAATAACAGAAACAGGGGACAGGAAGCAAGGCTTGATCACCAAAAAGCACCCGAGAGCGGAGAGATGAGCGATTGTTTGGGAAGAACAGGTGTACATACCTCCTGAGGGAAAGACAACAGCCAAAATCATGGGAACAAACAAACAAATGAGGAAGAAAAGGAAACAAAATAATTAAATTAAATAGGAAAATCATACTCCCCACACGCTGCCTCTCTGATCAAAGAAAGTACTGTGAGTTACAGAGGAACGCTCCAAAAACAAAACAGGGAATCAAAGTACAAGTGTACACTTGGAATCAGCAGACATTCAATTCACACTCATTTTCCTGTCCGTTTATGCGGAAAATGTCTCTTTTCAGAACCTTTCTAGGTCTATAATAATAAGCATGTAGTACATCAATACAGAATCTACTTTGTGTGTTTATCGCATTTTACAGTATTCATGGATTTACTTGACAGTAATGAGTATAATTCGTCATAATTCAAGACGCTAATTCTCATTAGCGGTGTAACCATGAATATTAGGTATTATATAGGAATCCCTGAAACATGTTAAGGGGAACTAGAGTATTACGAACAAGTTTATGAACAGGCTTATACTTTATCTATAGAGTGTCCATCTCAAAGTGCAGTTTCTCTTACGCCTCATGACAGCGACAGCTTGGGATATTGATTGTGCTTAAAGTCGTGCAGCTGATTCATTGTGATCATGAAGTGTTATTAGCTACATATGATGTGATACTGATCAAGAGATACTGATCCATCAAGAGTGCAGAGGGAAAGATGTGCTACTGTATAGTGTGTGAGGATCATCAGATGAGCTTATAGAAGTGAGTGTGTGTGTTTGGACAGGACACTTCTTATTCAAATGTAGGTGTAGAGCTGAACGATCATCACATAAGTGAGATTTACTCATGTAGTCCCACTCACCCAGTTTGAGCAGCCAGCCCTCTCTGTCCGGGTTGAAGAAAGTGTGTGTCAAGTCATTGCCGTCATCCTCTGGGATTTTGAAGGGCTCGTTCTTGATGCTGTCATAAAGGTTCTGTAGGAGTCAAAGCAAAAGACTATGAAGCTCAAAAGATGAACAAACACATGAACGCAACCTACAGAACGGCCTCAAATATCCTTATAAGGAGAGACAGAACAATATATAGTGCATGCAAAAAGTTATTCATTGTTGGACAATATGTTAACCTATTCAGTGATTACATTTTTATCATTTCAAATGTCACGTTAGAAACAGTCAATCACACAATCTACACATCGCTATTGGACTTTTCCTGTAAACAAAGTAATTAAAGCTCAATTCTGAACATGTTTTCTTTCATTTCCTGCTATTCTGTTCGGCTCATTCTTGCCATTTGTTACTCTGCATTTTAGTAATTTAATCACGTACATTTATTTTCATTTACGTCCTCAATTATATCTGATGGGTGAACAAAGAAAGACGAATCAGAAAATGTAGACCAATAACCCCTTTAAATATCAGACTGTTACGGTGTAAACCTGAGAATCATTTTCTTAAAGGTGCAGGGTCCGTGTAACGCTTCACCGCTCAGCTTTCAGACCATGCAATGCAAATGCACAAATGAACAATTGAAACCAGATGTTTCTTGTTGTGTGGTTACATTATCAATGGATATTTGCCTTTTTTTCGAGTTCAGAAACAAACATTTGAATAAATGAAATCTAACCGTTTTTCTATTTTTCCATTTTTCGTGTAATTTGCGCCGTGGGCGATACCATTAGCACGGGGGTGTGGACTACCTGTACTATAATTTCATTGATGTAACTGCTTTATACACACTGCATGCACGTTAAAAGCCTGAACACAGAGGATGACCTTTTTCTCCTGAAGTGCCAGCATTTTATTAATAGTCTAATTGTGCTAAATTATAAGGCAGTCTCGGACTGGCCATCGGGAGCAACCGGGAAAAGTGAAATCCCGGTGGCCTGGGTACTGATGGTCTTTCCCTACTTATTCGTTCTTACTTTATTTTATTAATATACCTTTTATACCCTTGTTCATTTTGCACGGTACAGTACAACCACGAGATCACACAACAGCGCAGAATTACAAGACGAAAAATGGAAAAATATTCAAATGTTTGTTTCTGAGCTCACAATTTAGATACAGTATCTATTGATGAATTACACGAAAAAAAAAAAAAAAGATTTGTGAAGCGTTACAAAGACCGGGCAGTAAGTGATTTCTACGAAGCGCTGTTGAAAGTGAATTGGGATAAGGGACAAAGATAGCACGCTACAACACTAATACAAACACAAGAATATAAACACATCTACAGACGTAAGTAGAAGTGAGAGGAGACCAACCCTGAGCAGGTCCTCTGGCAGGTCTCCTCCCTCATTAATGCCTCTGTTCATGGAGATGAAGCGCTCCACTGGGGGCTTGTCCTTCACGTTTGGGTTGTGAAGGCTGGTGTTCAACATGATGATGGCGAAGGACAAGATGTAGCATGTGTCTGCAAAACAAACAAGCAAGCAGTTCGTTACAACCATCCACACTGACATTGAAAATGGTAGTGTTTGAAAATGCTGAATCAGAAGCAGAGGCACACTGGCCATTTAAATATTTCACTCTCATAACTCGGATGAATGCTAATGAGGAGAACTGTGGAGTTACAGAGGGTGATCGTGACAAGAACAATGTCCTGGAAGGAAGAGAGAGAACTTAAAGGCTGTGCATGTGTGTGTGATGTGTGTGCAAGTTGATGCCATTTGCCAGGAAACTTTCATTTAACTATATTTACATGTGTTGTAAATATCGGCTATTGGTAAATGGCATTTATTTAAAGATAAATGCATTGTTTGAGTGTATCTAATTCAATATTTCCAGCTCTCAATTTGTGAGTATTACTAGGGAAAGCAGTATTGGTGAAACACTGCTCATGTCTCTTGGAAATGTTATTAACGCAGGTTTAAAGGTGCAGTATGTAAGAATGACAACTAGTGGTCGAAATAGGTACTGCAGTCGACTTAAAAATATCAGAGATCGTAGTTTCTCCCGTCACCTGCTCCTCAGACTCAACGGCGCTCACACGGGTCGCCAGTTTGAGCTCACGCAACAGGAACGAGTGCAATGGACAATGAAAATTGGCAAATTGGCAACGTGCAATATCACAAACCAAAACAATAACAAACATTCCAGCCTGGAAATGCACATTTCAAAGTAAAATAACTGGCTGTAGAAGTGTTTTTCAGAGAAACGAGTATGAACTTAGCATGTTTCCTCAATAAATGCAAACATATTATGGTATTTTTATGCTTTAGTAGAGTGAGAAGGTTACATCCAGCACCTTTAAACACCGAACACAGACTACAACGTACAGTAGACCCACCTGTGGACTGAAAGACTCCCGGGTTGCATTGGCAGTAGCGCTGGGCAAACGCCTCCATCATTCGGTCGATCTTCTGTGCCTCGCCAGGAAGCCTGAAACTCCAGAGGAACTGCCTGTGTGGAGACGAACATCAATGATATTAGGTCTGACCAATGCAAACCAACCAGTGGCAAATGTATTAAACCTTTCGTAAATTTCAAACATGCACAGTATACATATTATTTACAGTTATTCACAACTACAAGTGTTACCTGAGAGCCTGGACCAGGTTCAAATCAGTGAACTCGTGCAGCTCCACAAACGCATGAAGGACCTGGAGATTCAATTCATCTCTGTTGAACAATGTGGAAATGAGAGCAAGAGGTAAGTATCAGACGCTTTCATCCAAAGCATCGTAATGCAAGTTCACACAAAGAATGATAACTATAAAGATAACTACAACGATAATTATAATAGCATTAAGACCAACGGACAATGACGTTCTGTTTATTATAAGCGCAAGCCTGAGTTTTGTCGACTGTTGTTTTAAATGTTCGATCTCTTTAAAGCAGGATGGATTCTGATTGGCTGCCAATGTTTTATTGTTCATCAGCTGAAAAAAAAAAAAAAAAAAAAATCAATCTTAAAAGTGATTCCAATGATATAGTTTATCTGTCCCGTTATTGTTAGATGTGGTGTAGATGATCTTTAGAACTGTATCTTTATAATTATCGCTAATGCTATGAATGGGCCTTTATTGGAGTAACAGAAGTTTAAAGGGATAGTTCACTCAAAAAATGCTGCCATCAATTCCTCAAGTCGTTCCAAACCAATAAGACCTTAGTTTGTCATTTATTTACCATATACTGATGTGCTCTATATATATATGTGTGTGTGTGTGTGTGTGTGTGAGAATAAAAGCCTATTCTAAAGCCTATAAGCCTAAATTGAATCTGTTCGTCATAAATATAGATCATGTCTCTTCAACAGTTTTGCATTAAAACACTCGATTCATATGGAGTACTTTTTCAATGTCTTAATGAACATTTCGAAACTTGAAAGTTTTGGTAGAATTAACAGAAAGCTCTAATATTTAATTAAAAATATCTTCATTTGGGTTTTGAAGATGAACAAAAGTCTGGTTTGGAACGACATGAGGGTGAGTATGATTATGAGTATATTAATTTATTAGTGCACTGTCACTTTAAGGAATAATTCACCAACAAATACATATTCTGTATTTTTTTAACCACACTCATGTCATTGTATGGCTTTCTCTCTTCCATGGAACACAAAAGGAGACATTTTGAATAATTACTGCACTTTTACATGCAATAAGAACAAGCAAATTTGTCACTTATCTGGTCTCTTGTATAGGTGTGTCCCAATTCGCATGCTTATGCACGATTCAATGATGTTTTTAAGTAGAAATAGTGTGACTACATAGATGAGTACATAGTGCACAAGTGCGTCATTTGGGACGCAGCTTAAGATTTACTCAAGACAAGGTGGCTGTGAGATCATTCAGCACTGCATCATTTTTCGAAACCATGACATTTATCCTCTGCAAGCGGAGGATGTGATATCCCACATGGGGAATGAGGGCGATCTCATCCTCTCTACACCCTTTCCCGGTGATCTGGTGACAGTCCACTCACGGGACACAGCACTGCAGACCCCCTCCCTAACAGAGGAGCTGAAGTGCTCAGAGAGACAATCTGATCTGCTGTCACAGAAAGCTCTGCTCTCAGTTTCCTGAGCGTTTCAGCAGCCACACCCAGACCGAGGAAGAACAGAAAACAAGGAGGCGGAGGCAACGAAACCCAGGATGAGATCGAAAGGAAAAAAAAAGAAGGAATTCTTGTGCAGACGCAACCAAGTCACTAGGTGTTGCCCAGTGAACTAGAATAACATGTCTGAATTTCAGTCCTGTTTGAGTCAGCATTCCTTAAATATGAAGAGTCTAATGAGCTTAGAGTCCGGATAAAAGGGTAATCAAAGACAGATGCGGATGGGATTTACAGGACAATCCACATTATCCTGTCTCTCAGCAAATTACAGTGGGAAGATGACACTGGTTTCCAGGAATTAACCAGAAGGGCCAGTTGACAGATAATTAGGTGTATTTAAAGGTGTAGAAGGGATCTAATGCCGTTTCCATCCTCATAAGTCACATTTTTACACGATATGCATTTTGGTGAATTCAACATAATGGGCAATTTATAATATTTTATTGATTCAGATTTTAATTAGATAGTATTTAGATAGCAATGCAAATATACAACACCAAAGCAATGGACTTGACATATAAACTTTTGAGACACTTCTGGGTTCTAAAACCAATGCTCGGCAAAACTTCCAAAAAAATCCAGTCATTTCAATAGAAGTCTTTGCGATTTGGAATTTCCCGTAATGGCGTTTCTCCACACATTTTTCACATCCTGTTCGCGTTTTTCATGCAAACTCGTCGTGTTGACCAACAGAAAGGTGATTGGTTTGAAAGTGACTTGCTTAAGTAGTGCTTTGTGCATCACTACTCTACTGAAAATGGATGATAGACCTTTTTGCCAGCGATATTCACTGAAATTTCACTAATGTGACCATGCCTTATAGTACCAAAAGCACTTAAATATTCCTAAAACCTGAAGAAATTGGCATGAATTAAAAAAATTATGAAATATATTCGTAATTGCTGCAATACAACAATAATATCACTATTATGACTGCTTTATGCAAGTTAATTTTCTACTTAAAAGGCCTGTGACCCCAATCGGCACCAACAAATCATGTGCTGGTTGCAGTATTTGTACTAATAATCACACACACCTCTCTCCCAGGTAGTCTCCTATTGCAGTCTTGTTAAGACCTTCACCCTTGTAGAGGAACCGTGCAATGTCTTCACTGGTGTTCTTCAGAAGGTCATTTTCAATGAGGAACTGGATCCCCTGCAAACACACACGTTCAAGGTGTTTAACCTCTAAGACAAATGATACACATATAATTCATTCAGTGAATACGCTTTAATAGACTGCTTAATCACCTTTTTGGGATCCATGTTGAATTTCTTACGGCCCATTGCCACTTGTTTGTTCCTTTGCATGTTTTTCCTGCGGGGACAATGATCAGTAGATTATAAAAAAGAACTCCTGATGTTTATTGTTTTATACCCTTTTACAAAAGATGTCATGAGGTTTATTTCATATGCTTCATAATCTCTGGCTGATGGACCCAACATTTAAACAACTACTGCCTTGAACAAAAGAGGTCTTGTGGAATCCAACTGGGATTGGGAATTGCAATTTGGTTCTCATTTTGAACAACACAAGACAGTTCTCTGGAAATACTGTGACTTACATTTTCTTGAATAGTTTAACAGATTCTAATAAAACAGGATGGGTTGACATTCAAGAAGATGGTGTAGCTAGATGCTAAGATGCTAGGCAGATCTGACCTCACGCATGACTCACAAAGTGACACATGAGTGGAAATGAAGTGTGTATGAGTAATCAGTGAGGGAACGTCCACTCACCTCTCCTCGGTGGAACCCAGGTTCTCAATCTCACTGGTCACTTCGGCTATCTCATCCTTCAGACGCTGTGGAGAAATGAGGAAATGAGAGGGCTCAAATCAAACGAGACTCCAGAGATAATTACGCCACACCATAGTGGTCAATACAGATGAGAAATGAAACAACAACACACACGTGTCTAGAGTTGTGTTGTGAGTGAAACACTAACCCAAACAAGAAACACTGTGTCCTAAAAATGGAATTTTTCAGCAGCAAGTAATCGTCATACAACTGTATGCATACGCGCGTCTCGTCATATCCGTAAATAGAGAAAAGTTGATCCGGCTACTTTTACGCGTATGGGAGTGGCAATAAGCGAGAATGGTTGACATGGGTCTGCTGGTAAAAAGAGATCGCGACAGAGCTCGTAATAAAACAAGAATCAACATAAGCTTGGCTTTTCAGAGATGGCGAGGGTACCGTGAACATAAGGAAGTACTACGTCTATTAATTAGGGCTGTCACTTTGCATTCGAAAATTGATTGCACAAACGATCGGACCAACCAACACAAGTTTCGAAAACGAAAATAGGTAATCGATTTTAACGGTCTTCTCGGAGCGCGTCCAGCTCGTCACGATACGCCCGCAGTGATCTTTACGTTCGTCCTAATGCCCGTTAGTTGTCCGTGGATTTGCCTATATTTGGCGTTTAAAATGGAAACGTCTTTAGACATGGAAAATCGATTTTACAATCGATTCAATGAACACTTATGTCTCAAAAATCGAACAGGATTTTTTCACAAAAGTGACAGCCCTACTATTAATGGGTTTAGCTACAGTAAAACCTTCAGCTAGTCAGTTTGAGATCCTTTCCATCAAAACTGGTTATAGGATAATCTTCACTTTTTTTTTAGGTATGAGAAAGAACCAAGGTCTACTACAAGAGAGTATGGTGGTACTCTCTGCATGTGTCCTGTCCCAGCTCACGAGGCCTGACATTAACGGCTCAAATCTAATTCCAGCGGATGAATCGTTTGCTATAGACGGCATATACATGACATTAAAGGAGGACAACTGGAGAATGGCCCAAAGTAAAGACTACAGACATCAAAATTGGATTATTTTACCATGTCTTTGGGGAGATTAATGGTTTTAGGGCAACAGGCCGGTCTCTTCTGCCAAGAGTTTAGTGACGGTCAGGAGCCGGGCTGGTCCTGAGGTCACACAATGAAGAGTTTTCCCTCCTCGTATTCATTTTCAGCTGGATGGTGGTGAAATTCGCTCTCAAGTGTTTGTCAAGCTCAAGTCATTTCTTCCTGTTTGTAATTCACTAGCAAAGAAAAGCCTGTTTTTGTTTTCCCAAAACCAGAGAAAACACACATTCCTCAAGACGTCTGTCCTCCCAAAGGAAGACTGCCTCAAGAACAGAACCACTTTTGTCAAAAGACCTCAAGATGTAGAAATTCGGTTTGCAAAGGGGAGGGAAGTTTTCTTAAATGTATTAATGTAAACGGAGTGTGCTAGGAAATTATACATTCCCATGGAACACTAAAGGAATTTTAAGTAAGTGTATAGTATACTGGAGGTCAGCACCCTGACAGATCAAATCCATTTGACTGTTATTAGTAGTAGAGCTGAAAGTGATCAGTGTTTGGCTCATGTGTGAGAGTCCTTCTCTAAACAAGTCCACCCTGTTCCTGTCAGCTTGAGTCATTTCCTTTTTGGACTAACTGTGTTCATACTTGGTGAATGACAAATCAAATTCTTATACCACAAATATTTGTAGATTCATTGTTATTATAATAATAATTATTATAATTATTTCAGAATAAAACATTTTCACATCTTATATAGCAGCTGTGGGATAAGATTAAATAATAATATAACTAATTATTTATTTTATTTTTATTATTTGTATTAATTATTTTGTTTATTTTTTTATATTTCTGTTACTATATATTTATTTTTACTATTTATTTTATATTTACTAAAAAAATAGTATTTTTTTGCATTAAGAAGTGCAGTTACTAATAATACTTGTTTGTTTATTGTAAATTTGACAGTAAAGCACTTAAAATTAACTATCATTATTAACAACAGTAAATATTCCACTCTTATTAAATGTACCATTGTTCTTTTATAGTATCACACTGAACTGACCGACAGCTTCAGTGATTATAAAGTGAATGTAAAATGAGATAAAATTAGTAAATAAGTAAAAAATTTAAGAAAAGTTAGTTTTTCTTGACTTTGTTAATTCCTATTTTTTTTCTTCTAATAGGGAGTGGAAATGTTGCTCCTCTGCCGCCATCTACCGGTTATAGTGGTAATTTCATGTTTTTCTTTTTTTAAATAAAAGTGTTTCAGTGCCATGAAGTTTTAGTTTCCAACATCTTTAAACTTTTAGTTTTATAAATCATCACACTACAAATAATATTAAAATTGGATAATATTTTGAGCTTTGAAGTGCTGGAAAAAGTGTAAAGCACTTGAAAGCCCTTAAAGTGCTTAAATTTCAAAAGGTTGTACGAACCCTGAGATGATGTAAAACAAACATTCTGCCACAATACCATGGTTACAGTTAGCATCGCTACATTGCTGGATGGTGAATGTTGATGATTTGTGGATTGAAAAGCCTTTAACAACGTTTGATCTGATATCTATGGTTTATAACAGAATTCTGCACCGAATTTAAATGCTTCCCACTAGATCTCGCTGCGATGTTATTAATTATTTGATAAATTCAAAGATGTGTAGTTACGGTGTAGCATGATTGAGAAACGGTTTCGTTTCACTTTTGTTTAGGTTGCCATTTGATGTTTCTCATATGCAACATAAAAGGCAGTTATGATCATTTGGCCAACGTGCTGGTGGCACCAATGCGACCTCTAACAAAATTCATTCGTTAACAAAATGCTACAATTTGGTCGTAGTCTGGAGCCCTGAACTGCAGATTATTAAATGAATAAGCCAGTCAAATCCATGCATGAATTGTAATATAATATAAAGCGTGAATGGCCTTTGAATAGTGAGTTAGAGTTGAATAAATGATTCACAGAAGCTCATTATTACCTGAATGTCGTCCAGCAGCTCCTGCTTTCGGCGGCGGATGTTTTCCAGTTCTTTTTGCTCCTCAGGCGTGAGGTCGTCAGGCACTGAGAACGAGATTAAAAAAAAAAAATGTTTTTTTTTTCATAGCCAGTGACCTAGGCTTCCTTTGAACTGAGGAAATATTAAACATTGATCTGATCATATTTTAGTGATGATATGGTGAAATGAAGACAGATTAGTGAACGAAAGGACTGTGAACAGAATTGATAGGACACAATATTACCCAGCAGCATCTTTACAAGCATACACGCATCAATAACAAATGACTGAAAAGAAACGATAACCAGGCCTGATTTCCTTGTCACAAATATTGTAATGCACTATGATATCGTGACTGGATCATGAGTAAAACTACTCCAAATGTGCAAGAGACACCAAGGAAATAACGAGATCCGTAAATACTTGCAAATGTCCTCAATCTGATCCAAAAAGATAAAGCACAAATCAATGAAAACCCTTTTGAGTCGCAGTAGACCGACACACTAGCCTGAACGACGCCTTCAGCATCGCAGAAATGGGCTTTAGTGCTCTCTAGCCAGACGCCTCAATCACAGGCACAAACTTTTATTCACCATGTGACTGTGAGATCTCACCCACAGCATCCTCCTGTAGCCATGGCAACCCATCAGTGCTTCAAACCCCATCTGTGAGGGTGCCGAGAACAAACACTCGTCACCTCACAGCATCCCTCTCAAATATACACTTGAAATTAAATGGTTCATACAGTGAAATTTAATTTTCCTACTGTAACATTCAAAACTCATTTAAAGTCCCCAGTCCACCAAAAACCTATAGTTTTAAGTCACATCCATGAGCTTATTAACATATGGCCGCCCACATTATTGCCATCTATTTAGTATTCAGCAGCGACCCTCCTGGATAAATTACAGTGTGTGAACTATGCCAATACGTAGAGGTCAGTAACCCTAACCCTGGTCCTGTTTGAGACCATATTATATAACACACTTTACATTATATAATATAAGTGGATTTCAGGGAAAAACTAAATGCTACAAATGTGTTGAATATAGCCCTTTAAACTAGATTACTGCATTAATTTAAATTACAGAAACAGAGACAAAACATCCAGATTTATGGGAACCAAATATTTCCATGAGAAAAAGTTGTACTCTAAAAAAAACACATTGGAATTACGCCTATTTTCTCAACATCAGAGGGAAAGTTTATGACACTAAAGCAATTTAGTCACCAATTATTTAGAAAAACTGAATACTGCGCAAAATGATATTTAGACCTCTAAAAGCTCATTTGAAAAGAAACTCTTTATTGAACAATGTAAAAACCCTTGTAAGTTCTGAGAGTCTGAGGGAAAGATATGGTGAACCACTTCACATACAGTTTGATGATGGAAAACCCCTCGAAGTCATGCAAGTGGCAGACACACTTTCTGCTTCCTCCAGCAATGAACAATGAAACGAGGTGAAGAGAGAGCTCAGTGTTCGCTTTTCTCGAGAAACCCACATGAAGAAAATGAATTCACTGCAATGCCAGAGTAGGATGGGCTCCCCACACAGGTTCTTTCCCGGCGCTGCCTAAACATCTTATGGAGTTTTTCCCTTGCCACAGTTGCCTCAGACTTGCTCACTGGGGGCTGTAATGTCTGGTTCAGACAACACAATATTTTTGTTTCGAAAGTCAGTGTGTCAGATTATGACTCCTGAAATTATTGTGAGATGTGGGTAGACTGGAAAAAAAGATTTATACGAAACACCTTCACTCTCTTCCATTTTAGAAAAGTGAAGCCGCCAATGTCCCAATACGCCACTGGCATCTTGCCTACTTACTTAATACTAATTCCAGTACTTTCGGGGTTGCTTAAGCGCCTCTGCTATCATTCTCCAGAATTCATCCCTCGAAGGAACATAATAAATGCAGGAGTATTGTTTCAATTGCATTATTCCACCTAGCCGCACCAATACCATCGCCTCCCTTCTGTTTTGCCATGTTTGAAAGCTGTCTATGGAGGAGCTTCTGTGCTCCTATTGGTCAACGTCACGGATGTGCTGGAACCCGTCATGGAGGACCGAAATAAATCATGCTAGTATATCTGTCATGACGTCGGTCGCTTGTCGTCCACTATGACACACTATACAATAGGGTTGCACGATATTGGGAAAAAATGACATTTCGATATTTTATTTTTCTGTGATATATATTGCGATATGAAATGAAATCTAATCTAATTTTTTCTTACAAACAAATATGGGGTAAGCACACTTACATTCTCATTTTAAATTATGTATTATTTAAATTAGAGTAAATTATTTGGTTGTAACTTTAGGATATGGTTTGAATTGTTAACATTAGTTAATGAATCTAATAACTAACATGAACTTACCATGAGCAATACTTCTGTATTTATTAATCTTTGTTTATCTTAGTTTATAAAAATACAGCTGTTCATTGTTTGGTAATGTTACTTCACAGTGCATTAACTATGTTAACACATACTGTACAACTTTTGATTTCAATAAGGCTATAGCCTAAATGTTGAAATTAACAATGTTGTAGAAGTGCAGTTTACTAATATTAAATGTAAAGTAATGTAGTTAAATAGTTTAATAAATAGAACATTATTGTAAAGTGTTACAGATTTTTTATACACCAATTCAGACGTCTCGTGAGTTCAGTGTTGGACAGGTCAGTTGTTTAAACCATTCATTAAATTGAATCGGTTCAAATTAATCATTAGTTCGCGAATCGGACGTGTACGGCACGCGTTGTGTAATTATCTCGGCAGTTTAGGATATCGCACAAGATTAGTCAACACAGAAAACATTTCATCACTGGATAGTTTTTTTTTTTACACCATCGTGTCAATTGATTTTGATTAATATGCGCGAGGGAGAGAGCTGGCCCGTACGGTTAATGAATAACGGATCAGCCTACATCGCACATCCTGCGATGTGACTATCGTGGATTCGCACATCGCGATATCGATGCTTAAACGACACATCGTGCAGCCCTACTATACAAGATAAAACTATTGATTCCGGCATCCCAATGCTCATTGTCGATTACGAATCATTAATGCATGCCTTTAAACAATATGAATTATAAAAAGCGCTATGTATACAAATCACTTGCCATGAATTAAGACAGAAGTAGCACAACCTATCAGAAGATATCTGCTGCAGCTCGAAACTGATAAATGGGTCAATCTCAAACCTATAGGGCTGCAGGATCAGATCAGGTCTGAAATTGAGTAATTTCAGTGCAACAGATAGTCAGCGGGCTGCTAATCAGAATCACCCACACATGCTAATGCCACAACATCCCACACATGAACCCACACATACAGCTAGAGAGACCAGTCACAAACAAAACCCTTCTTTCTGTCCCTGTCCACCTTATTTTGCAACCTGGACGTAAGCGGTTCTCTGTGAACGTGCAGGGCTTCTGATTGAGTATCCGCTTAAGGTGAACAACTAGAAGAATAACAAAGTGCAGTAAACAGTAAAACTACTACACTGGAAGCATTACAGTCATGTATTCTTGACTGAGTATTTTCGAGTGTTGAAGATTAACCGACAAAGGGTCATGATGTCTTGCCTACATTTTTTCAAGTGGCATTGGGAAGTTTTCTTTATAATGAAGTAGTCTGTATTTAGTAGATTGTTTTTAACACATAAAAGAGTCATTATCACTTCCACACACGGGTATAGAAATTCTACATTGATTTAAAAAAAAAAAACTGTGCTGGTATCAGATCGGGACGATACACATCCTTTTTGGTATTGGGATGAAAACATGAAAGGTTCATATTCCAAGAAAACCAACATGTCTCTGACTGATAACAGACACTGCAGATTCAAAGAGCCGAAACCAGCATCTCTCGACTTGCGTCTTGCAATGCCCATGGATCTGGATTTGTAAAACACAGCTCAGCTGGTTTGATCAGGGTATTATCCAGAACAAGCTTATTCATTGACCTCGTTTATCATGTGCTTTTTCGCTGACATATTTAGTGTGCATGCTCACATCTCTCCTCTGACAGCAGCAGGAGGTTTTTCTGACCTGTTTCTGTGGTCCTTACTTAAGCCGTAAAGAGTGAAGAGTGTTTTGCTCTGATCAGTCACAAAAGCTGCTCTATAATCGCTCTGATTGAATGGAAGGGTGAAGGCCTTGCTAATGGCAGAGGCACCGCAACCCAGCAAAGAAAAACCACAATTACAGAGAGCCTCTTGACATGAACCCTTGAGGACCGAGCCCAAGCGCCATGCTGTCAGGATTGGCACATTCTTATTTTCCGTCCAGAACCTTTGGAGAACTCTCCTCGCAAAGTCAGGACATTAATACTTGAGGATCTCCTCCTTCAGATTTAACCCAGTTTAACATGTGCCTACGGGAGCCAGGGAGCAAATAATATGCCCACACCATCACTTCTATCAAAAGCTCAAGAGCTTTAATATGTAACAACTGCGCTGCAAAGAAATGCATCAGCTCCAACAGAACCTGAGCTCTGATTTCATTCCGGATCATTGTAGGAATATATGACCATCAGTAACGGTAACAAAATTACATTGCTAAGGCAACAGACAACTGGAGACAGTGCTGCTGGATATTGAAAGTAGATGCTGACAGACATTTATCTCAGGGACTGGAGCAAGGAAAGAGTCCTGCAATGCCACCTTTGGACACGCTACAGACAATCCCACTGGATCCAACCTGGGTGTGCCATGGTGACTATAGCTCAGGGCCAAACAAGTAGAAGGTTCCAGAAGGCTCCAAAGAACAGGACACAAGCTGTCGGACCCTCAACACTTAACTCTAGGATAGTGTTGTCCCAAGTACCGGCACTTCGGTACCAAGTCGGTACTGAAAATGTGACGATACCAGCATTTCTGTAGTACCGGGTATATTCGGTACCCACTAATAGGAGCTGCTTTAAGTCACTTTTGTGTTTTTATCTAAGCGCGGGGCTCCAGACTAACTTTTTTACTTGGAGCACTGTCTGTAGCCGATATATACCACAATATATAGTGTCTGTGTATATTAAACTGCAAAAGACTATTTAAATATTAACCCTTCATGTTCTGCTTGTCACTGTGTGAATGAATGGCGCAGACGCGCGGTTTCATTTACGTCACTCACACACACACACACACACACACACACTGAAGCACGAGTGATGCTCGCGCTGTTTTCAGTCTCTGCTGCCTCACGACATGATGACATCTCCAGAGTCATTTCATGAGCATTTTACCATTTAATTTGAGAAAAAACTATCGTCATATCATACACACACAGAAACTCAAAGGTCTTCACGGCAACCCGTCAAAATAAAAGTTCGGTTTAACTTGAAGGAATTGACAGAAATAATTAGGCTACTGTACAGTAGATTTAGCTACGTCTCCATGGGATTTTTTTTATAAGCAATATTTACGTTTAAACAGCCTTTAATGCTTGTATTATTTACTTATGATTACCATCATAAATAAAGTCATTGAATTGAATTTAATATTTTTTTCAAATAGTTAAATAAAATAGAAAAATAGTTCCAACAGATTTTGCTATGCCGAAACTGGTACAGAGAACCGTAAAATTTTAATGGTATCGGTACCGACTACTGGAATTTTGGTACCGTGACATGATCCCTACTCTAGGAGGTAGACTGCCGTGCCCCTACAGGTAAATAACCCTGGTTCGATCCCCAGCTGAACATGGAGTTTGCATGTTTTCACTGGGTTGTCGGGAGTTTCTTTCAGGCACTTGGACTTTCCCCACAATCCAAAGACGTTAGCTCTGTGATGGACTGGACATTCATGCAAGCTGGCTCTTATTGCCCAGCATCCCCGTAATCCTACAAGAGTTTGAATGGATGCAATGTGGCAAATGGCTACTTACTTGCTGGCTAGGCTCGCTCTTTATGGGGACCAAAAAACCCACCAGTGCGAAACCTTAACCACTACACCTCAACTTGCTTCTTTGTTGTTAAGAAAACATTTCCAGTGTCTCTGCTTTTATCCACCTTTATGTCCTTCTCTCGAGACAATCTTATCTTTCAAATGCAGCTGATTCTCCTCATTCAAAAGGATTTGCAAAACACAAAGCCTCTGTAAAGGAGCCACATCTGTCTTGCCAGCTTGTAAACATTAAACATTTACTCAATAAAACAAGTCTGGTGGGTCATCAGTCAAAGACACTTCTCTTAGGCTGTCTCGCCATGTGTGTGCTTCATCTGAATCAGAGTTCCACCTCAATCTAGAGCAGGATGATTAATCGAAAAGTAATCAAAACCGAAATTCAGAACCTCTAACTGACGTAATTTTCCCATGTTGGTTATTTCTTCTTTTTTTATGTCGTTCTAAACTAATGCGCTTATTGTAACACACACAGAGAGTAACTTTGCACTGTGAAACATCTGTATCATCAATGCGAGTACGACTGTGAGCACTAGCGGCAGCTGTTTACTATGGTAAGAATGCAACACCTCAGGATTTAGGCTAGAATGTGGCAAATACTTTGTATCTTGTTTCAGCTCTTTGGTTTTACTTCTCAAATGTAACACATTACACATTCCTAACCTCTGGAAGGTTGACCCCACGACAGAAATACTGAGAAACTGCATTCACTTGGATGTATTATGCCATTGTTCAAAGTACTAGACTCACTTTAATGTACTGGGCACCAGGTCTGACCTGCTGAAAAAGGCCGCATTTCCAAGGGCAGCGTGGGACTTCTTGGCGAATGAACACTGATATGATAGTGGGCAGATAATTGATGACTGAACTCCATAAATCAATCCAACTATGCTCTCGATAAATGAGACAATGCCTTTCTTCATGGGGCTTTTCTGCCTGAGTTTGGCTAAAACTGAAAATTGTTTCAGAAATCCCATGAAAAACATTCCTATAGTGCCTGGAATCAAATACAGTGCATCACAGAATCATTCTAGGCTCAATCAAACCACCTATTGTCTGTCCTTCTGAACATGAACCAGTAAAATTAAAGCTCCTCCTAGATACGCAATATCTCTTAAGCTGATGGTCAGCCAGTGACTGTTAGATGCAGCAGAAAAGGAACAAATGACTGCGTGAAGGACGGCAGAAGCCATGTACCACTAACCTTTCCCATGTCCTGTGAAAGCTCAACACTGCAGAGTAGGGCTGTAACGGTACGTGTATTCGTACCGAACCGTTTCGGTACAGGGCTTTCGGTTCGGTGCACGTGTGTACCGAATGACTGAATGCAATATTTTGTGTGCGGAACATAGGTACATTTTCGTGTTTCCACACGAACATATTAAGTGGCGGAAGTCTCCGCGTTCAGCGCAAATCCCGCCCTGCAGCTGATTCTAATGTTTTTTCCTATTAGACATTCTCTGGTTTTACCAGTGTTTTACCCGTCGTCACTGTAACCTAAACCAATGAAATAGACTGCAGGGCGAAAAAAAGCTTTTCCGCTTCGTGTGCGCCGCCGCACTCTCCGTTCCGTGGTGTGTGTGTGTGTGTGTGTGTGTGTGTGTGTGTGTGTGTGTCGACGACCCGCTGCGCTCTCTGCTCAATGTTCGAGTCCCTGTTTGCGCTGCGCGTTCTGCTCTGTCGTTAACGGCCCAAACACTTCAATCATGTACCGATCACGCACTGGAAAAGCAAAGTCCGCTCAAATAAGGTGACATTTCTCAGTAGTAACTAGACTTCTGTTTGCTGAGCAGCTGGTATAGTCATGCTGGCAACAATGGTAAAATGACCTGCTCTGATCACATGCTCTGGTAATAATAGCTTTGGACTATATTTTATTTTGATAATTATTAAAAAAGTGAAAAAAAAATCTTAAATTGATTATGTTGATTGATTATTGAAAAATAATAATACATTAATATATTTGTTTAATATTATTTTAATATAGGGCTATTTTCTGTTCCTGCACTGTAATCATAGTTATTTATTTATATTTTTCATTATATTTTATTATGTGATATTGGTTTGAGACTGAGAGTATTTTATTTAGTGGAGAACTTTGCAGCAGTATTTTATTTCTTTTTTTATTTTATATCTATTTTATTAAAAAGTGTTTAAAAAAGTGTAAACAACTTGTAAAAAAAAATTATAGTAATAAACAACCTGCAGTTTAATGTTTGCATTTCTTTCCCTTACTGTACCGAAAATAAACCGAACCGTGACTTTAAAACCGAGGTACGTACCGAACCGTGATTTTTGTGTACCGTTACACCCCTACTGCAGAGAGTTTTATCCAGTCCACAAATGATCTTTCTGTTTGCAATCAAACCACTCAATATGTCCGACAGTTCACATTACAGGCACTTGCATTCATTCTAAAGCAAATAAACTGTACAAAGGCACACTAACATGGAAAGTCTCAACAACACCCTGCCAAGTATCCATTTCAATATCACAGCGAACTGACCTGATTCTGCAATCTTTAGTGAAATGTATATGTCGTCCTGATATCAGTCCACTTCTGTTCACTCATCAAAACTCTCTCCTTCATTATCCAAAGCAGCAGCAAAACCAAAGGTAAACTCAAACCCAAACTCATCCAGGTAAGAATAAGACGTCAAGCATGACACATACAGACGTTTGCTACGGCAGACCGAGAAAGAGGAAGACACATTTCACATACTGCTGAAGTCCATGTGCAGACGGTCCTTTCCATCCCACACTCGTCTCTCTCTCCTCCCTTCTCTCAGACTTAATGCCATCATAAACAAGGATTGCTCCATCTAGTGGTCATTCTCTGCTCTTTCTTGCAGACATTTACTTCTAATTTCTTCAGTTTTTTATGGATCAAGTGGATACACTGGCACCAAGAAGGATCTCGTGACTTGGCCCAAGTTGCATTAGCACCAACCAAAAGGACAATGAGAACAATGAGGGGTTTTTTTCTCTACAATCGCAAATTTAGTCTCATATAGCCAGACTTTATATAATCTGGTCCACAATGCACATTTCACATTATTCTGTAAAGAAACTCTCAGGAAGAGATCATCCCACTGAAACTAAACCGGTTTGCTTATTTCAGGCATGTACTTTCTATTAAAGGGACAGTTAACCCACAAATGAAATTGTTTACTCAGCTGTTTGACTTTCTTTCTTCTGTGGAACATAAAAGCAGGTATTTTGAGACAATGGAAGTCAATGGTCACCAAAACGGTCTAGTTACCAACATTATTCAGAATATCTTCCTTTGTATTCCCTAAGAAAGAAATGCAAACCGGTTTGGAATGACATGAGGGCGAGTAAATGATTTCTGGGTGAATTATCCCTTTCAGTCTCAATCGTAACTCTCGTAAATCCACATTATCTGAGAGCCACATTATACTGGTGTGTGAAGTGTTGTGTTCATATGACGAAGGAGAGCAGGGGAGGAAATGTCATCAGTCTCACTCAGGCCAATGAGTCACAGTTTCATATCTACTTCACTAACACAGAGTATAACGGAAATATAACATTGGCGAAACTCAAACAGCAAAGCACAGCAATGTCAAGGCCATGGTTTTGAAGTCCCCACTGTATTACTATGTATTTATCCACATTTTTGAGCCCACTGTATAAAGCTCATCTAATCCGATAAACTTGTAATAGCATAGTGATCAAGGCCTGAGATCATCATTGAAATGCTTTTCCTGGAATCGGCCGGCCTCGGTGTGTCCTGAGAGGCTCTTAAATCAGATCTCCGAGGTGGTGACACAGTTCTGTGTCACGCACACGCTTTCAATATCACGCGACTCACGGGTCTGAGCGAAAGCCAGGGAATCAAGGCAGCAGGCATCAGCCAAAAATAACATGAGCAACAATAAGAGATTGTTTCAAGGCCTGTGTGTGGAACGCAGACCGGTTTATTTTTATCATCAGCCCAGCTAAAGGATCATGAGGCACCGGAGGACTTTTCTGCAGATCTGATGTGCGAGCTGTGAGGGGAAGGCCCGAGCCGACGGCCGATGCGCTGAGCAAACATCCTGAAGCTCTGCAGAGTAAACATCCTGCCGTTTATGTGAGCAAACCAAAGCGCACAGGAGAAATCTGATGAGTAAACACCACATATGACTACAAATCCTGATTGAGGCAAAGGTTCACGCCATGTGTACAGTTAGGCCTACCTCTGATGACAATTACTGTGGGAAATGTTATTCATAAACATTTCCTAATATTAAATACTTTCATTCATGAAGAGGCATTTGGTCTAGGGCTGCTCCCGAATAATCAACTAAACGTTAGTCGATGAGAAGAGGCTTAGTCTACAGAATTATATTCGGTCAGTTATTGCAGAAATAGGCTAAACTCCACAGGACGATGTGAAGCCACACAGTCTGTGAGGGACACATCGGGTCCTTGTGGTTATTATCGGGCACTAAATCATTCACCGACCTTAAATGTGGCTTATCATTTGAAACATGCTAGTTGTAACGTTAGCAGGGCTCGACATTAAGCCTTTTCATGGGCTTGTCCTTTGGACAAGTAAATCGGTCAGTAAAAATAAGCTTGTCCAGAAAAAAATACTGTAAATATAATTTATTCTGAAGCAATATTCTCATCAGTCAGCTTTGACGTATTTAAATCTGCATAATTATGATATTTTAACCTTAATAAAAGGGCATTTTTCCCCAAATAATTTTAAATATATGCTTTATCTTTCATTTTAAATTCTTAAATGTGATTCAATAAATTAAATGAGAATAATAAGACACTATAGGGCTGTTACCAATCAAATTAAATAATTTACACTGAAAAATTACAAGTGCATTAAACAATGTCATGAGATAGTTTTATATATTTTTATACAAATAAGAAATTCTGGAAAGAATGATAGTTTTAAACATGAAACTAAACCACAAGTAGGAGGCGGCAGGTGACCATCTTAATGAGTGAGTCATTGAGTCATTTGTTTAAGCGATTTGTTTGTTTTATATATTTTTGGAACATACAAATAAGAAATTCTGGAAAGAATGATACTTTTAAACACGAAACTAAACCACAAGTAGGAGGCGGCAGGTGACCATCTTAATGAGTGAGTCATTTGTTTAAGCGATTCGTTCAAATGACTGATTCGTTCAGGAATGAGGAAGTTGTTTATGAATGGGTCATTGAATCTTTGACTCAAACGATTCATTCAAAACGCTGAATCATTCAGTAATCAAAACACGGTTAAGTGTTCTTGAGATGCATTATGGCTCTGCTGTGATCTTTGTTTGGAACTATTTTCGCTGCTGAAATAGAATTAAAATGAGTCAATATTGCGTCTAAAATGTAAGTGACTTCATTTTAATTACGTGTTTATTGAACTTTCATATGAAATCAGTGTCACATTTCCAATCGTGATGGTATTCAGCACTCTTGGTCGTGTGATGTTGCTTAACTGTATCATAGGTAGAAAATATAAATTTGTTTTAACTTATTTGTATGTTAACTGAGTTTAGGCTATTTGTGTGAGCTGCGCTCATTTGTTTCCATTTCTCCTACAACACAACCTTGTTACCGCCAGTACATTATATATTATATTATATTATTATTACTCACTATCAGTCGCCAAATGAATGCAGAATCAATCTCGTGTTTTTGTGATTCCCTAGTTATTTTATTGATGTTTTAATCGGGCTACTTCTCTGGTTGGGCAAGTAAATTTCTCTTTCAGCATGTCGTGGTTAGCCACTTTACATGGCCATTTACTCTAAAGTTAACCTAGATAAATGTGCACTATTACCCGTCTCATATCCAAGTGTCCATGCGAAGAGCGAAGAAAACTTACTCTGTCCTTTTTGGTCATACAGATAAGAGTAAGACATCATTTGAAAGGGTGATCAAAATCTATAGAAAGCTTGAAATGTCCACTTTTAAATGAACCAATTCAAATAGAAAACAAATACTCTGATTATGTCATCCGTATAAAAAGTGCTTTTCTCTCTAATGCTCATTAGCAGTCATCCTTGCAGCCGACACTGACTCAGAAAACACTAGTTTATTAATAAATAATTAAAATGTCTCCTTGCTATTTTTTCTGACATATTCATAAAGCCGGTGCTTTGTGCAAGCTTTATCTTGAGCGTGTTGTTATGTCTGGTTTTCAAACCCTTTATCACACACTTTTCAATTCTGCAATGTTCAGTCTTATTGAGATCCGAAAACTTTGAAACTCAAATAAATGAAATTCTTCCTAACATTGTCCGGGAAGCAGACACACTCTGTCAGTTCAAAGCCAGATTAAAGACACATCTCTTTGACCTAGCACTCACATAATACATTATAGACTTCTATAATTCAATGTTAGGCTGCATAGATTAGGTCAGCCGGAACCGGGAACACTTCCCATAAATCCTGATGTACTCGTTACATCATAAGAAGAATGGCATCTACGCTAATTTTAGTGTCTTTGTTTATCCCGAGGTTTTCCCGCAGCCTGCCGGATCCAGGCCGTATCCAGATCTGACGAAGGACCTTCGCCTGGACCCGATGTCAACGCAGTGCTGAAGTGCCAACTAGTCTCTCCCTATGGAGGATCCCTTTACCATTTTTGGGAAATTCGTTTCGCGCATCTACCCCGAAGTGACAAAATAAAATAAAATTCTGTATCAAAACTTATAAGGAAAGACACTGGTTTAAAACCAGTACTTTGTTTAGGCTTGGTTTGTAGGGAATTCCAAACCTGCACACATATATTCAAACGCACATAACTATAGAACCAGCTCTTAATGCGCATGTGAACGCCATCAGCGTTTCTCACAGGTTCGCGTTTAAAGTCTGTGTAGAGAGAATGGTGTCGTCTTAGCGGCCCCTAATTTAATAACAAATGATCGTTGTGACGGAAGCGAATCAATCAAAACTAACTTTAGCTGGAAAATAACTTTATTAAAGAACCGCTATAAAGCCAAAACAATCTCTGTTACCTTAAATTATACGTTTATCTCTGTAAAACTGCTTTGAAATAATCTACATTGTTAAAAGCGCTATATAAATGAAGATGACTTGACTTGACATGAAGAAACCATGGAGTGAACAGGTGAATTCTCCATGGA
Organism: Abramis brama; assembly: GCA_022829085.1. Classification (NCBI taxonomy): domain Eukaryota; kingdom Metazoa; phylum Chordata; class Actinopteri; order Cypriniformes; family Leuciscidae; genus Abramis; species Abramis brama. The sequence goes on along the minus strand of CM040766.1, from coordinate 60,117,340 downwards.
TTATTCAGAAGAAAAAAAGTCTTCATTTTCAAGTAAACGTTGAGTCTTAAATTCCATGTATTTCATATTTTAGTCTGAAACAAGCTACAGTAAAGGTTTCCTTTTTTTTTCTAACTTGACTCTTTGTGGTTTTTCAAAGTGTTGGTTTGGCATGAAAACCAATGGGCGTCTATTAGAGCCCAACACATTCGATGTAACCAACATTTGTTTCCAAAACATGATGTGACGTCAGCTTATAAAAACAAGCAAATTGTGTAGTAATGCACTTACAATGGAAGTCTATGGGGCATAAAAGTGGATGAACTTCTAGTCACGCATTACAGGAGTAGGCTAATTCCTGCGGGTGGACGTTGCTCAATGCACAATGTTCAAGATGTTTGTTTCTGATGCAATGTCTTGCCTACAGACTTCTACTGTAACTGTAAACCACTTTTACTTGATTAGCCTATATAAACTGAGGGATGAAATTATTTTCTGTGATGATAGTAAACAGCATGTCACATATGTATCTTACATATAGAAAAAAACATCTCTGTCCTCTATCTCTCCATCTACTGATGGTGTGAACAGGCACACGGTCAACATCCCACATGCCCTTCACTTGATAAACACAGCGCCTGAAGAACGCAAGACAGGAAGTCACGTGACCACGGCGGTCACACATAGATAACCAACAGCACACAGACAGGAAACCGAGCAGAGCTGAGAGAGAAAAAATAAATCAATCACATCCTAATTTACATAGCAGCTCAACTCAACAGTCAGGTCACAGGCACGTTAATGATATTAAACTGCACTGCGTTTCCCAAGATCCTCAGCTGAGACGAATGCCTCTTCCTGTCAGGGTTCAACGTAAGGTGACATTTCCTGTCAAGTCTCTTTCTCAGAAGGCCGTTATACGGTCCACACCCTTACTACGGGAAAGAGCAACCCAGGCATACTTTTCAGCTGTTAAAATATGTAATTAGGAGTGATCAAACATGAAATATTTGTGTTAACCAAATTTTGGAATTTGAAAAATCTGATGATCTGTTAAGCATTGTATCTCAAACAGATTAATATAAACACCAATCGGTATTTCATGTACATTTGGGTATTTATTTAGAAAGTAGACATAATAATTGGGATAAGTGCAGTATGTATGGATGGATGGATGGATGGATGGATGGATGGATGGATGGATGAGTGTGTTGCTATGTGGTTGCTAGTGTAAATTTAGGCTAATGTTTAAACCCAACAGTTGGGTTTGTCCATAACTGACCCAAATATGTATTGAAGCACCCCAGCAGCACAAACGTAGGCCTATATTGTGCTTTGTTTCGTGTTCGGTGTCCAAAATTGTTCAAATTGGTTTCTTTTGTAGGTGGCTCTTGGCCAAAATAAGTTGTCGATCCTGTATATGGTCAAAAGTCTGTCACCTTGAGAGCTCAGCATTCCCACAGAAAACATCCCAACCCCCTCACCGAACCCAGACAGCTGAACCACATTCCTCAGCGACAGACAACAAGTGTTTCAAACACACACACACACGACTACAGCATGTTACAACTGCAAAACGTCCAGGAAACCTCAGAAACTGTGTTCACGGTATGTGCAATACTTTGTGTATTCTTGCTCTGAAATCAAGAGTTGGTTCAGACAAGTCGCAGCCTGTTTGAGTCACACTAGGAAGTGAACGAATTAAACAGGCAAACATGCAGGACTTAAAGTGAGGACAAAATCAGTTGTCAGACAATGATCTGCAAACACACACACAGGGATTTCTTCACATATCAAATAGCAGAAAGCATATTAACTGAGATGTTTGCACATAAGAGGATCATGGAACAATAAAACACATTCATCTCTCGTCAAAACCAGAGGCCTTTCATTCGCCATGATGAATAATTCAAAACTGCATACACTACAAAGAAGAAGAGATGATGGACAGCTCACATGAGGGAGTATTGTTGTCAAAAGAGACCATGCAGCATTACTATATCACACTCATTCCCCATAACAACCTACAAATATGTATATGATTATCCTCAAAGTAAGATACATGTAGAAACACGAACATAATATTAGTTTATTTATTGATATAAAGCTAGTTTGATTCACTAAATCTAAAAAACACACCGTTAAAAAATTAACGTTAGACGTTTTACTACGGGAAAAACACATTGATATCAACTTCTATAGGAGTCAAGCGCTGAATGGTGAATGTCAATAGAATTTTTAATGTATCTCAGATATCACACACACATTCAATATAGATAAACAAGCGCGTGTTGTTTATGAAGAATAAGTTTGGTAAAAGTAACATATGTCGATGATCGTCACTCACCGACTCCATCTTCAGATTTCAACACCATCGCGCGCTCTTTAGTCGCTTGATTACCGTAAAATAAATCAACAAAAAGTTCAAAATGGCTCGATTTACAACTACAACTCAACTTTAGAGAGTCAACTTTCGAGAACAGAGTCGGGTATTTTACATAACACTCGAGACCGGAAGGCTTGCGGTTGAGGAAGGGTGTTCGTCCGTGATCGGGGGAGTGTCTCTAACCGTAACGAGCCAATCCAGAGCGCGCACCCGAGACCGCGAGCACAGTGATTCTGAATGCTGAAGGATTCTAGCCCGCTTCTGACACACGGGTCGTGTCTCAAAACTCAGCTCACACACTCACTCGATCACTTGATCACTTGATCACAGCCTACTGTTGACGGCCGAGTGAATAATAAAGCGCGCTGCCACACAGGGCGCCATTTTATTAGTTAACCAAAATCTGAGCAACCCGTTTTATGGACACATCTGAAATAATTGGGAAGCTTTTATTTGTAAATAACCTATGACACATTTTTGGTATCTTTTAAACAGCTAAATTTGGCATAATAGGGCTTATTTGTACACCAACAGTCTGTGTGATCCTATAAATGTCCCAGAAACAAAAGTATAATGCTTGTAATAATTGTAATTCGTGAATAATTCACAAGTTTTCCACCTTTCCACCACAACAGGGTCTATCTATGGCCCTCGAGAAACTTCAGGGCAGCAAAATTACTTATTAAGTTATTATTAACTATAATTAAGTTATATAGGCTAACACTAATAGCCTAATTAAAATGTTAAATCACATAACACTGACCTCATATTCTGGTGAAAAATAATAAACTTAACATGAAAAAGTTCATATAGCCTGTACTCTGACAACTTTTTGTAACATCATAAATTATTATTTTTATATTATATATATAAATATCACTTGGTCTCATTACAGGAGGATTTATCATACATCACATAATCCATCCCTTTTACATCTCTTCTCTTCTCTGATGATGTGATTACTGGCGAGGGCGGAGCAACCTGTCACTCACATGAGATCGACCAATAGCAAACTACAACCATCCAACCAACCAATCAAATCCCCATGGACAAAATCAAGCCCCACCTTATAGCTCTCAGAAGGTTTCACTAATGTCATAAATGGGAAGAAAAGATTATCGCAACTTACTTTCATGCTGACTTTAACAGCCACTCATTTGCATCATACATCACACTCATAAACTCTTCCTGGTGGACAACTTTTCACTAATGTATATTAGCTTATGGCTTATGATTCTCACTTCAGCAACTAACAATGTCTTACTGTAATAAGCACAAAAATCTTTTAAAATGGCCAGTAAATGATCACATTGGGATCATGTATGCAGTGCCCTTACATGTTGTCTAGGTAGGAAGCTCAGTAGGGTTTGGGACAAAGCCTCAGTATTGAGTTTCACCATCCACACCCTGTGCTGTGAGTGTGAGAGTGTGTGTGTGTGTAGTGTGTGTGTGTGTGTGTCGGTGGGGGCAGGGAGAGCTAATGACGAACACAGACAGAGTACGGCCCTGAACGTGTGTGAGTATGTGTGCGTCTGTGTGTGTGTGTGTGTGGCCCTGAGCCGATATAAGAGAGACATAAGAGAGATAACAGCCAATAAAACAAGTGTAATGTGCAGAAAGATATATTTTTATATCTCTCTCATGTAGTGTAACAGACTTGTACTTTGGACATACAACTGCACATACTTACTTATACAATAAATATATCATTAATGAGTCATGCTAATTAAAGAAGGGTGTTGAAACTAGAAGCTTCAATAGATTCATTATCAGAGATTTCTGTCACAAACACCAAACGGTGTTGTGAGGCAACGCACCACACCTGTTGTGGAATCTGTTTAAGTTTTGGTTACCACATAATTGAAAACTTGTGAATTTTTATTTCATGTTTATTGCAATTTAGCTAGATACTTCTAGCCAATTTTGATGAGTAGTCTACATACTAAATAATCATGTCGGCATGAGCCATTTGAGATCAAATCTAAAGTCTTCTTTGTCGACAGACACTCATGCATGATGAGATGAGAGAAGTATTGTGTTTCAAAATAAACAAAGACTAAGCGAAGTGATGAAGGGGAACTCTTTTTCCCTAAGTGCTTTCAGAAACTCTGGAAAAAAGGAAAAGCCTTTGTTTTGGTAAGTACTCCCTTAGTTGTGAAAAAGAAATGGCCTTTGGAAGCATACTTTTAAAAAGACTGAACACACAAAAACAGTGAAAAACACTGAATAAAAGAATATTGTCAGGCTCATTTAGTTTGGTCTGTGTTTCTGTATGACTTTGAGTTGGTTTGCCTCTGTCATTGTTCATTGTTTGAGTTGTTATCCTGCTAGTTAAGTAGTTGCACTGTTTCCAGATCATAAGCTTATGTAAGCAGATAACCTCAACTTTCAGTTCCAAAAATTGAGGTAACTTTCAGGGTATGCAAGTAGCCATATATATATATATATATATATATCAGATGTTTGTTTTTTTTTCTTTTGCAACAGGACGTTTTCTATGCTAAATGATGTATTTCCATAACAATAAAAAAAATAAAAAAACATATGATACCTTTCAAGCAATATGGAAGCAAAATGACTAAACTTTTACAGCCATGTAATCTTTGCAAGCACAGACTGTAATTTAGTTCAATCAGTCTTTCTTTTTATTATATAATTAGCATCAAACAAACAATAGCCTAGTAGTTATTTTTCACAGTGATTAAAGGTACAATATGTAAGATGTTTGTAATAAAATATCCAAAAATCACTTGCACAGTGTGATATGTATTTCCTGCAGTTGTGTACTTACAATATCCCAATAATTCCCAAAGATTTTTAATTTCAGAGAAATTCCAATTTTAAATAATGGGCCGTCCCTGTCGCCCTGTCCCACTTGTCGCATGTCAATGACGTAATATCCGCGTTATCCCTGGTTTCCGCTCGTACTGCCATCGTAACCATGGCGACAGACGTGGACAACTGCGTTACATCTAGCAGCACGCTCACGCTGTTGTTGTTTCGTTCAAACATTATGGACCGTGGCAAGCAGACTGTGGGACATAAGGAGAACTAAAACGAGGATCAATATCAGCGTGGCATTTTCGAGATGCCGAGAGCTTCACGTCCGCGACAAACTTCAACTTGACAGACACGCCGCTCTTGAATGTACTTTATTAGACAGGTGAGCAAATGTACATAAAACTAATCAATAGTTATATAGCTCAACATGATGAATGTTAGAATATGATCAGTATGTTATTCTAATGTTGATCTAGCTTACTGCTAGTCTCATAGAGCCAACAAACGAACACACAGAATAACATTATAACTTTCAACACACTCAAATGCAGTTTAGTATGATAGTGTAGACCAAGTGAAACTTGCGTGTGGCGCTGATATCTGTCTCTCATCAGCACTCGCGCTCTGCTTCACACCACAGTCATGTTAAAAACATCAATGTATTCACTCATCCATAAACATTATTAGATCCATTGGCATGACGACAAGTTCCATAATTCTGCTTATGCGTCATCAACCTACGCCTTTGTTATTATTAGAGGTTAGTGACCCCTAGCGGCGAAAAAAAAATACATATTTTAGCTTTAAGGATTATTAAAGGAAAAGATTGAAAAATGATTGCACAACCATCAAATAGGTAGCGATATTCACCAAGTATGTATATCGCCATTAAACAACCCAGACAGCAACATAGGGGCTGTTTACACCTGGTCACTTCATGCGTTTTCTCAGATCGGATAGCTATCTGATTTATCAAAACGATTCCATTTACACCTGATCACATAAATGTGTTTTTGTCAAACGGATTTAAATCCGATCTTCAATTCCCGCGCTATATATGCAGATTTAATGGAGTGCACGTCACGAAAGCAACAGATGTGAGCTGCATTTTATTGATCATCAGCTAAAATGTCAAAATCAAAGACCGCAGTAAGAGAGAGCGGCAACAGCCCTGGTAAGATCATTTCGTTTCTTTACTTTTAATGATGATGATTGTGTGATAAGCGTCTGCGACTTACTTTCACTTTGATTTGCGATAGTTTGCACGTTGGCTTGATGAATAGATGCTCAGCGTCTCATCTGCGGTGATGCGTGTTCCAGTAGTGTCGTCATATCTGGCTATAACATTACATATAGCTCTCGCACGTTTATTTTTTTAGCATTTTTGGGAGGAGTACAATTTGCATATGTGGTTTCAACAACCAGATGCATTTAGACTTGTCCAGTTTCGTCTGGAATGCGGCCCAGACCACCTCCTGAAGTGGTTTGAGCGATCGGATTCAAATCCGTCTCGAATGCGTTTCGGAGGGCATTTACACCTGGTCTCTTCACGATCGGATAGCTATCCGATCTGAGAAAACGCATGAAGTGGCCAGGTGTAAACAGCCCCATAGTGTCAGCCCAGATCTGAACCCACATCTTGTACATCTGACTTCCACATGGCCCAGATGTGGGCTGGATCTGGGCTGACACTATGTTGTTGTCTGGGAAAAGAGGAAAAAATAAGTAGCATAGCGCGCTTTTTCTTAGTGTCCGTTTCCATGGTGACTCGTGGATTCGTCATTCTGTTGAGAATGTCAGGTGGTTGACCATGAACATACTCTGAGTTGGATGAACTTTCCCCAGACAGCAACATAGTGTCGGCCCAGATCCGGCTGTGTGGAGTCCATGTGTACCAGATGTGGGCCGGATCTGGGCCGACACTATGTTGCTCTCTGGGACTCCCAGACACATTATACCTCGAGTAAGCAATCTTTGGGTTAATCAACCTAGAGTTCAGGGTATGTTTGACGGTAAGATAGCCTTGCTTTCTGGAATCAACCCGATCTCATGAAATGCGTCTCTATAGCACACGTATTGTAATTATCGTGCAATTTATATGCGGAAATTAGTTTTTATGTGCATATGATACACACTGTAAACCCCTTGGGTAGGATTAGTGGTGTGGGGTATGTGCGTATTACTCAAGTATCTGAGTATCATATGCACATAAAAACTCATTTCTGTATATAAATTGCACGATATATAAAATGTGTGCTTTAGAGACGCATTTCATGAGATCAGGCAGCTGGAATACACCCCAGTTTGTTCACTTCTTTGTCTTATGTTGTTTATGCTGCCACATGGTTTTCCTGTGATCTTCTTCATTGTGGATTATCTTTTGTTTTGTTTAAAAATAAAAGTGCTGCGACAAATATACTTAAGTGCAAACTGAATGTTCAGACACTTAACTGAATGATAATTGCAATTAAATAAAAATGTATTATGGTTTAAATTCATATTAAATGCAATTAGCTGAACTTTTAACTGCTTCTTTGACCCACTTAAGTGGGACTCAAGCACATCTTTCATAATTTCATAATTACTTCTGTTTAGCTTTGAAATATAGTTAAATGCCATTTTGACAAGCATTTATGATAAACTAAAATATTTTACTTGTCATGTAAACTTGTCATGATGAAGTTGCATTTTAGAACATCTTAAATATATTAACTTCAAGCGTAATATTGAATAACACACTGCAGTTAATTATAATCAAAATCAGTAAATTATAATCAAGTACTTTACATGTGCTTAAGGGTACGTTTACACAACAACAATGTACTAAAATAAAGCAAAATTTTCCTTTATGTTTTTCGGACAGAAGTGTCGTCAAAACGATCCCCATTCGCATTTCCACGAAAATTATTAAAAACGCTGTATTATTCATGCCAGGCCAGTAGGTGGCGATGTCACTTCGTAAGGAAACACCATGTGCCTATAGACTGAACCCTTAATACTCATGTGCATTCACATTTTTGTAGTTTACTGAATCGTATCATTTTCAAAAACTAGTTTCGCCCTGTTTTCAAAAGTTTGCTTTTTTGGCCGCCAAAACGCTGTTGTTGTGTAAATGAACGGCCAAAACGGTTTCCGTATTGCTGAAAATGGTGACGTGTTCACATCTTTTTTTGAATGTGAAGTACAGTACAAGCACACATTTAGGCACACTTCTTTTTCACAAGGGCTAGAGCGTATTCCTGCCTAGTTTAACAGATTTCACCACTGTGTCCTAGTCTAACAATGTGTCCTCTGTTGAGCCGCATATGAAGAATGCCTCGCGACTGCGCCAGCTGACCTACATACGTCAATTATATTGAGACAAGAAACCCTTGTTTTTGGATCGCAGGTCAATCTTACAGTCAGGGAACTTTCAGACTATAATGCAGTAAAAAATTATGCAATCCATGCGACATGAAAATTATATGCCTGGATGTGTGGGCTGGAAATCTGATGTTTATGTAAATATTATGTAAATGTCAATGTGACATGATTTGTTGCAAAGTGCCTATTGCCCTTTGTGTAAAAGGCATGTACTGTACAGTAAATATTACTTAATGTGTATATTTCCAGATTATGCTACCTATATTTTACAAGAATGTGTGAGTGGTGCTTGATTTTGCAAATCTTGCTGCCACAATACTAGGTGGTTTGTAGGGTGTTCTGTGTAATACTAAGTGGCCCATCCCATAAATCCACATTTAAAGGGTAGTTATAGAAACTCAGTTATATTAAACTATAGCCACCAGGACGGTCCCCCAAGAGCTAAATTAGTTTAATAGGGTAATTTTCTTAGGGTAATTTTCCTGGTTGCATTCGCACTGTCAGTATAGGAGCTCTGAAGCTGGCCCAAAAATGAAAATTAGCCCATGATTTACTCACGCTCAAGTCATCCTAATGGCAGTGAATGGCTGTTTTTGTTTTGAAGTCCATAAAAGGGCATCCATCCATTACACTATCGTATTACACTACTTCTGACCATAGCTTTAGGCGTAAGTAGACTGCGTTTGGCCAGAAGTTAGAATTTTACTTTGTAACATGTTAAATATGAATATTTTTTATAACTTTTTATAACGCATAGCATAACTTTTGCAACACTGAGTCGTGTGGAGCACTTTTATCATGGATAGATGCACTTTTATCATGGATAGATGCAATTTTATCATGGATACATGCACTTTTATGATGGATAGATGCACTTTTATGATGGATAGATGCACTTTTATCATGGATAGATGCACTTTTATCATGGATAGATGCACTTTTATGATGGATGGATGCACTTTTATGATGGATAGATGCACTTTTATCATGGATAGATGCACTTTTATGATGGATGGATGCACTTTTATGATGATAGATGCACTTTTTATCATGATAGATGCACTTTTATCATGGATAGATGCACTTTCATGATGGATGGATTCACTTTTATGATGGATAGATGCACTTTTATCATGGATAGATGCACTTTTATGATGGATAGATGCACTTTTATGATGGATGGATGCACTTTTATGATGGATAGATGCACTTTTATCATGGATAGATGCACTTTTATGATGGATGGATGCACTTTTATGATGATAGATGCACTTTTTATCATGATAGATGCACTTTTATCATGGATAGATGCACTTTCATGATGGATGGATTCACTTTTATGATGGATAGATGCACTTTTATCATGGATAGATGCACTTTTATGATGGATAGATGCACTTTTATCATGGATAGATGCACTTTTATGGACTTCAAAACAGAAACAGCCATTCACTGTCATTATAAAGCTTGGAAGAGCCAGGACATTTTGTAATATAACTCTGATTATATTTGTCTGAAAGAAGAAAGTCAGTCATATTCACCTAGGATGACTTAATCATGGGCTAATTTTCATTTTTGAGTGAACTATACCTATAAGCGCGACATTCAACAGTGTCAACAACTGGAGGATGGAGGGCGCCGTAATCGGAGCTGTGTTTTTGTTGTGTCGTGGGATTTGTGATAACGGAGATGGAATGTAGATAGAAGTTATTCGTTTGAAAGAGCAAAAAGGAGAGCCAAGAGACAAAATCTCCAATGACATCTTGCAGTGCTACATTTCACTGAGGCTGAGTAAAGAACACAACACCACAGACAGGTAAATTCTGTTATACAGTGTTGAGGAAAGTTACTTTTTAAAGTTAGCCATTACAATACAGTATTACGTTACTCCCTAAAAAGTAACTATTTGCGTTACTTAGTTACTTTTTATGGATAGCAATGCATTACATTACTTTTGCATTACTTTTTCTCATCTGGCTTGTTTCTTTTTGAATAACAAAAAAGTTACTCAATTTTTGTCAAATGTACATGTCAAACCAACATTTATTCAGACACCTTCAACATTTCTCACATTATCACAGGTTATTCGCTATAGTTTAGAAAATGGTAATAAAACATGACAAGAACTCAGAGTTAAACTGTGTCAGAACAAATTCATCCTGATAATGTCAGGTAACTTTCATAGAAAGGTATGTAATGGATTACAATCAATCAAAAAAGATTCAGACAACTGTTAGTATGACAATATTATCACAACTATCAATACTTTGTTGAGCCACCCTTAGCCTCAATAACAGCCTGTAGTATCCAGGGCATGCGGTCAACCAGGTTCATGCAAACCTGAACTTCAATATTTCCCCAGGTTCTTCAGTTCCTGTTGGTTTTTTGGCACTTCATCCAGGCGGAGACGTCCATCACCTCCCAGAGATGCTCAATCGGGTTTAGATCTGGACTTTGCGGAAGCCAGTTTAGTACTTTAATCCTCGACGGCCCATGAGCTTCCTGGCTGATGGCAGCATCTGACTCTGGAGGATTTCCACATACATTTCCGAGTTCATAGTTCCATCAATATAATGTAGTTTACCTAGTCCACTAGCTGCCATACACCCCCCCATACCATAACCTTGCTTTACAGTAGGAGGTTCTCCACACTTTAGTTTTGCCATCACTGCCAAACATGTTAAATTTGCTCTCACCACTCCAAAGGATCGATTTCCAAAACTCTGCAGACTTGTTGATATGCTCTTTAGCAAACTGGAGGCGTTTTATTTAATTTCTCCTGCTGATCAGGGGTTTCTTCCGAGGAATGCAGCCCGTTGTCATTCTTCAGCCTGTTGCGAATGGTTTGAGCGCACAGCTCTGTGTCAGTGGCCTTTTTGACTTCAGCTGCAATTTGTTTAGCAGAACATTTTCTGTTTTTCATTGCTAACTGTCTTATAAGTCTGTCTGTTCTTGGTGTTGTCTTTTTCTTTCTCCCACGACCAGGCAAATTCTTCACATCACCAGTCTCTCTAAATTTCTTCACAATGGAAAAGACTGTCCCTCTAGGCATGTCTAATCTTTTTGCTATATTCCTGATTGAAATGCCCTCCTTGTAGAATTTGACTAGCTTTCCTCTCAAATCAGTTGATATTTCACTGGTTTTGGCCATCCTTCTGTGAGACTGTTTCACAAATGAATTAGGTTGAATAGCTGTCGTCTTCTTCTTCTTTCTTGGTGCTGCATTAAAAAGTTGCATTACTGCCACCTGCTGCCTATTAGCTTGTCACTTCATACTTATATTCATCTTTCCAGTCCAGTCCTCCTTAATAACAAAACAGATATTTCCCCTTGTTCACCATTTCCGCATTCTAATATACTTTTTACATACTGTCATATACCAATTTATTGTAAATGATGTTTCTTGATTAGCTGTCAGCTGTTAAATTGAACTACACAATTAGGTAATACCAATTTAGATCAACCAATTACCAAGCAATGCTTATTATATTTTTAGGTATTGCAGATTTGCATAATATTAGCATTTCACTGTTTTTATTCGTTTTGAGGAATAGTGAATCTGTTTTTGTGCAAGTGAGATGAGTAAATGCATGCTCATCTCGATCTACAGTAACCGTCATCTTCACACACAACGCCTCTGCACTTACTCAGGGTTTCTCTCAACATGGAGACTGAAGAAGTCATGGAAAAACAAAGTAACGTACGAAAAAGTAACTCCAAAAGTACAAAAGTTTAACTAAAGTTTCTGCCGTTAACATTAGCTTTCTGTTTGTTTATATGCTGTTAACATTTGCTTTCTGTCTGTTAGTTCATAGAGTAAGTATATGTAAACTGTGTGTTTACGCAGCCTATTAAAAATGCCAGGTACTGGTGTTTCGTATAGCATGAGTTCAGTCAATCAGCGTACACTTACGTCACTGCTACTGTAGGTGTCAGTGAGATGTCTTCATTGGTTTTATCTCTCACAAAGTGAATATAGTGCATTTGAAATCACCATGAACATATATATATATATATATATATATATATATATATATTATTTTTTTTTATTTTTTTTTATTTTTTAAATTAATGTGCCTCGTAATCTTTAATCAAAATAACTTCCCCTCCCTCTTACAGCTCATCTCGGGGCAACCTGTCACTCACATGAGATCCACCAATAGCAAACCACAACCATCCAACCAACCAATCAAATCCCCACGGACAAAATCAAGCCCCGCCCTACATATGTTCTTGTTCCAGAAGCCGCTTCAGTCTGATCTACGTCACAATCGGGAATATATCATTCAAGCTGTGCACAGGATGTGTTACGCATCAGTTTAATACTTGAGGTCAAAGGTTTGTTCAAATCCTGCATTAGCAAACACAAATAAAAAGAACAAAATAGGTCTGCATCTTATGAAGGCTTCAGGATTCCTCCAGTACTCGACCAAATGCATGCTCTCAAACTGCCTTGTGAATGTGATTGTTGCCTTGTTATCATAGCGGCTATTTGTGGAATGTTGTTTTTCCTTGTATTGTTTCTCAAGGCAGTGCCGGGAACACTGGAATGTGGCTGTGGGAACGAGGACCAGCTCAGTCATGAACGCCCTCACACAGGCCAAATCCAGCATCAGCCTACCGCATCTGCCACTCAGATCAACATTACAAACCACACAGATAAACAGACGAGGTTGAACCTGATGTGTCAGGAATGGCTTACGAAAGGGTTTAAAGTTTGTGCCAACACAAATAGATCTGTTTTGGACTGTACTATATTGTTGTTCACACCATTCACTTCTCTTAAGATATTCGATTTTATAGTATTATATTATAAGAGAGTAAGGGTATGTTTACCTGACAACAATGTACTTAAAATCAGAAATGTTTTCATTTGTGTCTTTGAAAAGTTTAACGTACAGATGACAAGGTTGTCAAAATGATCCCCGTTCACATGGATCGGCAAAAACGACTAAAAATGCTGTATTATGCCAGGCCAGTAGTTGGCGATGTTAGAATTTGACGTATGCAAATCGTGCGTCTCCGCTGGTTGTAGTAAATCTACAGATAAAGCGTTAATAAACTCAGTATCTTGAGCAGCAAAAGCACAGTCCTGTAGTCTGCCATTGTTGTTTTGGTTGTAAAGTAATCGCACATGAAATGCGCATGACGTCACCGTTTTCACGAATTCATGTTTTTGTAGTTTACACGTAGACAATAATGGGATTGTTTTCCAAAACTTGCACTTTGAAACCCATTTTCAAAAATGTGCATTTTGAGGCCCCCAAAACACAGTTGTCGTGTAAATTAACGGCTAAAACACATTAAAAGTTTTAAGCTTTTAGTTGAAAATGGTGTTGAGTAAACGGCCCCTAACTCTTTGTCCTGCAGAGTTCAGCTCCAACCTCAATCAAACACACCTGAACAAACTAATCAAGGTGTTCAGGGTTACTTGAAGATCACAGGCAGGTGTGCTGGAACTGAAGTCTGCGGGAAGGTTTTCCAGGAGCAGATACTTGGTACTAAAAATGTTATCTAGGACTGCTCAGTAATGTTTTAAAGAAAAAAAAAACATTAAATAACATACCAGAATGGAGCCATGTGATTGGAGTGGAGAGGTTGAAAAGTAACAAAAAGCAGAAGAGGTGAGTCATTTATTAGGTGAATCAAGAAAGTTTAAGAAAACATTTTTATTTTTTGGAATAATGTGCACTGATGAATCTTGCTCACTGAAACAAGGAACACATATTGAGGCAAGACACCACAGCTGATCTAACAGGCATCACCTATACTTTACCAGTTGATTCATCACAGTACACTAAAGACATTTCTTGTGTATTACAAGTTTTCAGAATTTTTTTTTTTAAGTACACACTAGTTTGCATTTCTAGAACAGAAATCTGAACATAAAGCCAGGTTCTAAATGGTTTTATGTTGTTGACATATTGCATTTAAAGGTTTTTATAAATCGGAAAATATACTGTCAACAGGACTGTTTTTAGGATAAAATGTTATATCAGTGTGGATGATACATGAACAAACCCCTTGGTAAAAACCTTCAGAGTACTGATAGGAATAAAATTGTAAAGTTTGGTGCATGTAAAGCTGCTGTGGTGGTCAGTGCTGGAGATTTAAAAAACAAAAACAAATTTTGAGAACATAATCTTCACTATGCATTGTAATTGAACTCTACAGATTCAGATAAAGTATATTAAGATAAACACTTAAGTGTGCATGTGGGATATTTTCTTTTAAACAGAAAAAAAAGATGTTATGAATTTTATGATGTCAAAATAGCCAAAAATCTTAAAATTGCAAGATTCAAAGTCCCCCCCCCACACACACACACACTCCCACATACACAAAAAATACATTGGTTTGCCATATTCTCTTGCCTTAAAGTAATTGGTGCTAAATTTGATTTCCTGCTGCTTTTCAGTACTTCATTGAACACCATTTATCATTAAAGCTTGCAAAGGCACTATGATCACAGTTGAAAGTCTACTTGAAGAGAAATGCAGTGAGTGACCCCTGCTGGCTCCAGCTGAGAAACACACAGCACAGGATAACAGATGCCTATACAGAAGTGCTCATTATGAATTTGTTTACTGGGAAAAGAGCTACAAGATGTCATTTTGATTAAAACATAATAATAATTGTGTGTGAGTATCATAGAAAAATTACGGGTTTGAAAAGGAAATAATGACAGAAATATATCCTCTGTGTTATATTGCTTTGTGGTGGTTCACTTTATACTGTGCATCTGTATAGGACATAATTAAATTATCTGGGCCAATGTTACGTACACTATACGGAGGAATGTGTGTTGTGTATGTGTGGGTAGTCTATTTTTTTTGTGTGTGTGTGTTTCAGATCCAATTAGATCCACAGCCAAGATAAACTAAGTTTGATCATATGCCCAGTTTACAGCTGGTATTAAGAAGCGTTTTGGTGGATCGGATTACAAGTGGACAAGGCTAAATAAAGGTGTAAACGGGGGCTAAAAGCTTTTTTTGTGCTTGTCCACTTTTGACCTCTTCCAGAGGGAGTTGAAAACACATTTGACTGGATTTCTTTCATAGTGTAAATGCTTATGTGTTCAAACCACCGCAAAATACTTTCTATTCTCCGTCTGACCTAATGAGTGAACATTACGGGAAGAGCTCTAGCCAGACGGGGTTTAAACTTTGTCGGCTGGAGACCCAAGTTTGGTTTGAAGACGAAAAACGTACCAAGTACAGTGTTCTCTCATCATTCCTGATTTCTAACACACACTAATTTTGTCCATTAGATCGAAAGATCTGGAGAAAAAAAACAACATAATTTTACCCGCCCATAGACCCTCTCCTCGAAGAAATCAAGACAGAAGTGGTTAAAAGTGGACAAAAGAGATGGAATAAAACACCAGGTGTAAACGGGAATGTGTCTCCCTCGTATACTTCTGATCCAATCGACCAAAACACATCTTAATACCAGGTCTGTAAACAGGGCCTTAATTACAGGGCCTTGAAAGAGACCTGCATTGTTATTTTCGTCACTACCTCTCTGTGTCCAAGGAAAGAAACTTTAAATATGCAGACTCAAGACAAAACCAAATTACAAGAGAACAAGTAACAAAGAAAATAACAGTTAGCATAAGGTCAATTTCATATCTCATGTTCGAGGCCCATAGGGAATCAATTGTGATGGAGGTTACTCTGTGGCCATAAGAGCCTGAGTAATCCACTAAGTCCTGGATTTGGCTCTCCAGCTGCTTCTGCTCCGTTTCTGACCTTGCAGGAAAGATTAAAGCAGTGGGCATTTCCTGGCAAACGCCTCAGAGCAGAGAGACACAATATCCCACTATTAGGACAAAGAGCCCCAAACACAAGTCTATGTCAAAAGAGTTTCCTGCATGTCTGACCTGATCGGATAAATAATTCAGGACACATTCTTGCACTATTGTATTTTTTGTTTTTTTTTAATTGTTGGTCTTTGTTTGCATACATGCAAACGGATGTAGCATCTTGTGAAAAACCTTCCCAGAAGAGTGGAAGCTATTATTGCAGCAAAGGGAGAGGTTAATGCGATTTCTCCCACAAACATTTGAAATCTAACACTCAGTGAGACAGAAGAGGCTCTGATGTTAATTGTTATTGATGGGGTCTGGCTTACTGCTCCAGTTCATCCCAAAGGTGTTCAGTGGGGCAGAGAGCCAACATGGCTGATCTTCAAGCGCTGTGTATCACTGGACTCCGTAACATGAGGCTCATGACTTCAAGCCAAATTACTAGAAGAGTGCCTATTTGCAATTTATCAAGTGAAAAAGAAGTGTGCTTGTATTGAATGTGCACTTGTAGTGTACTAAAGCAATGAGCCCCGTGAAGCCGTGGTTTACAGTGAATTTGCTCAGCGAGTTACTCTGGCGTCGAGTAATGATGCTCATTAAATATGCCCTTGTATCCGAGCTGCACCAATCACATCGGGTTATCTGATATAGGCGGGCCAGAGGCGAGCTAAACAGATGACGACAGCGCTGTGACGTCAAAGTCATTAGTAAACATTGCAAGATGGCTATGGATGAACACCAGTTGTTTGAAACGGCTTTGGCCGCTACAATGAACGAGTTAGACTTGGCGTTTTATCTAAAAGAGGAACAGAAGACGGCGCTCGAATCGTTCCTTTGCAAGAAGGACGTTTTTGCTGTTTTGCCGACCGGATACGGTAAGAGTCTAATCTACCAGTTAGCTCCGCTGGTAGCTAAGCGTATGGGGCTTGTTGTGATTGGTCGTTGTGTTATCCAATTGCGTGCAGTGAGATTTTCAAATGCATGCTTGATGCCGCCCCTCGAGCTGGACGATTTTCATTAGTCGACGCCAGACTATTAATCTTTCAGATTTAGGTCTGGATTTCCAGGCTGCTGATGTTAGGCATGACGCGGAGAGGAGTTGTTCTAAGTTCTCTGTAAACCACGGCTTCATGGGGCTTACTGCTTTTATAAAATGGTTAGTCCATAAAAAATATTTATTTTAATATTTATTGCAGTGGCGCAATAACATTTATTGAAGAGTAACTAACAACAGCTTTGAACATGACTCAAGGACCGGAACTATCCGTATTTGCAGATAATATAATTTTAATCAAATAAAATGCCACTTAAGTGTACTTTAAAGAGAGTCACTTTCATGACTATGTTTCACACTTAAGTACAGTTTTATAAAGTGAACCTTGTAATGTCAAATTAAAGGTTTTGGTAACACTTTATTTTAAGTAATAACTGTAAATGATGCATAACTAACCCTAAACCAAACCAAATCCTAACCCTGGTAAGTACATGTAGTTACTTAATGTTACTTAGTACTTAAATGTATACTTACAGTGTAACAAAGACACCTTAAAATAAAGTGTAACCTTAAAGTACATTTTAAATCAGTTTGTTTTGATAATACTTTTTCATTTAAATAAGTACACTTATTTTGATGTGTTGACTAACTCACTAAAGCACGTGCAAAGTACATGATTATAGTTTTTTAACTGTAGTGTATCATTTGATAGATAATATATTTTAAATGCACTAAATTACAACTTCACCTTTACAAATGTGTTATTACAAATATATTTAAATACATGACATGCAAGTTTTAAAAGAAATTACATAAAACTATATTTTAGTTTACCATAAATGCTTGTCAGAACATTCAGCAGTAACTTTAACCATATTTCAAAGAAAATAAAAGTAAAATACATATAAAGATGTACTTAGATCCAACACTAATTTAATATAGTTAAATATTAGTTTAATATTTAATTAAGTTTAACCTATAATACATTTTCTTATATAAATAACATGCAATGTTAAATAACAAATAACATGCAAGTGTCTGAAAACATTACATTTACTATGGACTTAAATATATTATTTTAAAGTATATTATTTCTGTAACAAATGCTCTTTTTTTAAAAGTATGCTTAAGTGTACTTATTTTCATGAGGGTATCATTGCGAAGTATTGCCCGTTCACCTGTCTCACTGAGTGTTTCTCTATCATTGTCTAGCCTCATGTTATTATCTTCTGCCTGTTTATTGGATTTACATTTCTGGATTATCATTTCTGCCTTGATTACCCATTGGACTGTTATTTGTTATTTGACTACTGCCTGTTTTACTGACCCCGTTTGTGCCCATAGTTTACATTTATTAATTAAACTCTTCTGCAAAATGGATTGTAACTCAACCTTGAGTCTGAGTTCATCAGAGTTCACAAACAGTCTCTCACGTGTTAACTTATGTGTTAACTGGTAATACCCAAATTTAGTGAGAACAGACAAAACGTGAAGCAAACACAGCAATGAAGTATTGAATCTTGTGTCTTAAATGTCGGCCTCTTGTGATTTTCCAGCGGTCAGAGTAATGAACCCTTGTCTTGATCTGTTCCCCGTCGCCGCCTCCAGCTGTAGCCTAACACAAGTCAAAACCTAGGGAACAATTTCCATGTCACACAGTGGACGGCAGCTATAATTTCAAAGCACCTGCTCTGAACTGACATACACAGGGATTTAGTTCAGACTCCTAATTATCCTCAAGAGCACTTAAAGCAAAACATTATCTTGGGATTTGTTACACATTTCCATTGCGCTAATTGGTTGGAGATTGTCATGTTTTTAGGGGGAAACATTCACAGAATACCACTGGACTGGACGAGAGGTGAAATTAAGACCCTGCGAATGGCCATTCCATAAAAGTTGAAGATAAAACTATTAAATTGATTAGTATGTTCGGTTTGGCCATGATAAGGAAGAAGCACTTTATATCAAACAGTTAAATCGACAATTTAGCTATGACTGAGTGTATGAAATCGTGAGCCTTTAGATGAGTCATGCAAGACTCTCTGTAAGCATTCATGCATTAGTTCAATCTCATGCAGGCTTTTTGTTTAAGTTGGGAGTGTGATGAAGCTGAGGGAGGCGCTG
Source organism: Abramis brama (assembly GCA_022829085.1). Lineage (NCBI taxonomy): Eukaryota > Metazoa > Chordata > Actinopteri > Cypriniformes > Leuciscidae > Abramis > Abramis brama. The sequence goes on along the minus strand of CM040766.1, from coordinate 60,097,903 downwards.
AGTTCAGCAACATGAACTCAAATGAACTCTAACAACATTGTATGACGGCATTTCTGAACAAAGCTCCATTGCCCAACACAACAGGACCAAATTCCCTATTGTCCTCTGTACATACTGTGCATCGCACCAACTTAATCTACAAACCGGAATATTCAGTTTCTGTCCCCATAAGCACGCTCTCTTTTCATGTGAAAAATCACCACATTTATAGTGAAATGCAGCACAATCCTGAAGTGACCAACCTTAGAACCAATCTGAGACGTGGGAACCGCAAGGCGTGCTAGGTCACGTTAGTAAATCTTATTTAGATACCTGCCTAATGTTGTAGCAGAAAAGCCAATACTGGTGTTTGCAGATAATAAAATGAATTAAAGCAACTTAAAAAATCCAGTCTGGTTCAGTGATGACATCTTTGTCATTATACACTTTTTAATGCTGTGATTTATCTTGGAGCTGATTGATTGTTTTGATTCATGGCTTGCAACTGTTTTCTGAATATTGCCTATTTGAAGAAAATGAGTAGAAAAAAATATTTCCAGAATCAAGACAACCTATAACTGATTTGTGGATTCTACAGGAGAATAAAGCATTGCTTATTATTTTTTAAGCTTGTGGTGTGTGTGTCTATCTTGTTGACTAGCATTAGCATTGTTATTGGTGAACTTGAGACCGCTGAAGACCAGAACCGGTGCAAATGCAATGCAGAATTCGGACCGAATGCAATGATGGGATGTTCTGCCTGTCAGTGTTTGTATTTCCATACCTCTGTGCAGAAATCAGCTTATTGAATCTAAGCTCCGAAAACGACTCGTTTGGATTTTGTCACATTATGGCTTAATAGTGTGACGGTCTTTAAGTCTTATCAACGCCTACTACTTCTACATCATTGCATCTTTGGCCCTGCCCACTGGTGCATTCGTAAGATGAGAAGAGAGATACAGGATCACTGGACTAAAAATAACATTACCTTCCAAATGGTCATAATTCTAGAAGAGTGCTTATTCATTTCAACTATGTGAATATTTCAGTCGAGCAGTATTAGTTTGGTTCAGTCGCCTATATTTCACTGCAGGTAAATCAGTCGCGATTTCGGCGCAGGCTTTGTAGACTTTTAATGTAAGATATGGACCTGACAGTAATCCCAAAACATGTAAGTAACCGTACAAATGACTAATCTGTGATCATTGATTTCTGATATGATTCATGTACAGTTAGTGTTCTTTGACCTCAAAATTATTTATTGCTGTTTATACGTCAGTAAATCAAGCCTGTGGCTAAACATTTTAGCCACAGGCTTGATTTACTGACTTCACATTGTTTCTCTTAGTAGCATTAAAATAATCTAGTATTTTAATTGAGATTAAATTATATACAGAAAATGATCAAAAATGCTCCCTTTATAATCGCTGGAGCTGTCAATCAAACCTCACGAGTTTATCAGTGACTGAGTTCTGGACTCTCGCCAAAACTCCCATTATAATCATTGACGCTGTCTACACTGCACAATGAATCTCTTATTTACTTTGTGTTTGCACTGTTATTTATGATGAAAGCGTTTGTGAGTGTATAGAAATCAAGTTGACGAGATCACTGATCTCATCATCACGACTCAGTTACAAGATCACTGCATTCATGCGATCAACAGACATGTCTGTCATCAACTACAATGCTCATGGCTAGTTAATCTCGACAGCTGTAATAATAAAAACATGTAATACTTATTTAATATGCAAAGATGTAAGCCAATCACAGCAGTGGGCATTTACACTGAAGTCTCACGCCCCTTCAAACAGTGCGTTCAAATCAGACGTGCGTTCAAACATTATAAGTGCAACTCAGGAAACATTATAAAAAATTTTTTTTTTTAAACGCAGTTTTGTATATCAGCATAACAGACATCTTTGTTCAATTGTTAAGGTCTGATTTCAAATGTATGCTCTGGGTTTGTTTGGTTATGTCTGTATGCTTGGCCAGCTACTGTTGAGTAAAATCTGACGTGAGTTTGCATATCCACCTTGTCTTGTGTTTCTATCATGCATCATATTGCGGACATTACACAGTTTATGACTCCTTAAAAAGAAAAGCAAAAGCACCATACACATCACAAAGGCACCATAGCAGTAGTCCATATGACATCTACGTCTTCTAAAGTCAGTCAATAGCTTTGTGTGAGGAACATACTGGAATTAAAGCAATTATTCAAAATATGTCCTTTTGTGTTCGGTTTTTGGGTGAACTATTCCTGTAAATTGTGAGATACCAAGATTTGTGAGATTCCTTCCACCTTGAAGGATACCAAGTCAGGAGACCTAAACAAAGGCCACTTTTAGGAGGTCTTGTGAGGTTTTAAGTCCAACTTTGGAAAAGATGCTCACAAAATCTCTTGACCATTGGGTTTGAGGGATTACGTCTGCCTATATAGCCCTTAATGGCATTAACTGATCTCTTCCCCCGGCTCCTGCCTGAGAGACTAAAGATCCTTTAAGCTGACCAAACAAGCTACAGGTTCATTAGACGGAAACCAACTCCCACTACTTCAGTCCTTCAGTTTGCTTTTCCATCACATGTTGATTATAGTGCGTGCCCTGCTATTGCACTCCACAGGAAGACTGCTGTTACCCTCTCAGAGTGATATAAACTAGTGGACTGGTGATTGACCATGCATAACATACCATCACATACTCCTTATTGGCTCAAGATCCCACCAAGTCTGTATTATTTTCTGCTATTATGTCCTCTTTATCATCTGTCAGTCATAAAATGGTAAGTCTGGTTGCTTACAGCACAATGTTGAACAGTATAATAATGATAGTGATGGTTGCATTAACCTGAGGAACAATTGGTTATGATAACGATGAAACATTAGACAGCTCTTACCTGGAGGGGTCCTTGGTATCGTTGGACACAAGAGAGCTTGAAAACTGGACACACACAATTCACTAACACTCCCCATGACTTCAGATTGAATGTTTGTCTGGTCTTTCTTTGCTGCTTTTCTCCCTTCAGTGCCCGGGTCAAGCAACGCATGCCAAAACCAGCGTGCCTGTCATGTCTCAGTATCTCACAGCGTTTGCATGGGACTCGTCCTCATGCTTGTGAGTGTGTTGTGCCTTGCTTGATAATCCCAACGTCTCTGTGACATGCACTCTCAGTACCTCACAATTTCATTTGTGTGTTTGTTTCCGCTTTCTTAACCTGCCACAAGAAGTGCAACGCTTCCCATCTCGCGGCTAATAATGTCTTGCTCCACTTCTACCCTCCTAATCTGCTTCTTTCTCTCACACACACACACACACACACACACACACACACACACACACACACACACACACACACACTATGAGATATTCTGAAGTCTACACACATATAATATACACAACAGCAAACAGATTAAACACCACTGAAAATTTTGTCTGTTATTCAAAAATACATATTTTTTTTTCAAATCAACATGAATTCGACCCATGTTCCAGTCTTCCTAAGTGAACAACATATTAATGCACATTATCCCGAATAAACAAAGGCAAGATTGTACTTCATAATGTTTTATCAAAATGTAATAACTTGTTTCTCCTATGAAATGACTTTCTCAGGTCATGTGGGCCATTGCAAAAACATAACCCAACAGCAAAAAAGCCATTTGCTTCAGCAGTTCTGGCTCCATTCTGGTGGCACCGCCCACTTTTTGACATTCAATAGTATTTCGCTGTTTTTCCTTATTATTGGCATACATTTTTCACTCTATCTCTGTCACATGATCTGATGATCTATTGCTATTTTCTCCCATTTTATTGGCTTAAAGCAAGGAATATTTCACATGTGTAAAAATCTTTCACAAACATTTGATTTTCCATGTTGTAAAAGTTGGTATAAGATTCAACAGATGCTTTCTTTACAATGCAATTAAATCTATGATGAAGTTCCCGATGAAGTTAGGAACCGTTCTGGCTCCGCCCACTTTTCCCATCCAATCGTTTCTCAGCCACATTCTTATTTATTTTGAATATCCTAGAAATACATCATATTATGAAATGTAAAATGAGATAAGATGCATTGTGTTGACTTTAATTTTAATATAATAGAATTTATTTTTTTATTTTTTTTACATAATTTACATTTAATTATTTCATTTTGATTACATAAAATCAACCTATCCCAAAGAATGTCAGAGAGTAATAAAAAGTCAGATCATGTAGAAATAGCACCTTTATTTTACAGATATGTTCAATTCCTTTCTGTAAAAACTTCACTAATATCATGTCTGAGGTTGGCATTGTGATCTAATATTATGTTATAATAAGTACACAATATAAAGATTGGGTAACATTATATTTTGCAGAGTCCTTGTTACATTATGTTACATGTAGACTGAAAAAAAAATGATTCGTTGAATTTAATAAAAAAAAAAAGTATCGTAAGTGGTTGCATTCAATTGATTTTACCTACATTTAAACAAACGCATTAAGTTGAACTAGAAATCAGTTAAATGCAACCACTTACGATAATTTTTTATTAAAATCAACGAATATTTTTTTACTAGTGTACTTTCCGTAGTAATAACAGTAAATTATGTATAATTACATGCAACTAAACTAAACCAAACCAAATTCTACCCTAACGCTTTAGGTAAGTACAATTAGTTAATTATTATTACTCAGTACTTACATATATAATTACACTGTAACAATGACACCTTAAATAAAGTGTAACCAAAGATTGCTTTATTTAAATGAAAGGGGAAGAATAGTTCTGAACAGAAAAGATGTGAAATAAAATGTCTTATTTTCACAACTTGTCTACCACAACTATTCTTCCCCTTTCATTAAAGCAATAGCCTGCATATGAACATGCACTGAAATGCAGTGTGCAATAATCACTGATAGAGACACTGTTGTCCTTTAATGTCTTTCTCTTCAATGACAGTCATCAACTGTGCCTGCATTACTGCGAATCACCCAGCAGCCGCATAACTAACACGTTACATGCCTCGGCCAATTACCGTTCAGACTGTCTTTCTGTCGTCAAGAGAGTGAAAAATCACGAGGACAGCGAGAAAAAGAAAGACGCTGAGGGACAAAAGTCTCCTGCGTGAGCTGCAAAGTCAGGGAACTGAAATGCTGCTGCTGCACGTCAAACACAGCAGACTGTCTGTCAACTCAGCAGCTCTGCTCACATCCGACCTTCACCTCGCTCTGAGCTGACGTTCATTCTGCTGCTCTGAAGACATACGGGCAATAGTGCCGCCTTCTGAAAGACTAAAGCAGTGAAGTACACACATCTGAGCAATGCATTTACATGACAACAGTCCTTTAATATTATTATTAATATTCATATATTTATACACAATCTTGGAATTAAAAGGTTCTATCTGCATTCAGAGCAGTTTTGAGATATTGAGCTCCAAAGTTTTTGCATTCCATTCGACTTTGTAGATTGAACCTTTTTTTTCCTAAATGAAAAGTCCCAAAATGTGCACAACATTAAAAAAAAAAAAAAAAAAAAAAAAATCATAAATGTAAATAAATTGTCACAGAATAGGAATATGTGAATAACTCAATTTTGACAAAAATGTCAGATAGAACCTTATAATTCCAAAGTGACTATTTCACTGTTTTTCCTTATTATTGGCAGACAGTGCAGGTTAATCTGTCACTCTCTATGTCTGTCACACAAATATGATGATCCATTGTTATTTTCCTTTCTCCCATTTTGGTGGCTTAAAGGAAGAAATATTTCACATATGTGTAAAAATCTTACACGATTGTTGGATTTTCCATGTCGTAGTTATAAGATACAACAGATGTTTTCTTTACAATTCAATTCAAACTATGATGAAGTTACCAATACAGTTATGAATTAAAAAAAATATATATATATATCTTGCATTTGCAAAATCATTTCACAATTCCAGCTGGGCATCCCCCCATCCTTTCAGTATTCTGAAAATGCTGATGAAATGCAACAGAAGACACTTACATTATGTTACAATGCTGCCCCTCAGAGGCCATGAAGTGTCAAAACTACTGTTGAGAGTCATTCAATTGTTAGGAAATTTTCCTCAGTTCAATTTCATACTGAAGCCTTTTATGTGTGTGTGTGTGTGTGTGTGTGTGTGTGTGTGTGTGTGTGTGTGTGTGTGTGTGTGTGTGTGTGTGTGTGTGTGTGTGTGTGTGAGAGAAAAGAACAGTACAGGACATTTGTTTTAATAAAAACAATCATATAAAACATTCAGACCTGATCTCTCATCTTCCTCCTTTGTCAAACTAACTGTGTTTCTGGTGACATTCATGGGCCCCTTCAATGATTTTTTATCCCAAATACTATCCTTCCAGTCTTTTGTCTCAAATTTTTTTTTGATAATTTCAGGTGTTCTCATTAGCCACAGTGCTGATTTTTTTTTAATAATTATTATAAAAAAAAGAATATACCGAATAAAAAGTTATTTCTTTCAAAGGAAGCAATACCAGATCCTTTTGTTCCCTTTGTGTCACTCACTTGAGAGCCCCATACTCCTCTGACATTTCCATAAAAGGCCATTGGAATTGGTTTGTGGAGTTTGCATGCCTGGCCACGCCCCTGGACATACGGGTATATAAGGCGGCCACTCTGCATCACACACTTCAGCTTTGTTCTTCGGAGCCTATGCACCGTATCTCTTCATGAGAAGCTATTTCCATTCACCTTGAAACTGCTGCTGGAACCAGAGCACACATCAGCGTTCTCTCTCAGCGTTGGCACAGATAAGTGAAGGGAGTTCCCCTGTGTGCATCAGTGGCTTTCTGAAAGAGGCAAATTTCCTTAGAGGAGCAAATTCCTCCAAAAGAGCTTCACGAGGGATACGTCTTTTTAAAAGGCCTTCTGGATGTCCTTCTTTCTCCCTCAGATGGGCAATAGCTCTGTCTTCACTGTATGGGCTGCACTCATGATGAAACAGCGTTTGTGTATGTATCATGCTCTTGATGCGAGAGGGAACATTGGGAACATTGCGATCGCAACTCTTGTGCTTTTACAAAAGTTTCCTCAGCTGCTTCCCGTCCTGGTCCTTCTACCTCTGGGTACGAGGCCTCGGTGGCGACCAATGAGGGTGATCTGGGGTTTCCAATCATTCACCATGAGTAACAATGGATGCAAAGCCTCCTGACATGGCTTCCCCTGCTCTCCGCAAACTACCCACTTCGGGTACACCGGGGATCATTCCGTTGGTGCCGCTAGTACAGAGTCTGGACAAGCACTTCCCAGTCCTTCATGCTGGCTCATCAGAACGATCCAGTTTGGTCTACGAACCAAGATCTGCGAACTTGCAAATCGTAGATCTGCAAGTTCTGAATCCGGCCCTGTATAGGCTCACATTCAAGATGCTCACACAGAGACACATCCTCTCATGTGTCCAACACCAAGATTCGTGGCAATAGTATGCATAATTTCATGTTTCGATCTTTCCTTGGCACAGACCGTTTCTATGGTTCGCCTTTGAAGGACGAGCATATCAGTCCAAGGTCCTTCCTTTTGGTTTTTCCCTTTCTCCACACATCTTCACAAAGGATGCAGAGGCTGCCCTTGCCCCACTAAGGGAGGTGGGCATTCGCATACTCAACTATCTTGGAGCTAATCCTAACCCACTCATGAGATTTGTTATGTGCACACAGGGACCTGGTCCTCGATTGGGACCTCGGGTCAACTGGGAAAAGAGCAGACTCTTCCCAGTGCAGAGCTTAGCGTTTCTCGGTGTGGAGCTGGACTCGATTACCATGAAAGCACATCTTTCATAAGATTGTGCATAGTCAGTGCTGAACTGCTTGAGACTGTTTAAGAACGTGCCACTGAAACGCCACGGTCACAAAGCTGGGATTGATGTGTGTGAGACCTCTTCAGCATTGGCTTCAGGCTTGAGTCCCGAGATAGGCATGGCGCAGCGGCACACATCATGTGGCCTTCACACCGGTTTGTCACCATTTATTCAGCCCTTTGTTGGACCCAAGTGCCCCAAGAACAAGTGTCCAGTCGTGTTGTTGTCACAACAGATGCCTCCAGGACAGGGTGGGGCGCTGCATGCATACCCTCTTGGGATCTTTCTCCGGTCTCACAGGCTTTACAGGAATATACCTTGAAGCCCTTACAATCAGTTGAGCTTTGTGGCCTCTCTTTGAAGACGGTCGTCCTGATTGCACTCACCTCTGTCAAGAGGGTGGGCGACCTACAAGCCAAGTCAAGTCACCTTTATTTATATAGCACTTTATAGAGTAGTTAGTTTCAGAGCAGCTTTACAGTGATAACAGGAAAATTATGTATTTTGGCTTTGTTGATTCAGTTCCACTGTAAAGATCAATAAATAAATTAGTTTATTTAATCTATTAAGCAGTTCTGCAAAAAATTATGTCATTATCCAGCTCAGTTCAGTTCTCATACAACAGCATCAGTACAGTCAGATCAATAATATTGTTGAATGTTAAGCGAGAGGGCACAAGCCTTCTCCATTAGTGAATCTAGCTGTATAATAATTTAGCTGGCATATTCTCATGTTGTCCTGAGACCCCGGCCTGGATATGTGTCCAAAGTTCTCACTACTCCCTACAGGGACCAAGTGGTGAACTTGCAAACAATTATACCTGGACCATATGCAGAGCTTCAGGAATTCTGAGTAGCTCTCTGACTGCTTCGGAGATCAGCAGAAGGGGAAGGCTGACTCCAAACAGAGACTGGCCCACTCGATCGAGGACGCCATTCCCTGGGCTTATCACACCCACAAAGGTGTACCGTGCCCATTAGGAGTGAGAGCTCACTACACAAGGGTTATCGCAGCCACGTCGCCTATCTCTGTCACCAGTTGCTGTGAAGCTGCTGTGAACCCGCTGTGAATCCTGGGGTTGATGCATATGAGACTGCTTCAGCATTGCCTTCAGGCTCGTCAGGTGGAGCCCACCACAGAGACTCTTCCCTATGTAGTACTCCATACTGGTAAGTCCATAGGATGTATTTTCCACATAATAACTTCCTCCTTGGGGTAGGATGTGGTCTCCGTATTGTTTCTTTTTCAATGAGAAGGAGAACGCTTCTCAACGTTAACAACCAGGTGTACTCATGTCGTAAAAATAATAATAAAAAAAACTCAGAAGAGTGTGGCCTGAGTGACCTCTCCCTGGAGATGAGGAGGACCCCTTCTTAGGGAGAACTGAGGTCATTAACCCTGGGTGTCGGAAGGTGGCGAGTTAGCATATCTGCACTTGCTGTTGGCACGAGGAGGCTTGCCCGCATCTGCACCGTGACACAGTTCAGTACTAGTGACATTTAGGATATGGACCCCTAGTGTCTCTCATTCGACACAACGTCGAAGTGAGTGACAGAAAGTTACTGTTATGTTATGAAAGTTATCTCGGTTACTGGTGTAACTTCCATTCCCTGATGGAGGGGAATGAGACGTTGTGTCTCTCCTGCCACAACTTGAAATGTCGCTGAGGGGTTGTAATGCCGTCTCGGCTACTCAGAACAAACCTGAAGTGTGTGATGCACACTGGCCGCCTATAGCAATGTGTCCGGGGGCGTGGCCAGGCATGCAAATTCCACACGCCAATTCCAATGGCATTTTCTGAAAACATCAAAGGGGTTTGGGGTTCCCAAGTGTGCCCCCTAGTGTCTCTCATTCAACACAATGTCTCTTTCCCTCCATCAGGGAACGGAGGTTAGACCAGTAACCAAGATGCTTTCCATTTCCTTGATATTTTTGATTAATAAAATTTAAGTCAAAATTTAAGAAAATGAAGTAATTTTATATATATATATATATATATATATATATATATATATATATATATATATATATATATATATATATATTTTAACACCCATCAATATTATTGAAATAAAGCTCCAGTGTTAAGAATGCCGACAAGTATCATGGGCTGTACTTATTTTTTCACAGCACTGTACATAAATCAAAAAACAATTTTAAATGATTAAATGTTAGATCAATCATACCAGCAGCTGTCTACAAAAACGCTGTAGTGGTTGTTGTTGCTAATTTGTAATTGGGGTTGACTTTATTAAAATAAATATTGATAAAGTATGAAAATAATTATAGCATTCTGGTAAATTGTATTCTTCCATAATGGTCTATAAAATGAAAGTTAATCTCTAATCTTGATTATTAATATAATGCAGTGGTGCTGTAAATAGCCAATATGTCATATGACAACATGTTTGTGATTAATTCATATCAAAAGAAATTAAATAAATCATTAAATCTATACTTAGAGAAGTCTCAGTTTTCTACTTTACATTGAAATTATAATTCTGATTCTGTTTTTTTCTACCTCAGTTCAAATTCAGGAACTGTATTGTATTTTCGAAGGCATTCTGAATTTATGGCACATAAAACTGGCAGGAAAAGAATCAGCTCGAGTCTTTCTGTCAAAGGCAGAGATGTGATATGCAGCGCTAAAGCACCTCCTACGCCTCCTGTCCTCCTCTCCGCAGATCTGTGAACACAGAGAGAGCAGCGGAAAACTGCACACAAGCTCACATTCTGACATGCCTTAAGACAATTATAGCCTTATAGAATTGTATGTTTTGTATTGAACTTTCACATTTTCATAAATAAGCAGTAAGTATATATATCTGTGTGTCTGATCTCTGACCTGGCGCATCATGTGAGTTCAGAAACGTCACTGCAGAGGCACAAAATTAATACAGGTTTAGAGCAACTTAATGGTGAGTAAATAATAACAGAATGTTAATTGTTCATATATGGCAAGTGTGAGAATAATGTTCATTTGTTTTATGGAAATGTTGGTTTCAGTTGGTATTTCACACATCTGAAGAGTCTGACAGGATTAAACTATAAATAAAGGCTGTGAAATGTTGACTCGTTCTGCATGTGTTTGTGAGTTTATCAGGTGTCATGTTGAACTGTTCGTGTGGGTGGAAGAGAGCTTTCGGGTGGCCAGAGCTTCACGCTTTCGGCCCACAGCAGTTCAAATACCTACAAAAGCAGCTCATAAACTCTCACTGATGCTGGCTTAGATGTAACATCTGGATTTGAAGCTCAAACATCTTCCAGCAGGCTGGGTTTGCTGGTGTGTTCAAGAGAAGAGCTGATCCTGAGTCAGTGTGATCTGAGATTGTGAGCTCTAGTATTGAGTTACAACACTGACCCGACAGCATACACATATATATACTGCTCAACGTCAGTCAGTAAACAGTTGTGCAATGAGAAACCAGATCAGACAGAAACACACTGGCTCAGTGACGTGCTTCAGATTTTTAAGCACTTTTCATCAGTAACCTTACACTGATTCATTTCAACTAATAGACTCACATTAATTGTGTGGTTCACATCAGGTTTTGATGTTCTGAGTATTTATGAAATGACACACATATTCTGAATAAGTTTTGTATGTCAAAAGAAGCAAATGAATAAATGTACATAAATGTACATAAATTGAAAACTCTAAATCTCATTGGCTCTAGTGAGTTCAGCTCATAGAAAACATGATCCTATTGAAGGTACTGAAGGAAAAGTGTGTATTAACGGAATAAATCTCACAATCAGATTTCATTTACAGACATTTATACATTTTCTGAAGAGGACTGATCAGGCAGGCATAAGTCGTCGTAGCAGTGTGTGTGTGGGTGTCAGGATGTTGATGGTTGCCAATTATTCTGGGTGGTTGCTTGGGGTTTTCTTATTTGTCTCCTTCAACATAAGTCTATCGGAGTTTTTCTATTGTTTCATCACACTAGCAAGTTTCGCTCAGTTCACTATCAATCAAGCTAACTGCAATATACCATGTGATTTCCTTTAAGAGGCAAATCATATCCTGTAACAGGCACTTGCCACACGTTTCTATTCTGGGATGAATTCTGCTCTCAGCAAACTGAACAATGAATAATTGAGAAGAGAAAGTCTTTCCATCTCACTGAACATCATAAAACAGCACACACTATCCTGAAGAAGAGCATTTTGAAGCTGGTCAATTTCGTCATTACCAAAATATTCCACAATTCTCCAAAGTCAATGTATTTTTCGTTGATTTGTGTGTTTTTTTTTTCAGAAGTTATAAAACTACTATAAAGTAAATTGTATTTTATGTTTACTCAAAGTTTCGCTGTGAGTTTTCAGATGGAAGATGAAAGAATTGAAGTGAAGATCTAAACTGATCCAAACACACATGCTGAGATGATGCAGTCTAAGATGTGCAAGACTAAGGATTGACATTTTTATACTTTTATAAGTGAAACCAAAGCTGTGTTACAAATTGCCCTTATACCCTACTTCACTATTCCCTACATTACTCTACTAATGGGTGCCCCCAAAAAGTTTCAGAAGTAATTAAAAGTGACCCCCTTTCAATATTTATCAACAACAATATTGTGGTCAAAAAATGCATTTGAATTATAATGAATATGTGAATGTGTACAAAACAGCAATGAATATTAATACCAGGAGACGAAAATAGAATAATCCCCCCTATAATGACGTGACGTCTCATGTAATGTTGCCATAAAGCGTTAGTGTTGATATTGGCATACTGTGTGAAAATAGCATGTAAACACGGAAACTTGCATGATTCGTTACTGTTTTGTACAGTTAAGTACATGTTTTTTATCGTGCTATTGCTTCTTGCTTCTGGCTTTTGTTTTGTATGCTCACCATCGGCAGATTTTTTAAATGGTTCAAGAGGGCATGTGCTGGTAAGTAACCTACTCAACAAAGTTGTTAGTTACATTTCCAGATACAAGTTTGCACGCAAGCTCTAAATTATTGTTATAAAGGTAGTAAAGCCAAGATGCCAAACAAAGACAATAATAGGACACATAAATAATATCAGCGCCCGCACCTGGTTGACATCCCAAAGTACAATAGGTGGCGATATTGCATCTTAACGCTGCCATTTGTCATAAAACAGAAGACGATACAGTGTGAGAATATGGCTCGTTAGACTCGTCGATCAAAAGTACGCGTAAAAGGGGTTAAAACCACCAACTGGTTCACCCACCTCCGTGTCCATCTTCCTGCAGATTTCACCACTAAATAGAGAGTAAGCTGCTATTATTTTGCAAGTCCTGAAACGGGAAATGTCACATTAACCTGACAACTGCTGACGCCTCTCATCCCTTGAGCCTTTTAGTCAAAAAGTTTACTCATTCGGATAAAAACTTATTTCTTATATTTAGAGAGGAATATTTTTGTTGTATTTGTATCCAAAATAGGGCAATATGAGAATTATGTAACGCTAAACTCTCACACACAATTTGTTTTAATAATGGCTTTCTGAAGTGAAGCCATGTGTTTATGTAAGAAAAATATCCATATTTATAACTTTTTAACCCTCTGAGGTCTGAGCTGTTTTCTGGGCCCTGGAGGTGTTCTGACATGCTCTGACATTTCTGGTTATTTCTGTTACTTGTGACATTTTCATGGCTAAAGTCTAATTACACTGTATTCAGCACAAACTCTGCTACAATAATATATCAGCAGCATGTATGTAAAAGTTTGTAGTTTTGAGATAATGACATTTATGCGTGGTTTTTGAAAATACAAAAAAAAATTCTCACTGAAATAAGGCCATGAAACCCATACTGATTATTTCTTCACAAGACTTTTGAAAATTGTATGACGTAGCCTAGAATATTTGCTGCAAAACTATGTGAAAATCACCCTGACTGCTCATTCAGATAAGACAATATATTGATTTAAAAATTTTACGACGTGTTTTGTGTGAAAAAGCCTTATGCGAGAGCTCATTAATATGTAAGCTTTTCTCACCTGAGAAAGACAAAGAACCTCCCCTAACGGCCCTATTAGGAGCTATCAGGCCCCTATCATTCTGAGCAACCTTGCACAATACTGTAAATGATGAGATTTAAAAAATAATGGCTTTTAAATTGTTTGGATTTATTTACAACACAACATAATCCAAAGATACACAACAAATGCCAAAAAAGCACTTCAAAGACAGAGACCTTTGTGCCATTCCTAAAATTGTACATACCTTTCATTTCCAAGATTTTCACTTTACCATGTTCACGTACTGAGACTCATGTGAATGTTGAAGTCCTCAGTGGCATCTGGGACCTGAAAAAAAAAAAAGTGAACATACTGATATCAAGAGAAAGGCCTGCACGATTTTGGAAATAAATATTAGATTTTTCTGGTTAAAATTGCTTTTTAAAATTCCTTTTTAAAATTCACAGAATACACACACACACACACGTTTCCAACGATATATAATATAATGAACACCAGGTTTGTTGTGCCTTGTAGGCATAAGGTATATGCGCAGTGCGGATAAAATAATAATAACAATAAATAACCTATAGCAGCCTATAAATCTTCCAAAAGAAGCTAGAGAAAAATATATTGATTATCATGTTACTTCAAATGTTTCCATCCGTTATGATGATATGAAATGAGATAATAATAAAAACATGAAGCCGTTTGGTGCGTTTTGCTTTCATCCAAAATATGATACATTCAAACGCGATCGCTTGCAAAATATGATACATTCAAACGCGATCGCTTGCAAAATATGATACATTCAAACGCGATCACTCTCAAATATAAAACATTATGGTTACCATAAACATATCTATGTTTGAGCAGATATCCACAAACACAGTAAACACATATGATACATTCAAACGCGATCGCTTGCAAAATATGATACATTCAAACGCGATCGCTTGCAAAATATGATACATTCAAACGCGATCACTCTCAAATATAAAACATTATGGTTACCATAAACATATCTATGTTTGAGCAGATATCCACAAACACAGTAAACACGGGTCTAAATATTATAATATTCCCCATATATCTAGCAACAGTTCAGCTGCAACGTGACATTTATGCAACAATAACAAACTAGGCTATGTAAGAATTTCTTACCTTATCTTTCTTGTCTTCAAATCGCGTTCTTCTTCTTCTGAGGTAGCCTAAATCCAATGTAAGCTCAGGCACGTCTTTCAAACTCGACGAAAAGTGAAGTGAAGTGTTTTGTTGTTGAGGTAACGAGCGCGTTCGCGTTCCATGTGGAGATTTGCATGTGAATATCTTTTGCGCGAGTAGGCGTGGCCAAATTAACTGTAATGAGCAAGCGTTTGAGAAGCTGGACATCTTGTTGGTTTTATACAAATTACTTAAACAGAGAATATTTGTTTTCGTTTTGAATCCGATCATTTAAAAGTACACACTTAAATGTTTATAAAGGTATATGGCTCATAAATGTGTGACAAGTATTCGCTGAGTTTTGTTTCAGTTTATAGACGTGCTCAAGAAAAAAAAGTTCACCGCGACGGAGAGGCAGAAAGCACACCCTGTTTATTTTCTTTATTTTACAAAAGCACAATGTTTTGATTTGATTGTAAGTGGACACATACAAAAGGAGAAATATCACAGATTCTTTTTTTATATTTCTTTTTTCTGTACGACCATAAATGATGGAGTAATTTAAGTTTATAGTGCTACAATGTGGGGAAAATCCGGCAAAACGCGTCGGCGCGTTTGTCGACCTCAGAGGGTTAAACAGCAATCACTAGCTTCCGGTAACGTCCGTCCGTGCATCACGAGAGAGTCGAGTTCTGACGCATGACGTAGGATGTAGGAGTAGCGTAAGCTTAGGTGAGAGTAGACACCTCACCAAACATATAGGGCTGGGCAACAAACTCAAGCTCCTCCAACATTTATCTTTAAAAATTAGCATTTCTAACTGTGAACTGTATTTTGTTTTTCTCTATCTTCTGCGCCTCCTCGTTTCTCAATACATCATGCATCGATTCAGGGTTCACTCTTTGGCTGGAACTTCGGAAGCCAGTGATTTTAGTTTATAAAGTTATAAATATGGATATGTTTTATTAATTAATCTTTATTAATCCATCTGAAGCTGTATGGATTACTTTTATGATGGATGGATGCGCTTTTTTGGGCTTTAAAAATCTCAGTTACTTTTCAGTCCCATTATAAAGCTGGGAAGAGCCAGGCTGTTTTTTAATATAACTCCGAACGTGTTTGGCTGAAAGAAGAAAGTCAAATACACCTAGGATGGCTCAAGGGTTGAGTACATTATGGGATATTCTTCATTTTTGGGTGAACGAACCTCTTTTAAATATAAAACTGAGGCACACTCTATACCCTACTGTTCACATTGAAAATTACGCTTCACATTATTATGGTAAGGAACGCGAGCTGATGCAGAATGATCTGACGGCTGCACGCTGTAAGTCTAAAGGACCTGTTTGAGACATGCCCAAAACTCATAACATCCGAATCCTCCCAAGATGTCAGTGTTTACCAGGCAAACAATGCATGTGGTTCAACATCACAGGACTGCGATTCAAGAAATGTTTCAAGAAACACGCAACATGTAGGCTACAGTATTTCCTCCATGATATAAATCACAGCCTTGCACTTGCAATGCCATTTTTATCACTTTAGGCATGATGAAGCAGATATTCAAGCGTGTGTCCTACCGTAGCTCTCCTCATCCATCTTCAGCTGACAGACACTGACGCAGGAACAGTGAAGGAGCGTCAACAATAATGTGGAGGGATCCAGCTACTCTCCTCTGTCTAGCCCATGCAGTCTCTCTCTCTCTCTCTCTCTCTCTCTCTCTCTCTCTCTCTCTCTCTGCTGCAGCTCTGCTGCTGTTCAGCCTCAGACCGACTCCTCCTCAACAGATGAGATGACGTCAATCACAGCATGTGCGCGAGAGCACGGCTATCAGACTGTCATACATGTTGAATATCTCCAGTGGTGCTGGAATAAATATTTAGACAACACAATTAGGTGCAAACCAAAGCTTCAGCTCTCGGACTGGGAACCTTCTTGCTGTGAGGAAACTGTCTTGGTCACACTGAGCTGATGTGAACATAATGAGCTCTAAAATATTAGGCTACTTTTAAAACAACTTAAAAATATGAATAATATATTTACATTATGTCCATTAATGGATGAATGCGAGTTGTGTTAAGCAAGTTGTCAGTCTGGTTAGCTGTTCAAAGGTTTTGGTTATACTTTAGTTTATAGCGTAAGAGCAACAAACAGAATATATATATATATTGTATAACATATATGACACATATAACATGCTATAACATATTTCGGCATATTTAGCCTTAATGACTTAATGACTATAGGTTATTTCAACCTGATATTTCATGAGCTGAACTGTGGAATGTTCAGCTCATGAAAAATGGGGGCAAAAATAAAAGTGTTGCGTTTATAAATTTGTTCAGTGTATATACTGGCCCTGATAATCAGCATATTTACTTCCCACTAGCTCCATTTCAGTAAATCAGTTATGATGAATGAATGACTCTCTCACCCGTTGCTTTGGTCTTCGTCAACAGCCGCTTGCACCTCCTGCTGGTGAGCCGACTAACAGCAGATGGAGTTCATGCATCGGTAATCTACTGTTATTCCTGCAGTTGCCAGATGTGCAATGTTGAATTTTCTTATGAATTTGAACCACTGAATTTGTGGAAGCGAATATTCAGGCAGAATGGACTCCACTAAGTTTTGCCAATATGCTCCCAGACACTTTCTCCCTCTTTTTATCACTCCTACTTTATAAAGACTTATAGATGCTCTAAAATAGGGACTCTTTTTATCCATTTGGATTTAATGTGCATATTGTAAATATTCAGTTATCAGAATATTGACAGGTATTTTCTCCAGGGTTTGGTCTCTTGTTGACTTTCCTCCTTAATAATACACTGTAATTTAATATTTTATTATATATATACAGTACTGTGCAAAAGTCTTAGGCATGTTAAAATCCTAACCAAAAAAAAAAAAAAAAAAAAAAAAGGTTTTAAGTCAGTTATTTATATGTTTTGCTGTAGTGTGTCAATAGGAAATATCAGTTTACATTACCAAACATTATTTTTGCCATTAATTGTAATAATCCAGTGAGATTTCTGTATGGACTCTGACAACAGCCGGTATGATCTGAACCTTCCTGCAAAGCTACGTAACTTTTCACAGTACGTACAGTACTGTGAAAAGTACTGGCACTTGTGTTAAAATGCTGTAAAGTGAGAATGCTTTCAAAAATAAAATCACAAATTGAATGTATTTATGATTTAACTTCTATTAACTAATTCAAATCAATATATGGTGTAACGACCCTTTGTGTTTAAAACGGCTTTTGTCCAGGTACACTTGCGCATAGTTCTCTTACGAGAGGTTCTCTCGTATTTGCGTAAGCTAGCTTACGCTACGGAAAAGTCATCTTTTCTCGAGATACTGAAGCCAAAAATTATCCTTAATTTTCATTTATTGTCCACGCAGTGCAGCAGGCGGCTAGCAGAGCTAGAGCGAGCAATACTGGGCGCTCATTGGCTGCCGCGCGGCAACTGCTTTAGCCTATCGGTGAGCCCAGCGTGACGTCACGCCCCTCGCGCGTCACAGCCCGCCAGAATGGGCGGCGTCAGAGCGTATATAAGGAAGGCTCGGAGGCTAAAACTCTGATTTCTGTCTCTTCAGCGAAGCTTACTGCATCGCTGCTCTCCGAGAGAAGCCGCCGCCGTCGAAACAGCATCGAGCCAGCTTAGGACAGCGCCTGGAGAAGCCGGTCGAGTTTCGCCGCCTTCAGCCTGCCGTGCCAGCTCAGCTATCCGGCGACAAATATCCTTTTCTCTGCTGCTTGTTCTGTGTGTGTGTGTTTCGCTACACGCGACACTAAAAGAGCAGAGGCGTTTGTTTCAAAATGCCTCGTAATTCCTGCGGCTCGTGCCGCTCTCACCTCAGCGATAGAGACCGCCATGTTTTCTGCGCTCTCTGCCTGGGATGTGACCACGCTGCCGTTGCCATGGCTTCGGGCGGCTGTGAATTCTGCGAAGAACTGCCGATGTCGACCTTGCGGGCTCGACTCGCCTTGTTCAACGCTGACCCCGCTCCAGTCACAGCGCCGCGGAAGAAAAAGCGCCGCTCCCAGAGACCACCGGAGCCCGAGACCCGAGTCAGGCTTTCGCCGGAGCCCCTCCCGCGAGCCTCGCTCTCTCCCTCTCCGCCCCCGCTTCCCGACGCGCAACCGCCGGCTCTCGCCCTCGGTGCCGTCGCCTCAGGGGATGAAGCGGAGGACGACGCGCTTCTGGACAGCTGCTCTCTCCTGGCATCAGACAGCGAAGAGTGGACCGGTTCTCACCGCTCCGCCTCTTCCTCTACACGCGAGTCTGGTAGGACCCACGCCAGTGTGGACGCCGAGCTTCTCCGCCTCCTCACTTTGGCCGTCGAACACCTGGGTCTCGAATGGTCCCAGCCTGCGGTGCCCGCACCGAACAGGCTCGACGGGTGTTTCCTACCCAGCCGCAGCCACTCGCCAGCGTCCAGACCAGCGCCCTTCCTGCCAGAGCTCCACGCGGAGCTCTCTAAGTCTTGGGACGCTTCAGTTTCAGGCAGACTCCGCTCTCCAGCTTCGTCGACGCTTTCGCACGTGGATGGAGCCGAGGCTAAGGGATATAACCACATCCCCCCGGTTGAACAGGCGGTCGCAGCGCACCTTTGCCCCCCATCCGCGAGATGGCGTTCAAAGTCTGCCCTCCTGTCTAAAGCCTGCAGGACCACTTCCGCCTTTATCGGCCGTGCTTTCTCCGCCGCTGGTCAAGCCGCTTCAGCCCTGCACACTATGGCGGTGCTTCAGATCCTCCAAGCCGACCTCCTCCGCCAGCTGGATGAGAAGGGCTCGGATCGAACCGCTTTTACGGACCTGCGCAGCGCGACGGACCTTTCCCTGCGCGCTACGAAGGTCGCAGCACAGGCTATCGGGCGTTCCATGGCCTCGCTCACCGTCACAGAGCGCCACCTCTGGCTCACGCTCGCTGACATGGGAGAATCCGAGCGGTCCGTCTTCCTCAACGCCCCGCTCTCCCCCACCGGCCTCTTCGGCCCCGCTGTGAGCGGCCTCGTCGATCGTTTTCCCGGAGGTGCAGAAGGCCTCGCAGGCCATGAATCTTTTCCTGCCTCGCCGCTCGAGCTCCGCTGCAGGCCGCTCTCAGTCTAAACAGCCTCCTGCACGCAGCTCCGCTCAGCGCTCGTCTCGACCTCCGTCTTCGCAGCAGCGTCAGCGTGGCCGCCCCAGGTCTCGTTCGACCAGACAGCAAAGGCCGCCTCCCCCGCTGGGCCCCCGGCCTAAGATCTCGCTGAAACCTGAGCCTGCGAAATCCTTCAGCCTGCCGTGCCAGCTCAGCTATCCGGCGACAAATATCCTTTTCTCTGCTGCTTGTTCTGTGTGTGTGTGTTTCGCTACACGCGACACTAAAAGAGCAGAGGCGTTTGTTTCAAAATGCCTCGTAATTCCTGCGGCTCGTGCCGCTCTCACCTCAGCGATAGAGACCGCCATGTTTTCTGCGCTCTCTGCCTGGGATGTGACCACGCTGCCGTTGCCATGGCTTCGGGCGGCTGTGAATTCTGCGAAGAACTGCCGATGTCGACCCTGCGGGCTCGACTCGCCTTGTTCAACGCTGACCCCGCTCCAGTCTCAGCGCCGCGGAAGAAAAAGCGCCGCTCCCAGAGACCACCGGAGCCCGAGACCCGAGTCAGGC
This sequence comes from Abramis brama, assembly GCA_022829085.1. Lineage (NCBI taxonomy): Eukaryota > Metazoa > Chordata > Actinopteri > Cypriniformes > Leuciscidae > Abramis > Abramis brama. Next base: position 60,077,362 of record CM040766.1, on the reverse strand, counting down.
TTTCGCCGGAGCCCCTCCCGTGAGCCTTGCTCTCTCCCTCTCCGCCCCCGCTTCCCGACGCGCAACCCCCGTCCAAACTCATCTGCCTTCCTCTGCCAGTCCCCTTAGTAAAGGCTACTGCAGTAGTGTTCTCCGCAGCCAACGAGCCAGTTTCAAAACTCTCTCGCCTGCACCCAAACGCCGTTTTTACGGCGACCCAGATAAATCGCAAAATGAGCATAATGTCTGGTCACCCGGCTCATGCCGGCAGTGTTATGAGTGTAGTAAATATGCCCACTCCCAAGTGTTCATGTCTACACACAAGCACGATCTCCCCTGTGTATCCCACAGAGCACACTCACATAAAGCGCGCGGTTGCCGCTCGAGTGTTAAGTGTAGGAAATGTGCCCACTGTCCAGTGCTCACTCCCACACACTGCCCGCTCTGCTTCACACATTCAGGGTTTAGATCACATAAAGCCCCGTGCCACCGGCCGTGTTTTAATAAAGAGTTCCGTGCCCGCTCCTCAGCGCGCACACTCTCCTGTAAACACTCTCATGCCCGCCCCGCGTTCGCACCTCGGGCTACCCACTACAGTGCGCTCTCAGTCTCCAGAGACCGTGTCTGTGAGCACTGCTCAGCCGGTTGTCGCTATCAGCGAGCCCCCGTTTCCCAGCACCGACAGCGCGCGCTTCGGGTCCCGTGCCCCGCGCAGAGCAGCGGGTGGGACCCAGAGGCCATTCGACCCCTAGCTATGAGTGCAGATGCATGGAAAGCTATTCCGGGCGTGTCGAAATGGGTACTGAATACAGTAATACGGGGCTATTCGCTACAGTTCATTCGCCGCCCGCCGCGGTTTCGAACGCGCGTCGAGACGGTGGTGAGCTCGGAAGCAGCCCATCTGCTTCACGCAGAAATAGCGAAACTATTACACAAAGGGGCCATAGAGAGAGTTCACCCTTCTTTAACCCCCAGAGGTCGGCGGTATCGCCGGCGATACCAGCTCGCTTTTTTTTTAGCAGTGTAAAAGAAACTCAAAAATACTCGGTTGACTTTGATTTTCCATTGGAGTTTCATACATCAGTCGATTCTGTTAAATGTGTATTATTTTTGTGTATACTCGCAATAAAAACAAAGTGTTGTGCTTTTTGCCAAATAAAGAAAAATAAACACGAAGCGAGTTCTGCCTCCTCTCTGTCAGTGTAGTCCATTCTGAAACGCGTCCGAAAATGAACCATAACTCAGCGAATACTCAGTCATACAGGCATGAAGCTTGAATTCTCTTCTTTTAAATGAAGTAATTTTTATAAAAAACAAATATTCACAGTTTATGTAATATGTATGCAAAGAGAGAGATGTCAGTCGTTCTCATCTCAGCTAATTAAGTTTTAATGTGCTCCGCCCACGGAGAGCACGCGCTATTCAAACGCAAATGTGAGCCGATCCAAACAAACCTGTAAAACGCCCATCAGCTGGATAACACACACCGCGAGTTCACTTTCAGACTTATGTACTTTACGATGCTGTGAGGAATAATACTGTCTTGATAATAATCCTGCAAAAATTTACCTCAGAAGTTCTGGAAGTATCATTTCGAGGAGCAAACGGATCCCGCTGAGGAATTAGGTCAGTTCTGTTTGCTTTGTTCTAATCGGAATGAATGAACGCAAAGATGCGCGCAGTTGTGGAGCTACTACAGCTGGCAAAAATACTGTTTTAATATGAATCGCGTTACTATGAATGAATGAACGCAAAGATGCGTGCTGTTGTGGAGCTACTACAGCTGGCAAAAATGCTGTTTTAATATTGTAGCGACTGAAAAATGCTGTGCAGCTGTCAATCAGCTGTGTGTAACCCCGGGCGCGCTGTTGGTTGGCAGCCTGGAGAGAGGGGCGGACGCCCGGGGGGTTATAGTGTTTGAGTTGAGGAAGTTCGCTCTCTTTCTGTTCTGGGCGAGACACGCCTGCTGTGTTCTAATGCCTGCACGTTGTGCTTTTGGAGAATAAACAAGTTAACTGAACTCTGGCTTCTTTGAGAGATGTTACACTGGTGTCAGAAGTTAAAAAATTATCGGAAACGCGATTAGGGAGGACCAAGGGTGCACCCTGCACTACTAGTTAGGGACCAGTTTAGTTAGTTAGTCAAGTTAGCGTTAGCGAGACCGCGTCGCCACAGTGTGCGTGGGGAGATGAGTGACAGAGAAGGAGCTAGAGCCGCGGAATTGACGTTTGGTGACTTACAAAGGGAACTGCGACGGCTGGAGGACAGCAAAGGACATCTTAGGGGCACGATGGAAGCAATGGCCTCCGAGGCTGGCTTTGACAGACGAGGACATGCACGCTTCGCTACCCGCAAGCCAAAGTCAGAGGGGGGCGCAGACACCAACGTCACCTCCGGCGCGGGAAGCTCAGAAGTAAACAACAATGGCGGCGCCCAGTCCACAATAACAGCGGTAGCGGCTAGCTCCGTGAAAACTCCAAAGTACAATGGGAAGGTGAGCTGGGAAGCTTTTCATGCGCAATTCGAGCTGCTTGCTAAATCACAGAACTGGTCACAAGAGACTAAAGCGTTACAATTGGCGATGTGCCTTACGGACGAGGCTTTAGCATGCTTGCTACTCTTAGATGTAGATGACAGAGAGAACTATGTCGCATTGGTGGGGGCTCTCCAGCGACGGTTCGGGAACTTTACGGGAGCGGAGCTCCTCCGCAATGAACTGAATAATAGATACAGAAGACACGGCGAGCCGCTACGGCAATTAGCCAATGACATTGAGAGCCTTACCCGCAGAGCATATAGCAGCATGCCGACGATGGTACAAAGTGAGTTAGCCCGCGATCGGTTCATGCAAGCCCTTTCACCGCCCGAACTGCGTGTGGAGGTACAGCTGACACACCCACGGTCCCTGCAGGAGGCGTTGGAGAGGGCGTCAGAGAGAGAGACGGCCCGCGCCTACATCACAATGCCCACACAGGGACACAACAGTCCCCAGGTCAGAGCAGCAGCGGAGCAACCCTACAACACCCCAGGTAACCACTGTGTCAGCAAACACCGCTGAAACCAACAGCGACCCTGTCGTAGGGACCAGGAGTCCCGCCCCTCGAGATCCCTGTAGCCCCCCACCCCCCCACTCACAGCTGAATAGAGGCACATTACAGCCCCCGCTGCTCGGAACACGCCAGCCGCCACCCCCACTACCCCTCTCACCTCACCTAGCCGCCCCAGCTGCGCCACAGCCGGCACGCACTGCACAGAGCCCTAAGAGCGGAGCTCCTCCGCAATGAACTGAATAATAGATACAGAAGACACGGCGAGCCGCTACGGCAATTAGCCAATGACATTGAGAGCCTTACCCGCAGAGCATATAGCAGCATGCCGACGATGGTACAAAGTGAGTTAGCCCGCGATCGGTTCATGCAAGCCCTTTCACCGCCCGAACTGCGTGTGGAGGTACAGCTGACACACCCACGGTCCCTGCAGGAGGCGTTGGAGAGGGCGTCAGAGAGAGAGACGGCCCGCGCCTACATCACAATGCCCACACAGGGACACAACAGTCCCCAGGTCAGAGCAGCAGCGGAGCAACCCTACAACACCCCAGGTAACCACTGTGTCAGCAAACACCGCTGAAACCAACAGCGACCCTGTCGTAGGGACCAGGAGTCCCGCCCCTCGAGATCCCTGTAGCCCCCCACCCCCCCACTCACAGCTGAATAGAGGCACATTACAGCCCCCGCTGCTCGGAACACGCCAGCCGCCACCCCCACTACCCCTCTCACCTCACCTAGCCGCCCCAGCTGCGCCACAGCCGGCACGCACTGCACAGAGCCCTAAGAGCCAGGCCTCTGACCCATTAACAGCCCGGCTCCCCCAAATGGAGGAGGGAAGTGTCGTGTCGGCAGTACGGGACATATGGCGACAGAACTGTTCTCATCTAGACCCCCAACAGGGGGAAGAATTGTGGCAACTATTGCTACATTTCAAGGACATTTTTGCATTTAAAGAAGGTGACGTGGGGCGCACACACCTAATGCAGCATGACATAGATACGGGCGACAGCCCGCCTATTAAGTTACGCCCACGTCGCCTCCCACTGGCACGCCAGGAAGCAGCAGACCAGGTGTTGTGGGAGATGCAACAGGCAGGCATTGTGGAGCCGTCTGACAGCCCGTGGGCTGCCCCTGTTGTCATGGTCCCAAAAAAGAACGGTCAGTGGAGGTTCTGCGTGGACTACAGACGGCTCAATGGGGTGACAAGGAAGGACTCCTACCCTCTGCCACGGGTTGATGAAGCCCTGGACCAGGTAGCGGGGTCAGCCTGGTTCACGTCGCTGGACTTGAGATCTGGATACTGGCAGGTACCTCTCTCGCCCTCTGCCAGACCAAAAACAGCGTTCTGCACAAGCTATGGCCTCTGGCAGTTCAAAGTTCTCCCATTTGGCCTTTGCAATTCACCAGCCTCCTTTGAAAGACTGATGGACAAAGTGCTGTCAGGTGTCCCTCGGTCTGAGTGTGTGGTGTACCTGGATGACATTCTCGCCCACGGCCCCACTTTCCAGGCAGCTCTCCAGTCCCTGTGGCATGTTTTGGAGCGTATAGCAGCAGCGGGTCTCAAACTCCACCCGGAAAAGTGCCACTTCATGCAGAGAGAGGTGTCATTCCTGGGGCACAGGCTGGGCAGAGATGGCATCTGCACAATGGATGAAAAGGTACGAACGGTCAGAGACTGGCCCACACCAGCGAACCAGCAACAGCTGAAAAGCTTCCTGGGCTTAGCCTCCTATTACCGGAGGTTCGTGAGGGGGTTCTCCTGTGTGGCGGCACCGCTGTTCAGGCTACTACACAAAGACCAGGACTTTGTGTGGACCAGTGAGTGTCAAACAGCGTTCACCTCGCTACAGAAGGTGCTGGGAGAGGCTCCCGTGTTGGCTCCGGCTGACCTCTCCCTCCCGTTCATCTTGGACTGTGACGCGAGTGGCCAGGGAGTGGGAGGGGTGCTAGCACAGCTAAGCCCAGAGGGTGAGAGAGTGGTAGCGTATTACAGTAAGACTTTTAATAAGCACGAACGGCGCTACTGTGTCACACGCAGAGAACTCCTAGCTGTGTTATCATCCATTCGACATTTCAAATACTACCTTTGTGGGCTACCGTTCACCGTCAGGACGGACCACTCTGCCCTTCAGTGGCTCATGTCCTTTAAAGAGCCGGAGGGCCAGGTAGCACGCTGGATGGAGGAGCTACAGTCCTATGATTTTAAAGTGGTGCATAGAGCAGGAGCCCGCCACTCCAACGCCGACGCCCTGTCCCGCAGACCCTGTGCTGAGGAAGGATGCCGCCACTGCGACCGGAGGGAGACACGAGACAAGGAACTACAGGGTCAGGAGGCAGCCATCGTCAGCCAGGCCGAGGTGGCTGTGTGCTGCGAGCTTACTGAGATTTCAGCAACGCAGTGGAGACAACAGCAGGAGGCCGACACGGACATACAGCCAGTGCTCCGGTGGGTGGAGATGCAGACACGGCCACCATGGGAGGAGGTGGCACCACTCTCCACAGCGACAAAAGGGCTGTGGGCAAAGTTCCAGGCCCTGCGGCTCACCGACGGGGTGCTACAGCGGGCCTGGAAGGATCCAGCGACGGGAGAGCTGAGGTGGCAGTTGGTGGTCCCCAGAGCAGAGAGACTGACCGTGCTGAAGGCAGTGCATGGGGCCACGGGGGCCGGTCACTTCGGGGTCACCAAAACTCTCCGTCGCCTACGACAGAGCTTCTACTGGGGGCAGTTCAGGAGGGACGTAGAGGACTTCTGCAGGCGGTGCGACAGCTGCACGGCAAAGAAAGGCCCCTCCGAACAGTCCCACGCCCAACTCCAACAGTTCCCTGTCGGCGCACCCATGGAAAGAGTTGGGGTGGATATAGTCGGTCCACTTCCGGTCACTGACAGCGGGAACAGGTATGTGCTGTCAGTCATGGACTACTTCACCAAGTGGCCCGAGGCTTATGCCCTCCCTGACCAGGAGGCAGAGACAGTGGCTGAAGCCCTACTGGAGGGCATGGTCTGCCGTTTTGGGACGCCCCAAACCATACACAGCGACCAAGGGCGAAACTTTGAATCGCGAGTATTCGCTGACCTGTGTCATAGACTGGGCATAAACAAAACTCGCACCACCCCCCTACACCCGCAGAGCGATGGCTTAGTAGAACGCTTCAACAGGACCCTGATCCAGCAGCTGGCCATCATCACCGCTAAACACCAACGCGACTGGGACAAGCACCTCCCGCTTGTGCTGATGGCCTGTCGGTCCGCTGTCCAAGAATCTACGGCCTGCACGCCAGCCCTGCTCATGCTGGGTAGAGAGCTCCACACCCCACCAGCAATGGCCTTTGGCCTCCCCCCTGACACCCCAGCTGTGCCCCCAGGACGAGAGTATGCCAGGAGACTTCAGGACCGCCTAGAGACGGCCCACGACTTTGCACGTGCGCAGCTGCAGAGCGCAGGGGCAAGACAACGTAGAAACTATGATCTACATCACAAAGGCCGCCACCTGGAACCGGGAGAGCTGGTTTGGGTCCACAGCCCGCAGAGAAAAAAAGGCCGTTGCCCCAAGCTGGACAGTGACTGGGTAGGCCCTTGTAGAGTGTTAGAGCGACTTGGGGAGGTGGTATACAGAGAACAGCTACCCCCACGTGGCAGACGAGTGGCCATACATAGAGACAGATTGGCCCCCTACCACGGAGACACTACCCCCCAGCTCCCACACAGGCCCTCACAGACCCCCCCTAACAGCCCCCACCCAGACACAACTCACCCTGCACTCACTCAGCCGGAGGGGCACCGGGCCCTACACACATTCACAAACGGGCACACAGACACACACCCAGACATTTCCACCACACACACCCCCCCAGGGCCACTCTCTCCAGTTCATGACATTGCAGGGCCTGCACGGCCCCGGAGGCAGACAAGGCCGCCGGCCCACCTGAGAGACTTTGTGTAAAGTTGTTGTTGTGATGTGTTATTGGTTGTTCCCTCAGGGTCGAGGAACTTTGATGAGGGGGGGTAATGTAGCGACTGAAAAATGCTGTGCAGCTGTCAATCAGCTGTGTGTAACCCCGGGCGCGCTGTTGGTTGGCAGCCTGGAGAGAGGGGCGGACGCCCGGGGGGTTATAGTGTTTGAGTTGAGGAAGTTCGCTCTCTTTCTGTTCTGGGCGAGACACGCCTGCTGTGTTCTAATGCCTGCACGTTGTGCTTTTGGAGAATAAACAAGTTAACTGAACTCTGGCTTCTTTGAGAGATGTTACAATATGAATCGCGTTACTATGAATGAATGAACGCAAAGATGCGTGCTGTTGTGGAGCTACTACAGCTGGCAAAAATACTGTTTTAATATGAATCGCGTTACTATGAATGAATGAACGCAAAGATGCGTGCTGTTGTGGAGCTACTACAGCTGGCAAAAATACGGTTTTAATATGAATCGCGAATACAAAGAAAGATTACACTGGAAATATTGTTACAAATTTAAATGTTGTTGTAATTGTATAACCTTAAAAAAAAAAATATATATATATATATATATATAGGCTATATATATATATATATATATATATATATATATATATATATATATATATATATATATATATATAAGGATAGATGTAAACAACATCTTAAAAGGTCATTATAAGCCTTATCTTTAAATAATTTTATTATGCTTTATTAGTGACACATTTGGGAAGAGAATATATTCCAAATCTGAAAATACAGTATGAGAACAATTAACTGCACAATTACTAGAAATGTTTACCTTGGATATTGTACAATTTGCAAGCAAAATTTGTGGAAAAAACAACAAACCAGTTATATATTGTCCTTGCATTCTTGTGGCTCAGTCACACACCTGAATGAAAGGCTCATTACGTATGCAGCCTCATTATGCAGGGGCCCATTGATCCTCAGGTGTGAATCACGCCCACCCGCATATGGCCTTTCCAAACAAAAAGTGTTTTACAAGATTTAAATCAATGTATTGTGTTATGTGAATGATTAGGCAGGATGATTTTCACATAATTTTGAAGAAAAAATTCTAGGCAATGACATCCATTAGTCAAAAGTCTTATTTACATATATTTAGAATGTGTTTTATGGCCTTATTTCAGAAACTTTAGTTTTTTGTTTTTTAAAAAACCATGCATAAACATTATTCTATCAAAAATACAAACATGTACATGCAAGTTGTTCACATATTATGGTAGCCCTGTTTGTGCTAAATAGAGTGAATTTACACCTTTGCCATTAATATGTTTATAAGCAACTGAAAAAAGCACAAATGTCAGGGCATGTCAGAACATCTCAAGGACCCCAAAAACCCCTCAGACTCCAGAGGGTTAACCGAGGCAGGCTTTTACAGCCGTTATTTCCTCGTTCCCAAGAAGGACGGAGCGCTCAGACCTATATTAGATCTGAGATATTTGAACAAAGCTCTCATGAGGCGGCCGTTCAAAATGCTCACGACCAGGCAAATCCTCGCGCAAATTCGCCCGAGGGATTGGTTTATTTCTCTCGATCTGAAAGACGCATACTTTCAGATTCAGATTATACCCCGTCACAGGCCATTCTTGAGATTCGCCTTCGACGGCCAGGTATATCAATACACCGTCCTTCCGTTCGGCCTGTCTCTGGCACCCCGTACATTTACGAAGTGCATGGATGCGGCTCTCGCTCCCCTGAGATCACAGGGGATGCGAATTCTGAACTATCTGGACGATTGGCTCATTCTGGCGCAATCGGCGGAAGTGCTCGCCTCCCACGGGACGTTGCTTCTCAGTCACTTAGGAAGCCTGGGTCTTTCGGTGAACTGGACCAAGAGCTCTCTGATCCCCAGCCAGTCGATCTCCTTTCTGGGAATAGAACTAGACTCGGTGGCCATGACAGCCAGGCTGTCAACACAGCGCGCGCGCTGTGTTCGACACCTCGCCGCGTCTTTTCAAAAAGACAGGTATTTCCCCCTGAAAACCTTCCAGAGGATGTTGGGCCATATGGCTTCAGCTGCAGCAGTTCTGCAGCTGGGTTTACTGCGAATGCGCCCGCTGCAATGCTGGCTGAATTCGAAAGTGCCCCGCAGAGCGTGGGCTTCAGGCCGCGTTCGGGTCAGAGTGACTCAGGGCTGTGTCTCAGCCTTGCAGCCCTGGCTGGCAGCCGAATGGTACCGACTAGGAGTTACGATGGGGGTGATTTCACACCGCAAAGTGATCTCGACAGACGCGTCCAACTCAGGTTGGGGAGCGCTTCACGAGGGCAGACCGGTCTACGGCCGTTGGTCGGACCAGGAGAAAAGCCTTCACATAAACTGTCTGGAGATGTTGGCGGTCGAGAAAGCGCTGAAGTACTTTCTCCCATACCTGCACGGGAACCATGTGCTAGTCCGCACGGACAACATGTCTGTGGTGTCGTATGTGAACCGTCAGGGCGGAATCAGATCCAGAACCTTGCGCGCTCTAGTAGAGCGCCTTCTGGTATGGGCTCAGGGCTCGCTGCGCTCTCTGAGAGCCGCGCACGTGCCCGGTCACCTAAACGACGGACCGGACAGGCTGTCCAGGGACAATGTTCCCCCCGGGGAATGGGCTCTACACAGCCAAACAGTCCAGACGCTGTGGCGTCGCTTCGGCAAAGCAGAAGTCGACCTTTTCGCCACGAGCGAGAACGCTCAGTGCCAAAGGTTCTTCTAAAAAAGCGAGGACGCGCTGGCCCAAATCTGGCCCAACGTCCCATTGTACGCTTTTCCCCCGATCTCTATGCTGCCTCAGGTGATAGCGAAGATCAGGGAAACGCGCTGCGCGGTGCTCCTCATAGCCCCGCGCTGGGAGAACCAGTTTTGGTTCCCAGAGCTGACGGCGCTGTCAGGAACAGTCCCGTGGCCGATTCCAGTGAGGAGAGACCTTCTCTCTCAAGCCCGAGGCTCAATTCTGCATCCCCATCCAGAGCACTGGTCTCTGCATGCGTGGGTGATCAACGGATATTCGTTGATTTGCCAGAAGGAGTAGTTAACACGATTGCGCAATCCAGAGCTCCCTCAACGAGGCGGCTCTATGCATCTAAATGGTCTGTGTTTAACAAATGGTGCGCGGAAAAGAGTCTGAATTCTCAATCCTGTGGGGTTCCACAGGTTTTGAACTTCCTTCAGGAGCTTTTGGACGCGGGCAGGGCTCTAAGGTGTTACGTCACGCGCTCCGCCGCTTTTCGGCGCTCGGAGCAGCTCTTTGTTTCATTTGGGGGCCGTGCTAAAGGTCTCGCCGCCTCGAAACAGACGCTATCCAGATGGATAGTGGACGCTATTGCTGCAGCTTATGCGTCCAAAGACCTGCAGTGCCCTCTGGGCGTACGGGCTAATTCCACCAGAGGCATGGCCTCATCGTGGGCATGGTCCAGCGGGATTTCCATTCAGGACATTTGTACGGCGGCGGGCTGGGCCTTCCCCTCTACATTTGTCAGGTTCTATAACCTGGAAGTTCCCGCCCTGCAGGCTAAACTTCTGTCAGTCTAAGTCGGGTCTATGTCCTGCTTATGAATGCGCAGGCTAGTTACTCGATTTAGCTCTCCTGGTCGAGCTGCACCTCAGGGTATGTCAGTGATATATAGACCGGCCTCGCCGCTCTATCCTTTTTCCCTATGAGTGCTTATGAACATGTGTTGGCCCGCTCTGCTGGCCACCTGTTCTTCCACTTTTGAGACTGTGACATTCTGGCGGGCTGTGACGCGCCAGGGCGCGCGCGCCCTCATTGGGCGTGACGTCACGCTGGGCTCACCGATAGGCTAAAGCAGTTGCCGCGCGGCAGCCAATGAGCGCGCAGTATTGCTCGCTCTAGCTCTGCTAGCCGCCTGCTGCACTGCGTGGACAATAAATGAAAATTAAGGATAATTTTTGGCTTCAGTATCTCGAGAAAAGATGACTTTTCCGTAGAGAGATGACTCTTCTAGAGAGAACCGAGGTTACGTGAGTAACCAGTATCGTGTTTCAGGTAGCTTTGCAGGAAGGTTTCTTCAAGCGTCTTGGAGACGTTCCCGCAGTTCCTCTGGATTTAGTCTGTCTCAGTTTTTTTCTGTTTCTTCATGTAATCACAGACGGACTCGATGATGGTGAGATCAGATCATACTGGCTGTTGTCAGACTCCTTGTGCATACACAAATCTCACTGGATTATTACAATTAATGGCAAAAAGAATGTTTGGAAATGTAAACTGATATTTCCTATTGACACACTACAGCAAAAGATATAAATAACTGACTTAAAACCTTTTTTTTTTTTTTTACTTTTTGACCTAAGACTTTTGCAAAGTACTGTATATATATATATTCTATTTTTTTTACCTCCTGTATAAGGCTACGTCTACATTAATCCGGATACATTTGAAAATGGCGTTTTCGTTTATAAACGCTCTCTGTCCACACTAGCGTTTTCGGGCGTTTTCAGTCGTTTCAGTGTGGATGAGAACCTTTTGAAAAACGCATGAAAACACTAAATTCACCTTTACTGCGCATGCGTAAAACCCCACAAAAGCTCACTGATATGATTCAGATGGAAAAATAAATAATGAAGTTATCGCGCAATTCTTCTGACAAGATAATTTTATTTAGTAAAATATCTCACAGGTCCAAGTCGCACGGAGTCACCATATGTTTGGTCTAAAACGCGACTGCTCTCATGTATTGCCGCAGGACAGCAAATGTGAGTAAATTCTGTCATCTTTGCAGGACTGTGATATAAAGAGTGTGGAATGTAGAATATTTTTAGCAGCAGTGTGAAAGTGAATAGCACATAACAGGCACAATACTGGTAATAAACATGAATATCTATTGGTAAAATATGCGTCACATGACTAAATTTACGTCATCGTTTTTAAATACCACTGGTTTCACAGTCCACACTACAACGCAAAAACAGCGTTTTCAAAAAAGCTTCGTTTTCATTAATAAAAACGCTGTCTCAGTGTGGACGGAAGGCCAAAACGGAGAGAAAAATGTATCTTATCTAATATGTGATGCATTAAAGAAGCAAGAGGGCAATGGAGCTGAGGTTAATGGAGAACTGAGAAGACTGAAGCTGTGGATGAATCGTCTGTAGATGTTGACAGATCCGAGAAAGTGTTGGAGTTCCTTGATTGTAGTGGGTTGAGGCCAGTTTTGGATGGTATCCACCTTCCTCTGGTCCATCTGGATGCCATGTTGGTCTATGACGTACCCTAGGAAGTGGACGGAGGTAGTGTGGAATTCGCATTTTTCCAGCTTGAGGTAGAGATGGTGATGTTGGAGTTTTTCAAGTTACGTGAAGGCAATGTTCGGCCAGGTTCCGGGAGTAGATGAGGATGTCGCCTATGTAGACAACGACGAATCAGTTGAGGAAGTCTCGGAACACCTCATTCATATAGCCTTGGAAGACTGCAGGTGAGTTGGACAAGCCATACGGCATAACTCAGTATTCACAGTGACCTGAAGGAGTGACAAAAGCAGTCTTCCACTCATCACCTCGGCATATATGAATGAGGGTGTAAGCGCTCCTCAGGTCCAGCTTGGAAAATATGCGAGCTCCACGGAGTTGCTCCAGAGCTGGACCAGAGGAAGGGGATAGCTGTACTTAACTGTCTGAGAGTTGAAGTGTCGGTAGTCGATGCATGGCCTCAAGCCTCCGTCCTTCTTGGCCACAAAGAAGAAGCTGGAAGCGGCAGGGGAATGTAGACATCGGATGAACTGTTGCTGAATGCTTCCTGGATATACTCCTCCATGGCCTTCTGCTCCGGGATGGACATTGGATATACTCTACCCTTGGGTAGAGTGGCCCCAGGTAGCAGGTCGATAGCAAAGTCCAATGGCGAGTGTGGTGGAAGTTGGGTTGCCAACTGCTTACTGAAGACATCCTGGAACGCCCGGTATTCAGGAGGGATCTCCACCTTATGGTCCACCTCAGGACTCTCAACGGTGGTGGAGTTAATGGAGAGTGTGGGAGTGATGGATGGAACATGGCGAGACTTGGATTATTTTTGGACAGAAGAAAGACAGGATTGGAAACAAGCATCACTCCATTGTAATACCTCCCCGGTATCCCAGTTGACGTGCGGTTGGTGTTGTGTCATCCAAGGACGTCCCAGGATGAGGTCAGCGGTGGATCCTTCCAGCACCATGGACATTATCTCTTCGGAATGCAGGCATCTGATGCGGAGCGTCAGTGTGGGAGAGAGGTGTCGGATTCCACCACGCCCCAGCGGTTTTCCTTGGATGGTGTGGACTCTTAGATCCTGAGAGCAGCGTTTCTTGTGGACATTCAATTTCTGGAGGAGTTGGACTGAGATTAAGTTCCCCGCGGAGCCAGAGTCGATGAGTGTCACGGTGTCAGGTTTGTGTTCTCCAGGTGTCCACTAGATGTCCTCCTTCCCCACGGTGTCAGTCACATTTTGAAACTACATTCCCCACGATCCTTTTCTCATCATTGCACTCAGCTGTTCTTTATCACTAATCATTGCACTCAGTCAATTCCCCATTAGCATTGTCATTTCCCTGTGTATATAACCCTGTCTGTTTTAGTATGTGTCACGGAGTCCTTGTATATTCACGCCTCTTCTGAGTTCTGTTATTGCCCGTTGTCTTGTTCCTGTTTATGTTTGATTGCTACCTTGGTTTTGACCCTTGCCTGGACTGTTTCTGAGTAACGGATTACCCTTATAATAAACAAACTTACTGCGATTGGATCTTCACCCTATTTCCTGTGTGTGAGATCGTGACAGAAGGACTCCGTCACACTCAAAGATCCAGCAGTATGTTCAGTAACTTCTCTTCCCCAGCCATCGAGCGGGAGAGGAGAGAGGGTTTTGAGGGAACCCGTCTGGTCATTTTTCGTGGGACCCGGGGAGGTTGCAGAGGAGTGGTTGGTCGAGAGGAAGTCCAACTCCACTCTCCACCATGGCCCCCCTTCGACTCTGGGCTGGTGAGGGACGGATTGGAGCCACCATCTCACCGTCGCAGACGGAGAGGGGGTAAGAGACGCACGTTTGCCGATCCAGAGACTGTTCACGTCACGTCTGCCGAGCCTGTGTCTTCGGACAAAATGGCCACCGCCGAGCCTGTGTCTTTGGACAGGATGGCCGCCGCCGAGCCTGTTCACGTCACGTCTGCCGAGCCTGTGTTTTCGGACAAGATGGCCACCGCCGTGCCTGTGTCTTCGGACAAGATGGCCGCCGCCGAGCCTGTGTCTTCGGACAAGATGGCCGCCGCCGAGCCTGTGTCTTCGGACAAGATGGCCGCCGCCGAGACTGTTCACGTCACGTCTGCCGAGCCTGTGTCTGCGGACAAGATGGCTGCCACAGAGACTGTTCGCGTCACGTCTGCTGAGCCGGTGGTGTCTGTTCCAGTTCCTGAGCCGGTGGTGTCTGTTCCAGTTCCTGAGCCGGTGGTGTCTGTTCCAGTTCTTGAGCCGGTGGTGTCTGTTCCAGTGCCTGAGCCGGTGGTGTCTGTTCCAGTTCCTGAGCCGGTGGTGTCTGTTCCAGTGCCTGAGCCGGTGGTGTCTGTTCCAGTGCCTGAGCCGGTGGTGTCTGTTCCAGTTCCTGAGCCGGTGGTGTCTGTTCCAGTGCCTGAGCCGGTGGTGTCTGTTCCAGTGCCTGAGCCGGTGGTGTCTGTTCCAGTGCCTGAACCGGTGGTGTCTGTTCCAGTGCCTGAGCCGGTGGTGTCTGTTCCAGTGCCTGAGCCGGTGGTGTTTGTTCCTGTTCCTGAGTTGGTGTCTGTTCCTGTGCCTTGGCCGCCCGAGGGGTCGTCTCCGCCGTGGCCACCCGAGGGGTCGTCTCCGCCCTGGCCGCCCGAGGGGGGGTCTCCGCCGTGGCCGCCCGAGGGGTCGTCTCCGCCCTGGCCGCCCGAGGGGTCGTCTCCGCCCTGGCCGCCCGAGGGGGGGTCTCCGCCCTGGCCGCCCGAGGGAAAGTCTCCGCCCTGGCCGCCCGAGGGAGAGTCTCCGCCCTGGCTGCCCGATGGACTGTCGTTTCAGTCCTGGCCACCTGCACGACCTGCTCCACCCTGGCCACTCGAGGGAAAGTCTGCTTCACCCTGGTCGCCTGAGGGACTGTCGTCTCCGCTCTGGCCGCCAGATGAACTGTCACTCCTTGTCCCCGTTTCCCTCCATGGACCTGGCTCCCCATCCCTCCCCCTGATCCTCCACCAGTCCACCTCCCGCCCTGGACTCTTGTTTTGTGTTTTGTGTTTTGTTGTCTTGGAGTGTCTGGTAGCCACTCCGTAGAGGGGGGGTTATGTCACGGTGTCAGGTTTGTGTTCTCCAGGTGTCCACTAGATGTCCTCCTTCCCCACGGTGTCAGTCACATTTTGAAACTACATTCCCCACGATCCTTGTCTCATCATTGCACTCAGCTGTTCTTTATCACTAATCATTGCACTCAGTCAATTCCCCATTAGCATTGTAATTTCCCTGTGTATATAACCCTGTCTGTTTTAGTATGTGTCACGGAGTCCTTGTATATTCACGCCTCTTCTGAGTTCTGTTATTGCCCGTTGTCTTGTTCCTGTTTATGTTTGATTGCTACCTTGGTTTTGACCCTTGCCTGGACTGTTTCTGAGTAACGGATTACCCTTATAATTCCAATATAAGGATATAGGATTCCAATATGCGATTGGATCTTCGCCCTATTTCCTGTGTGTGAGATCGTGACAATAAGGGCTTGCGCGGAGACACAGATACGGGGGTTAGAATATGCACAGTGGTACTAGACAAGGAGGTTATTTGAGGTGGAAGTTGAATAGTACTCACCGCGGGGCGTGGTGGTCGAACAGGACAGGCGGTAATGACATGACCTTCTCTCCCACAGTATAAACACAGTTGATTTTGGATTCTTCACTGACGCATGTGTGAGATGATATGAATCCACCTGCATAGGTTCAGGTGCTGGAAGGGGCGACTGATGGTGCCGAGGGTGGAGTATATGCAGCGGGATTTAGGAGAGAACAGGCGGTGAGACGTTGAGAAACCCGGATGGTCTTTTGGATGAAGTTTTCTATTCCCATAGCATCGTCATACACCATTGAGCTGGCAGATGTTGGCATTGAGTCCCTGACGGAAAGCGGTGAGTAGTGCAGTCTCATTCCAGCTGCTGGTGGCTGCCAGTGTGCGAAACTGGAGGGCGTAAGCACTGACAGAGTTATTGGCTTGTCGCAGGTTGAACAACTGGTCGTGAACTGACAAATCTGAGGCGGTTTGGCCAAACACTTCTTTAAAGTGACTGAAGAAGGAGGATAGTGAAGAAATGATGGATGCGTTGGACTGCCAAAGAGACTGAGCCCACTAAAGTGCATGGCCAGACAGCAGGGAAATGACAAAGGCTACTCGGCTACTTCGCTGGTAAACTGGTGAGACTACATCTCAAAGTATAGCGAGCATTGTAACAGGAACCCGCTGCAATCCTCCACCTCTCCGGTGAATGTCGCTGGTCAGGTCATGGGACTGGCGGGTATAGCGGGTGAAGCAGTGGGTGTGGAGTGCAGGAGAGATTGGCGTGCAGCATGAAGGACATCGGTGGGAACGGTAGGTGGGTTGTCAGACAAGGTGGGCAGAAGGGAAAGGCGAACTGCATGAACCAATTCTCCGAACGGATCGATGGGTCGATCCACTGCAGTCTCCGTGGAGACTGACACTCTGCATGTGGTCTGGTCTTCTGTCACGGTACAGAGAGAGGCAGACAGGTAAATAGTGAAATAGATGTTTATTGAACAGAGGCACGGAGTGGAACAGCAGATGAGACTGGTGAGTATGCTGTGGAGAATCAGAACAGGATGATGAACTTAGCTGTCTGTTTGCAGATGGCGGGACAGGATATGGCAGACAGACTGGAGACAGAAGACAGAAGACGGATGACGGGCGATCAGAGATTCGAGGGTGAAGTTCAGGTAAGTGGTCTACAGCTGAGTAGAGGAGTCTGTACGTCAACGTAAGGATGAGACCAGACAATGAAGTGAAGGGGAAGTGTCTTTATATAGTGTGTGTTGATGATGAAGTGCAGGTGCGGTGAATCAGAACTCCGGGGAGAGTGAACGAGTGGGTGGAGTGTGCAGATCTGGTGACTCTGTGACACCAGTAGATTACCGTAAAATCAAGGAAAAACAGTAATATACTGTAAAACGTAACAGTCAGATTTACTAAACGAAATAATTTAATTTCACTGAAATATTAGGGAAAGTTCATAGAAAAAAGTTATGCAAAGTCAATAACTGATAAGGAGAGTAAATATTAAACTGAAGTGTTTTATGTGTTTTTGCACAAGAGGATACAGGAGAGATTTGTTAGTTTAATTAATTAGTTTTGTGGGTCACCATTGTGCTGGAGAGTAGAGCCTGTGCTTCAGTCAAAGATGAGCAGAGAAACACTGATGTGATGCTGCCTGTTGCTTTATTTAAAAGCAGTAACTGAGTAGTTGCTGATGCAGTGACAATCTCCTTGCTCAGTGTATTAGCACATACATCGCTAAATATGAACTGCAAAGATTTTAGTTAAAGTCATGTTTTTAATTAATTCACTATTACACATTAGGTGTTTGCAGTTTGCAGGTGTTTTTGCAGTATAAATACTTACGGAGCCCCTAAAGGGACGTGGTGGAAATATTTTTAGGTTGAGATAATTTTTTTTTTTTTAAAATCTTTTGCGTTCCCTCGCAAAACTTTTCCGTTCCCCCGAGAAACTTTGCGTTCCCTCGCAAAGTTATTTGCGTTCCCACGCAAAACTTTTACGTTCCCTCGCAAAGATATTTTGCGTTCCCACGCAAAACTTTTGCGTTCCCACGCAAAACCTGTTTTGAGCTCGGACAGACACTTCCTGTTTAATGTCCCGCTGGCAGTGTTTCAGAGCTCCGTACGTTAATGGAGCGTTTCATAGTGTTTGAACTTGGACTCAAATATAAAGAAATGCTTAAAGGGATAGTTCACTTTGAAATTAATTTTTGGTATGTTTTAGCTTACCTCAAAGGCATCCAAGATGTAGGTGTCTTTTTTTCCGGAGTAGTTTCAATTTTGATATTTTTAGGTCAAACCGTTCTTGTCTGTCAGTCATATAATGCAGGTCTATGGTCACTGTCTCAAAGCAGCATGCACAAAGTCCAAATTAAACAATTCCCCATCGTCCAAATTAAACAATTCCCCATCGTAAGTACACATTGATGGCTTAAGACACGAAACGAGCGGTTTGTGTGAGAAAACGAACAGTATTTATATAGTTTTTGTCCTCTTGTAAACACACACACCCAAATGATCAGAGGACGCGGGTGCTTCGGTCTGCGCAAGCGCCGGAAAGCGACGGAAAAGGTCAGAGGGCGCGGGCGCTTCGATCTGCGCAAGCGCCGGAAATTAATTTTTGGTATGTTTTAGCTTACCTCAAAGGCATCCAAGATGTAGGTGTCTTTTTTTCCGGAGTAGTTTCAATTTTGATATTTTTAGGTCAAACCGTTCTTGTCTGTCAGTCATATAATGCAGGTCTATGGTCACTGTCTCAAAGCAGCATGCACAAAGTCCAAATTAAACAATTCCCCATCGTCCAAATTAAACAATTCCCCATCGTAAGTACACATTGATGGCTTAAGACACGAAACGAGCGGTTTGTGTGAGAAAACGAACAGTATTTATATAGTTTTTGTCCTCTTGTAAACACACACACCCAAATGATCAGAGGACACGGGTGCTTCGGTCTGCGCAAGCGCCGGAAAGCGCCGGAAAAGGTCAGAGGGCGCGGGCGCTTCGATCTGCGCAAGCGCCGGAAATTATCTCTCGCGCGTGTACATCACTCATTGTTTACACGGAGATTTCGGAAGCCTTACCTTTCACTGTGAAGATCTAAACATATTTAGACGTACAGGAAATGGCAATGGAAGACGATTTCGATATATCAACAGACAACGTTGAATTTTTTACACAACCATATTTATTTGAACCAGAGTACACCGATCAAGAATCACGAATCACGAATGGAACATAGCAATGCCACAGCTACAAGACGACGAGGACATTGACAGTACCCCGTCATACACCTGCCTGACTGAAGATCCCGAGTTTTCTCCGCTGTTGAGCCGCAGCGTTTTGCACGTTAGCAGGTGTATGACGGGGTACTGTCAATGTCCTCGTCGTCGTCTTGTAGCTGTGGCATTGCTATGTTCCATTCGTGACAACATATGCTCTCTACTTCTGTTGGCATCTCACAACACTTGCTACAAGAACACCACCAATTTTGCAGAGATCTCTGTCTCTCTGAGGCTTGAAGACGTGCTGCTGCAGCGGATGCTTCCTCTATCGCTCTGAGTTCTTGATCGGTGTACTCTGGTTCAAATAAATATGGTTGTGTAAAAAATTCAACGTTGTCTGTTGATATATCGAAATCGTCTTCCATTGCCATTTCCTGTACGTCTAAATATGTTTAGATCTTCACAGTGAAAGGTAAGGCTTCCGAAATCTCTGTGTAAACAATGAGTGACGTACACGCGCGAGAGATAATTTCCTGCGCTTTCCGGCGCTTGCGCAGATCGAAGCGCCCGCGCCCTCTGACCTTTTCCGTCGCTTTCCGGCGCTTGCGCAGACCGAAGCACCCGCGTCCTCTGATCATTTGGGTGTGTGTGTTTACAAAAGGACAAAAACTATATAAATACTGTTCGTTTTCACACACAAACCGCTCGTTTCGTGTCTTAAGCCATCAATGTGTACTTACGATGGGGAATTGTTTAATTTGGACGATGGGGAATTGTTTAATTTGGACTTTGTGCATGCTGCTTTGAGACAGTGACCATAGACCTGCATTATATGACTGACAGACAAGAACGGTTTGACCTAAAAATATCAAAATTGAAACTACTCCGGAAAAAAAGACACCTACATCTTGGATGCCTTTGAGGTAAGCTAAAACATATCAAAAATTAATTTCAAAGTGAACTATCCCTTTAACTCAGTGCTTAACTCAAGGAGTTCAGTGAAATTGGCAGTATTCACATAGGCTATTCGAACTTCCCTATTCTTGAGCTAAACGTTGTTAAAACACAAATGACACCTATTTACAATCACAACCTAGACAACGAGCTATAACCCAATTCTCATCAAAAAGAGCTTTATAATATTAATTTGTCTCTAAAGACGAATGAGAGACAAGTCCAAATAAGGGGCCGTCTGCAAAGTGCAAATCCCAAAACCCTTCTGCACATTTTATATTATTATATTCAATAGCTTCACTGTGACGCACTGTACTGTCACCAAATTCAGTTCACACATCACTGCTATCCTGCTGGTTATACTACATTACTTAGTTTGATAAAAAATGCATAATTTTTATGATTATTTATTACGAAATAAAAACATTAACTTCACCCTTTTTAGAAAAAAAAAAATTAAAAAACTTCACACTGTTATACAGTGTAATGCCATCAAATTCAGTAAGCAATTATAATGCAAAAGCTGTATACAGTACCAATATAATTTGTGTAAAGAATAGGCCTACTTATTTTTTATGTGCAATTACTTCCCAAACTAAGTGTTGTAGACCTATAACCAACATTAGAGCAGTGATGTGTGAACTAAATTTGGTGTGTTACAGTGAAGTTATTGAATATTTTTCATAATATAAAATGTGCAGTGTAGTATGACCAGTGGGTCACCATTGATGTGTAAACTGAATTGGGTGACACTACAGTTTGTAACATTGAAGTTAATGACTATTTTTGTATTTTTGATTGTGAGTTGATGCTGTAGTCGTTTTTGGGTTATATTGCACTTTGCAGATGGTCCCTTTGACCTTCCATGGTATTTTTATGGTTACATACTGTAAAAAAGGAGAGCTGTAAATTAACGTTAAAGGGCTGTAAATTAACAGTACATTGCTGGCAACAACAGCTGCCAGTAGATTACCATTATTTTACAGCGCAATTTTTTACAGCTTTATTTATGTATCGCTACTGTAAATAGAGCCTCGATATTGTACTTCCAGACTACCTGTCATTTCCATGCCATTGTTTATCCATTTCTGTGTTTGTTGTATGTCTTTTATTTCAACAAGATTTTAAAAAGAGGGAGAAAGTGTCTGGGAGCATATTGGCAAAATTTCTTGGAGTCCAGGCAGAATATTCAGAATATTATAGGTTGTGTTTTTAAACAGACAGAATATTTTGGAATTGAAATCTAAAAAGTGAATTTGGATTGTTCAAATTTTGATAACTAAAATATGTTTGAAATGTTTTTACCCAAAGCTAAAAATGCAAGCCCTAAAAGAACGATGTATTAAATTCAAGCATGGTTAATTGCAATGCATATTTTATTAAGCTTACTAGTTTATTAAGCTCCTCCAGATCTAATTTAAAATAAACTAACATGGAAAACATAAACAATGAGCTTTTTTATTATTCTGATTTAAAATGCTAAATACTTTTTTTGCTTTGACTTTGATTATTTTTTCACAGACTCATTTACTTTCCTGTTCAACAGTTCTTCTGTATTAGATTCAAAACTAATCTAAACTCTCTTTTGATGAAGATTCATAAAGTGATTCAGTCAAAACTGGACATTAAAAAGCAAACGTGTAAAAACAGTGAAACTCAGGGTGACAAACGCTTATCATGAATGAAAATAACAGTCAAAGATCAACAACTGAAGAAACATGTTCAGACTGAAACAGGAACAAGCGTTTATTGACACACATTAACATGATTAAACTTGAATAAAACGTCGTGAATTAACAGCGAAATTCTGGCAGCAGAGGTGACAGTAGTTTAATATTCAATTTACAGTTATCTTTATGATTATACATGTCATGTTATTAATTTCACATTGATTATAATAATGCTTTGATTCTACAGCATGAGATCCAGCAGTGTTTTTATCAGATAATCTCAAGGTTTTCAAAAACACATTGTGCACAAAAAAGAAAAAGAGACACACAGAGACATCAAGATTTAATCAATGAATATTAATAAACGGCCAGAGTAGGGTTCAGTTTGGCACGGGCATGGTACACATGTAGTGTGATCGCTAACAAAGCCAAAGCACAGAACAGCTACTACTCTTGTGTGCGCTATTGTCATTATTAAAACAGCAACATTTTCTGACTATTATAGTACACTTTTCAATTAATTAAATTAATTTGAGTATTTTTAGATTTATAACGGTTCTGGTTACCTTATTGATGAACAGGAATTGTAGTTTGCGAGTAAAGCTGCAAATTCCTCCATCAACTTCAGCTGCCTCCGTAATAACCTTCTAATACGTGCAAATACAATCAAGTTATAATCACTGCACAACATAAATGATAAATCGATTAGGCAGTCTGCTAGTGAAAGTGCTTTTCTTCCTGTTTTCTTCAAAACAAAAAGTTGCATAATAAATGACTTAACCGTGCTCCGGCGCGGTATGTTGAGTGCAATGTAAATCAAAGTGTGAGTACGCCCTAGGAGACCTTGAGAGGTTTAATATCTTCTTTTCTGTTTGTTCAGTGATTCTGCTTGTAATGTCTTCAATAATGTTCAATCATCATTTATTTATATTTATGCATATTTATGGACATCTCAGGTTAAACTTTGTGACATTTAACAAGGCCTGTTTTTTTTCAGTGATCTAAATATATGTATTTTTAGGGGAATTTAGCAGTTTTATTGTAATAATTTTTCAGCAAATCATTGTTAGATTTTACTCTGTAAAAAATACATTTATTTCCCAACTTTGAGATATTTATTTTATGGACATCTCAGGTTAACATTAATGTGTGTTTGTCAGTCATTCAGTCAGTTTGTGTGTGTTGTTTAATGTCACACAAAGACACTGAATAATAAACACTAAATCCAGCATAAAGTGGTTCAGTGAATGTGGTGTTGAATGTGTGTGAGTGTGTGTGTATCAGAGACGCTGTAGAAGGATACAGTGCCGGCCGACACGTCCAGATACACTCCTACTCTCTTACTGCCTAAACCAGCAGAAACGGCAGTGTCTTGCATATTGTGATAGATAGTGAAACTCTGATCAGTGCAGATCATACACCAGGATATCTTATTGTGTCCAAACAAACAGTCATGCCCTCCTTTCCTCTGGATTCCTTTATATGTCACTGATACATCACAATGAAATCCACTCCATTCAGCCTCCCAGTAACAGCGTCCAGTCAGACTCTCTCTAGACAGAACCTGAGGAGGATGCTCAAATCTCTCTGGATGATCAGGATACGACTGACTCTCTTCCACACGCGTCATCTTTCTGTTCTCCTCAGACAGAACGAGATGAGTGTTTGCTGTGTTTGGATCCGGTGTGAGATCAACGGCATCTGAACACAAGAACACACATTACAACAGCAACATTTACAACAACAAAACAACAAACACTAAAACTGTGTATTTGGGGAATTACATTTGTGTAGTCTTGATGCCATCCTGAACTCTCCTCCATGATCCACACTAGAAAACACACACACACATTGTTTTTTTTTTTTTCATGTTTTATGGGGAATTTCCATAGACAGCATGATTTTTATACTGTACCTGTCACAGATCAGCCTAATCACCATCCTCTGCACTACATTTCCCATCACTCTCCTCGGTTCCCACCTGCACGTCATTTCCCAATCACTCACACCTGCACCTCATCATCACCCTCATCACTGCTACTATTTAAGTACACACTTCACCACAGCTCACTAGGGATGGGAAAATGAAGCCTCATGAATCACTGAGGCTTTCCCCTGACTGTTCCGGGAAAAGATTCAAAGCTTCGAGAGTGTTGAGAACAGCGCCATCTGGTGCTTATTTAAAATAAAGCAGCCAGAAGCCTGTGTGAGAAGCTCTGGCAAATGAAGCAACCACAACACACTCCATAGTTTCAATGTTATGTGTACAAATAAAAACCTTACATGTTTGTGTTTGATTTGTTCATTAAATAAATTATTTTACCCATTAAAGTGTGACAATTAAAATATAAAATGAGCTTATATGATTCAATAAGATCTAATGTAGGCCTTCTCTCTCTCTCTCTCTCTCTCTCTCTCTCTCTCTACACACACACACACACACACAATGAATAAGGACATTGTCTGATAGGATCATCTGTTATTAAATGTGCTTATGACACTTGTTACTGATAGTGCTTAATCAACTGTTGGGAATGACAGAAAGTTGATAAAGTTTTTAATTATTTTTGGCTGTTGCCATTGCTCTAAATACAAACCATTCACCAAACACCAACGCTCTATCCCCTCTCCCCTAATCCCACCCTAAACCCAAATACCAACACCAAATTATCTAAAATCACCAAAAAGTGCAAAGATTTTACAAAAACAAAAAGACACAACAACAAAAAATAATAGCCTAAGTAGCGAAAAATAAATTTTGCTTATTTAAACGTAATATATTGATTAACTTTCAAAGTACAGCACTCTCCTCACAAACCCATCAACCTGACTGAGGCAACAATCTGGAGTTCGAGCCTTCTGACACCCAAAGCGAAACGCGCACGTGACTGGAGAGAAAAGGCTTGTTCGACTTGAACCGGCGCTGCACAAACCGATCGGTTTATAACATCAAAGTACCGCGAGAGCGATTCAAAAGCATAAGGAGCCGTCTGCTCTCTATTCGCTCTCGCGGTATTTTGATGTCATTCACCCATCGGTTTGTGCAGCGCCGGTTCAAGTCGAACAAGCCTAAAGTGAGGCTTCGTTTGTCATCGATCACGTGACTCTAGTAAACCAAAACACACCCCGATACGGGGCTTCACTAGAAATTGTTTCGCTTGTGTGATACGCGCATCGACGCTTCAGTGTCATATGTAACATCACTACAGCTCACTGTCTGGTCTCGTTGATGCCAAGTGGACTGTCTCTAGCTCTTTCATTCCTCTGTGTCTCCCTCAAAATCACCCTTTGAACTCTCACTTACCTGCTCACCTCTTAACTGCTGCTTTATTGTTCAATAAACTCACTGTTCACCTTCCATCTTCCTCTCAGTGTCTGCATTATGTAACAGAAGACTGGACCAACACAGAAAATGGATCCAGCAGTGCTCTTACTTTGCCTGGACCAAGACCAGCATTCTCTCGAGGCCCACACTGCGGCATTCCTCGACCTGGCGTGTTTTACCTCCTTCCCCAACCGAACATTGAGTGTTTTTTTTACCATACAAGCCTCAATGCGGAGATGAAGGCACGCCTGCTTGGTGTGGGACCTCGGGAGAATTTTGAGGCTTTTGTAGAGTGGGTATTATCCCACTGTGGATCTCAGTTCACCATCGGCCTTTCCAACAGCGGTGAACTTGAGACCATTCCAGAGACCCGTACCATCATGGCCGTCATTCGCATTTACCCTTACTGCCTCCTCCGCCCTGGCCGCCTGAACCAGCACGGGCATGGCCTATTCAGAGCAGGTAACCTCCTGCCCTCTGTTCAATATTCTGTTTCACTTGGAAATATGTCACAACACTAAAAAGTCGTTTGCAACTTCCGGTTCACGGGGACTTTAAACGTGCATGTCACGTTTGGTTTTGGGTTTTGTATTCACATTCATGTTTTCATATATTTTATTTTGTAATTCTCAAAGTCTTAGTTCCTGGTCATGTGATTCCCTTGTCCTCTTGTGATCTTGTCATGTGCCTTGGTTCATGTGTTAGTAGAGGCTTGTTCGACTTGAACCGGCGCTGCACAGACCGATCGGTTTATGACATCAAAGTATCGCGAGAGCAATTCAAAAGCATAAGGAGCCTTCTGCTCTCTATTCGCTATCGTGGTATTTTGATGTCATTCACCCATCGGTTTGTGCAGCGCCGGTTCAAGTCGA
Source organism: Abramis brama (assembly GCA_022829085.1). NCBI lineage: Eukaryota > Metazoa > Chordata > Actinopteri > Cypriniformes > Leuciscidae > Abramis > Abramis brama. Next base: position 60,051,585 of record CM040766.1, on the reverse strand, counting down.
ACAAGCCTTAGGTGTTGTAGATGGGAGGAGCTGAAAACAGAGACATGAAATCGGACACTTTCTGATTCTCATAATGACGCTCGCACTGCGTTTGCATTCTTTATCACAGCTGAAGTGAAATAAATGCAAAATGTGCCAAATACAAAGACGTTTCAGAGACCTTTTCATTCAATACTTTATGTACTGCTTAATATAGCATATGTTTGTACAAGAATAAAGTCACAAAAGCCTATACTATTAATGAAGTGGGGTCTAATGTTTTTTTATCAGTCTTATTTTGATACAAAATAACATCGCGACTACATGAAAAGAGATTTTACTGAGTGACAACATTTCTAACCGGCATGCGCTGCTTCAAGTCAGCCGACGATCGGTCTGCGCAGCGCTGCATGAAGTCAAACAAGCCTATATTCTCATTGGTTTGTCTTGTCATGTGATACTCTGCTCTGTTTGTCATTTGCTCGTTGTTTGATTGCTTCCAGGTGTGCCTTCTTAGTCATTAGTCCTTGTGTATATATTGCCCTCATCTTTCATCATTCCTTTGTCTAGCTTTGTTTGTGCAAGCCTAGCCAAACCTTTTTTCTAAGTTTTTGTATCTGTTCACTTTGGGATTTAACAACATCAGACAATTATGATAATTCTGTGCTATAATATAATAATCATTATACCCAGGCACATTCAAGACAAATGTTGATTCAAGGCATTGAAGTGGCCAAGAGCAGTGTGATCTGGCCTATAGTTACTGTGTGTTGAGCTACAGCAGTGGTTCCTAATGCTTGTAATGGAGTATCCCCATCATTTCACACTTGTCTGAATAATTTCTGTGGGCCCTGGCCTACTTGTTAAGTGTATGTTACAGCGATTACTGGTTGAGGCTGTTTCTTTGGGGAGAAATTAGCTTGTCTCCCATTGTAATGCATGGGACAAGACAGTTCAGTTCTTTACGTCCTGTTTGTGTTCCTTTTTGGGACCGCCGTGGGCTCACTGGGCCTCCATTTGAGCCATGAAGTCAATCCCTGAGAGTCTTAAGAACCTTTTGAAGTTGTTGATGTTTCTAGGTGTTTGAACTCATTCTACTAGAAATGTAGCTTCATCTCAGGCTCTATCTAAGGGTGAGTCTTTGAAAGACAGTGTAGTGGCAGGCTGGGCCTCTCCACACTCTTTTATTAGGCTGTATAACCTCAGGTTCTGACTGTTTAAATGGATTCAGCTGATCCTTAAGTTGGTTTGTGGCATTGGCTAGCTAAATGGTGTCTCAGTAGCATGGCATGATTGGATAGGATTCCCATAGTGCCATTTATGCCTCGTTTCCACTGAGCAGTACGGTACGGTACGGAACGGTACGCATTTATTTGCGTTTCCACTATCAAAAGTTGTGAATGGTACCAAAATGCCGAACCGTACCGTACCACTTTTTAGGTACCCTTCCATTGGGGTACCTAGCACAGTGGAACGGTACTAAAAGGTGGAGCTAGACTCACTGCAGGACGTTGATTGGTTGACAGAGAATCGTCACTTGCGCGTGCTACAAGGGGAATGACAACATAAGAAGCGCCATTTTTTAATATACAGTTTAATATAATACTACTGTTACTGTATCACGAAATGTAATTTTAAGAGTTTTTCAGGCGAGAATGTAGTTGTTTAAAGCTCAAATCTGTGGTTTATTTATAAAGATGATTTTTTTTCCCCGGTTGTGAGATCCATGCGTTCAGCGGGGCTCGGAGCTCATGTTTCCCGGCTGGATGAGCCTTTCCTCGGCTATTCTTCTGACGTTCGTCGCTGACTCCGACGGTAGTGGTTAAACATGAGATATAATTTGTCTTGTGTAGACCTAATGGGCGATCTTTGCTCTCGTGAATATATAATGAGTTCCCTGTCAATCGTTTTGGCTGAGGGCTAAGTTTAGTTTCATATTAACGTTATATGCTATTTGTATTTAACTTTACTTGTAATGTTAGACTAGAGCGCTGCATTTGGATATTTGACTGAATTGTTTGCTTTATTTCTTATCGTATAGCTTCTTGTACCTTTTACTTAAACTTTTATATAGGCTATTATTGATAAAACTGAAATTTTACAAAAAGAAATATGGTTTCTTGTCATTTTTTTGTTACAAGATTATCACTGATGTTTATTGCAACATTTGTACAAACGCATATATTGCCTGGAATATGTTTAATTTTTTTTTATTTAAACGAAAAGAGGTAATGTTAGGGTTGTGTTTTAAATTTCGTTTTGTTATAAATAGAATAACGTATAACGTGCAGTGAATAATCAATATGCGTTGCGCATGAACCACATTTGTGTCCCTATAATGTTTAATTTATTTAAATGAAAACGAAAAGAGGCAGAGTGGTGTTTTATAACATATTTCGTTTTATTGTTGCTTAAAATGTATATACAGAGTAAGTTAACAGAGATAACCGGAGTAGCAGAGCGAGCTGAGTGACGCTTTTAAGAACGCGCTGTACCATTTGCATGTAGGAGTCGCACATGGCAAGTACAAACTTTGCGTACTTGATATTGAGAAAAGCCTAATGTCGGCGCTTGTCTTCTTGTGACAAACATGTCGAGGAGCCAGAACAAGATCTGCTGCATGTCATCCATTGTAGTTTACTATGTTCTTCTTCGCGCGAAAATGATGTCGATCGAAACACCACGCCTATCAAGTAAGGGTACTGTTGGCAGTGGAAACGCTAGCCAGATCATGGTTAACAGACCCGAACCGTACCGTACTGTCCTGTACCGTACCGGACTGCTCAGTGGAAACGAGGCATTACTGACGCAGAATTGAAGTAAACCTATGAAAGGGAACATCTTGGGAAACATTTGGGTTTTTGTGTGTTTGTGTGTGTGTGTGTGTGTGTGTGTGTGTGTGTGTACCTACTTAACTATATATTTATACCTGTGTGTGTGTGTGTGTGTGTGTGTGTGTGTGTGTGTAATGTGGTCCCTAAAAGTGTCCATCTAAGACAAAAATACAGTGATTTGGTGTTTTTAGACCTGGGGATCGTTTGCTTTGTTCTAAAATGGACTTACATTGTTACAATGTTTTTTCTCTCTCTCTGGATTCAGTTTACTTTCACAAGACAACATTTCAAAGCATATAAAAATGTGTTTATGTAAGTGCATGTAAGAAACACTACCCTTTCATTTGTCAGAGTCCACCAGTTTTTGTTCCGCAGTTTTTGTTGTTCGAACAAGATCTGCAGACTAGCATATAATTTATCAGTAAGAGTGTGAATTTAGGCTTCAATGGCACGGTATAATGCTCTCATAGACCCCCAGTAAAGCACAATGTTTGGACGGAACCTGACAGTGATGTTTAGAGCCTCTTGTCCAATGAGCATGGAACTTTACTCCATTAAAATCAATGGAAAGGTAATCTGATAAAGACTCCTATGGGCTGTTTGCCCAATTTTTCTTAAAATCCACAAAAACAATTACAACAGAGAGGTTCATTCTTATGGGTCAACATACTTGAGTTTGTCCAGATGGCTGAGTGCTTCGGAGAGCAGCTTTTGTCCTGATTCTCCTGGGTGATTGTAGCTCAGATCCAGCTCTCTCAGGTGTGAAGGGTTTGAACTCAGAGCTGAAGCCAGAGCAGCACAACCTTCTTCTGTCACCATACAGCCAGATAATCTGCGACAACAGTAAGTGTTCATGTTAGTGTACTTCATTTGTAGAGATGGGAATTGAAAATCAAATACTTGAGATCAGGAGTAGGATAACATTTTGAGTCCTTTTCTGTGCATTTTAATGACTTTAAACCATTAAAGCGCTAGACCCGCATGTTGTTTTCTGTGCTGAACACACACCCAAAGCACGCTCAGAGAAAAAGTGATTTAATGGGATTTTAAACCATTCACGTGCAAGAAGACTTGTGCGCTGTATTAAGACCTACAATTAATTTTCCTTGCCTAATTTCATAATGGCATCATCACATAACCACACTTAACAAACAAACAAACAAAACTAGGTGATCTATTCACAAATTGTCAAGACTGCTTGTTATAAATCTTTCTTCATCATTCTGATAAGTATAGTTGTTGTTTGAGCCATGGCGAAAACGGCATCGTTGTTCGTCAGCATTTTCTTTTGTTTCCATAGCATATTAACAAAACATTATTGTTATTAATGTTATTGTTGTTATTATTATTACAACAATTATATAGGCCTAATAACATTCTTCAGGTCAGAACACAGCATAATCAGTCATAGACGACAATAAAAACCAGCTTCATACGAAGACTTTTTAAAAAAAACTTTTAGCAAGAAATATTGATTCTTCAAATTTTTTCATTATCATTAATGTATGGTCCACAAGAGAAACATTAAGCCAATAAATTAAGATAATTGATATACCATTATCAGTATATGTTGAGGTTGATTCAGCACTCATCTGAGAGAATTGATGTGCCGTGCAGCGTCAGATGCCAAAATTATGCCAGACAATCAAATTTTTCGAGTTCACTTTTGGCGAATAATTGATAATATTACCCAACACTAATGCAACACTAATACTGCGAGTTATCCAAAGATCTAACTTTAAATGTTCACTTCAAAATACAAACTCAATTTTTACCCAACAAATTTGTCCACAAATGCCCTGTTAACAAATAGAACATTTATATCCAATATAAGCGTGATGGTGTGCGTAGCAAAAATACGTCATTGCAGTGTGGACGGTCATGCATGTTGAGTGCACTGGCCCCCATTTCGCGTAGCAGTATGCACAGCATTTTTTGTAACTCTGAAGATGCACAACTTTGAACCGACTCTGGCTCAGCAGGTACATCGGTGGCACCCATTTTGCAATTGTCTAAATTGCTTAAATTTACAAAAATGGGCCTAGAATAGCAGAAATTTGTCTTTTAATGAAAATAAAGGTCCATGTTCATTCAAAATGTTAATGTAATTAACTGAAAATGTTTCTCTAAAAAGGTACATAAACATTTTTTTTAAAAAAACTCTTTATTTTCTGCATCAAAGGCCTCCTACAACAACATCTGAAAGGTAAAATATTTTTTTTTAAAATGTTTTTCTATATTTGGGTCTTACAGGGTTAAGGGACAGCCACGGCAGTAGAGATCGCACATCTCTCTATATACTCAAGTAAATGGGAACGGTAATTTCCTGCATTATGAACATGGCACTTGCCGGAGTTATTAACATTATAAGCAATACCCACAACCTTACACAAAATTGCAGGCCTTGTAGCCTATATAGATCATTTAGTAAGCAGAAATCTGAAATTCACCATAACATGTTTCTTCAAATTAGAGGAAGATGCTGATATCTCGATTGAATTGATGCTTGAAGAATGCACTTCCACAGCAGCCATGATTAACAGCATTTGGCACCATCTACTGCTATGGATAAAGTTTTCTATGCAAGATTTTATTTGATGGAAGTCACAAGACCGAATACTCTCTCCCTAGCCAATCATGTTGATGGATAAACATAAAATTTAAACAAGCCTGTAACGACCACAAATGGAGGGAAAATAGCAGAGTAAAGGTACAAATACATCACTTAAAATGTACTCAAGTAAAAGTACTACTTAAACTACTTTAAAAAGTACAATTTCTTAAAAAGCAGGCTGCTGAGGTCCTGTACCCGTCTGCCCACCACCAAGGTCCTCCCCCTGTGGCTGCTTCACCAGCTCTGCACGAGCCAGCAGCCCAGCAGAGGCGCAGAATAGACCTTGCATTTCTATGGGCTGAGGTTTTGTTAGAACAAGTGTCAAGGCGTGTTGTAGTAACAACAACAGATGCGTCTTACACAGGCTGGGGCACTGTAAGCAAAGGCCAGGGCCCAGACTTCGTTGGAACATCAATTGTATCGAGTTGCTGACTGTATTGCTGGCCCTGCAATGGTTTTGACCATAGATCCAGGGCAAGCATGTGTTTGGATGAACAAAACAACAGCGGTGGCATATATACATTGCCAAGGTGGTATCTGCTCCAGTAATACAGGGTTACTAGAGAATGGTGCTTCCCTGACAGACATCTGCAGAGAGGCAGGCTGGGCTACATCCAATATCTATGCAATATTTTATAGTCTCAGAATTTATGCAGTTTCGTCTTAAGTGTTAGTGGGCACAAATAGGTAATTTTCAGTCAAACAGTTGGGTGTATCGCTTGCACTCAGCGCCTTTCCCCTCTCCAGTGGCGGTTCTACATTGAATTACACCCTGGGCGAGACCCCCTTCGAGCGCCCCACCCACCCCCCACACACATCATTTTTCTTACCCCATTGGCAGATCATGTTTTGCTTGTTTTAAGCAAAAACTCAATTTTTATTTATTTCCCCAGAAAACAAGACTTAATATCTTATGTCATTTTACTACTTTAGTAAAATAACGTTATGCATCTTTATTTAAGAAATGTTTGATATTTGTACTGGAAACAAGACAAAAATACTAAGTAAGAAAAGCATTTTTTTGCAGTGTAATAACTGAACTTGTAACAGTTTTGTTGCAAAGCACAATATTATGGTGAAGTTAGATCTCGTGTTTGAGTTAAAACCGAATTATTGTTAAGCATAGCAAGAATCATAGCAAAAAGGCTAACAAATAAGAGTTATACCCACCAATTAATATTGCCCCTTCATTCATGACATGGATACCGTAATCATACAGAGAAAACATAGTTGTATACCTTTATCTTTCGCTCGTTTCTAAATTGGGCACCTGATGGCTTTGACCTTTCTTGTCCATCTCTTATTTGGCACTCGACATCGACAATCAACAGATTTCCCCGATCCCACCATACCAACTGTCACTCACGACGAGTCACGACCAGAAGTCAAGACTAAACCAATTCACCTTGGTGGTGGTGACCAAGTAATCGTTTTGTATTACCTATTTTTATTAGCCATTCAGACAATTCAGAAAAACAAAAATGTGCAGGAAATATAGAGGCCTGTATTTATAATATTATGAATGAAATGTGCGTTATTTGGAAGAAAGTAGAGGTGTGACTAACTTAGATAACAATATGGATCCCCCCCTTGTCCGTTCCATTTGGGAGAGACCCAGAGGTGAACTGTCATCCGCGCCCGCGCCTCCGCGCCCCCTCCTCTCCTTTCCCCTTCTCAAAGAAACAGCTTCTGTGCACGGCATCTTCTCAGCAAGCAGGGGCGCCTGCAGCTGCAGGGGGCGCAAATTTGCCAATTCCCCACACAGTGAAATGACAGATAATAGAAAACCGCTTCGCCGTGCAGATTTTTTATTTTTTTTCTGCTCGTGCCGGCGGCGCCGCCCCCCCAAAAAAATGCCGCCCCGGGCGATTGCCCGGTTCGCCCATGCCAAAAACCGCTACTGCCCCTCTCTGAGGTGATAATGTGCACTTTTTTGTCCATGTTTTTTGGTCCTATTCTCCAGCACTCATTAGTAGCTGAATCTGGCGGATGAATTCGCTACCAGGCCCATTAGTCATGGCATGCCCCTTTTCAGGTGAGCCTGTGTATTTGGGTTAAGTGCTCCAGATGTGCTGATTCCCTAATAGTAATATAATTTGATGCATTTTCACTTTTTGGTTTCTCTGTTAGTAAACCCTGTCTTGATAGAGCCTCACTCTCCCACCAGTCACTGTGGTTGTAGAGTTTCTCCCTACTCAGGCAGAACCCACCACAATGACTTATTTCCATGTGAAGCACTTCCCACTAGGGAAGTCCATGTGATGTATTCTCCACATGTTAACCTCCCTTCAGGCATGATGATATCTCTGTGGTGTTCTTTTTTCTGCATAAGAAAAATAACACTTTCCCCAGTGCAAACTTCTGGTCTGCACAGCTGGATGTTTTTATCTTTTATTCAACAACAAAAATCAAAGGGCTTGTTTTAATTTTTTTTAGAAAATTACCTATTTCCATTTTTAAGTATGATCCTTTATCACCCCCCTTGTGGTAAGGGGGCTACGGCAAATTGAGGCGTTGGGAAGGTTACGACGTGGCCTGGGTGCACTTGTCATTAGGCAATTCAATGCAAATTCCACTCGTTCATTTTCATTGGCCTTTTCTGAAGTATCAGAGGTGTTTAGAGCTCTCAAAGGCATCCCCTAGTGCCACTACATCAACACGTCTTGTTCCCTTCATCAGGAAACGGAGGTTACAATAGTAACCAAGATGTTAGTTGACATGTAGTTGCAAAGTAACCTATATTTAGTAGAATATCTAAAGTGGACCATTGAAATAAAGTGTAACATTTATTATTACAGTGAGGACTAAGCAGTGTTTTATTTAACATTTCATTATTCAGTATTTGTATTTCTAACTTGAATGCTCAAGTTAGATGGACCTGCTTTTGTTCTTATTTTATTACTAACCTGTTATCAATAATTACTTGAGAACTTTTTACTTATGTAAGTTAGGTTAGTATTCGTTTTTTTTCTGTGGTATTAAAATTGGTACAGAGAATTGTTAAATTTCACTTGTATCTAAAATTTTGGTATTTGGTATTGTATTTCCAGCAGAAAAAAGTCAGAAATCAATTTTATTCTAGCTTTATGCATTATTTTTATCAAAATTTGAATGTGGGTAAGTTTCATCAAAAAAGCAACATTTTGAGCAAAAATCTGAGAAAATAACGTTTTTGTCAAAGACTACATCTGGATCAGATTCAGAACGATGATCAAAACATAGATCGTCCTGGGTCGACATTTCGTTTAATAAGGTTAGGCAGTTTTGATTTATATGCTGTTTAATTTTGATGATCGTGTTATTTTATATATGCATATGACTACATACTGTATATCACTTGTTTTTGCATCTCCTTTGCATGTGTTTTGATCGGGAGATTCAGTACTCTTTCAGAAGATGCATAATAGTGTGTGTAAAAGCGAAAACAAGGAAATCCGGAAATTTCCGTCAATGGCGGGAAAGAGTTAAGAATAAAGAAAAAAATCACACACAAAAACAAAAACATTTTATCTTTTGTAAAAAAAAAAATTGGTTGTAACTGGTTATAATAACTGTTAGCCTAACATGTGTTAGAATAGTCAGTTAATTAATCATTGCATTTATTGCCTGAATAGTTGATTCATCATTCTAAAAGTCATTAGTCTATTATCAAAATACATACCTCAGTATATTGAGTACACAGTTTGGACTCTTCAGTCCAGCACAGAGCAGCTTCACTCCTGAATCCTGTAGGTCATTGCTACTCAGGTCCAGCTCTCTCAGGGAGGAGTTTGATGATTGTAGAGCTGAAGCCACATTTTCACAGCACTGATCGGTGAGATAACAGAAGACCAATCTAAACAGGGTAATGAGATACAATCTATTAGAGATGCACCATATAGATACAAACTAATGTTTGAGGGAACTGTATGCACTCATAGACAGCATAGTATGGAAAGGCTTACATCTCACTGTGATGCTCACAGTTATCATGTAATAATGACAACATCACATATGGATTAAATAATAAATAAGTAAATTGCAGATTAAGGAAAATGTATCCATGTGTAAGACAAAATACATATATGTAATAATATTCTATATTTTCTATATAATTTAAATACTGCAGATACTAAATTTGCCATCATTCTGTTTTGAATGTTTTTTTTACAGTTTTCTTTCACAAATGCTAGGACACATTTATCAATACCTGGGTCGCTTTTTCCAAAACTCTTCAAACAGTAAGCACAACACCAGTATATGGGCCAGATTTACCAACAGCTTGTGTCAGCGCAAACCCTCTTTGGGTGTTAAAAAACTACTGTCAGGATTTAAGACACGCAGTGAAAAAATAGTGCTGAAAAGGTGTGTACAGTTGTTTTGCAGCTGACCTTGTTTCATATGCATTTGTAGGAATTTCCCTTTCAGATGCAAAATGTATGGGAGAAGAGTATTTAAATGAATCACTCAAGGTGATTTACTAAGGTTTGCGCCTTCAATTTACTGGTATTTGCGGCATTATTATCCGCCCAAAAAAAGCATGTCTTAAACCAGACGCTAATTTGTGCTGCTCCTGGTAGAAATAGTACAAGGCATCAGTTTACTGTCAGGGATTTTGTGTTGTATCGCCCCGTTCGCGTCCAGTGTAGACAGTATTAGTTAAACTGAAACATTAAAAATATAAACAAATTTATATTTATTTATAAATTACCAAATTTTGTGTAACGACTAAGCCTGTTTTTGATTCACTTTAACCATTTTATTATCTCTGGTACTCTTGATTTTTACAAGCCATCCGTTCATTTTGTTTTTAGCTCAAATACAGTTCTGAATTAACAGGTGCTCACACACCCCTAGGGTGCCCCACAGGTTGAAAACCCCTGCTGTAACCCATGAAAAAAGTTACTTGAATAACCTATACTGTTATATAACTATACACAGCCAAGAATGCTGACACGCCTGAGCCCTCAGCCAAGATGGCCGACCACGCCTGAGCCCGTTACTGAGAGAAAGTTTCCCAAGCCTGTTCCTGAGAGAGAATTTGCCGAGCCAGAGTCCAGTGAAGGCTCCAGCCCCTGACCAGAGTCCAGTGAAGGCTCCTGCCCCTGACCAGAGTCCTGTAATGGCTTAAGCCCCTGACCAGCCCCAGATTTCAGCATAGAGCTCCGCTCAGTGCATGCTCCAGCCGCTGAGTTCGCTCCAAGACATGAGCCCGTTCCAGAGTCCTCCCCAACCCAGAAAACTCTCAAGAAAATTTTGGGGGTGGGGGGGCCAGGGGGCTATACGTCCCCGGCCATAGTGGCCAAGCCTGGCTCCCATGGCAAGGCCACGAAGGCTGATCCTCCCTGGCCTCCTGAACTGTCGGATGCTCCCTGGCCTCCTAAACTGTCGGTGCCGCCCTGTAGGCTCCCTGTCCCACTAGGCCTCGCCCTCTGGGGCACCCACCCCTGTGAAGTCTTTGCGGTGTGAGGACATGCCTTTCGGGAGGGGGGCATTCTGTCACCGTTTCTGTTTTTTTTTATTTCTGTTCATGTCTGTGTTTGGGTAATCTGTTAATTGGTTCAGTTCTGTTTTTCTCTGCCCCCTGCCTGTTTTTTTTACATGGTTACTGGTTTTATTTGAGTTTCAGTTCAGGTGTGTCTCTTTAATTAGTCTCATTAGTTCCCCTTTTTGCTATCTATTTAACCCTTGTGTTTGTTTCAGTTATTTGTCAGTTCTGCGTTGTGTTTAGTTGGTTGTTCTGTTCATGTTCATGTTCCTGTGATTCTGTATTGTGAAGTTTGTTTTTGTATAAAGCTGCTGCACTTAGATGCTGTTTCATCTCTGCTGCAACCACCTTGTAACATATACAATATTAGCCTGTATGGCACATATATTGTTATATCTTATCTCAACAATTAAACTAATATGAGTCATAATTTTATTACATAATAATAATAAGGGAGGGGTTAACTCAAAATGGTAGTATAATTGCCCAGGCTGAACAAAAGCAGCAAATATATCAGCCAATCACAAAAGCTTTTTCTATTTTTAAAGTTGTGGTTTCATCCAATGGGTACTGTGGCAAATTCAAGGTGGTTTTTACTTTTGCCATAGAAAGTCAAAAAATGCCATAGAAACTGCCTAAAGTGAACAATAAAAATTAAAAGAAATTTGCGTCTGAAAGCTGCCAGCGTGACGTGTCGCCATGGAAATAAGGTAGCGCGGCAGCCCTTGTGTGAACCCCTCATCGTGTGAAGACTCTACCTGCGCAAATCCACTGAGCAAGGACACCGACAAGGCACTTGAGTATTATTTTCTAGTTGTGTCCTTTCTCTTCTATAAAACTTTTCTTCCCATCTTTCTGTTTGTGTGCTCTCTTATACTATAGATAGTAGGGATGTTTTCAAATCCCTACTATTACTAACACACATAAATCAAATGTCACACGTAAGAGGCAGCACAATCCTAGCAACCTGCGTACCTTTCCGGTGTTTTATAGTACTTTATTCTCTTTTCCCATCGGTCTCTGGAATTGCCAGTCCACTGTAAACAAAGCTGATTTCATTACATATATTTCTAGTCATTCAGGTCTCAGCCTATTGGCCCTGACAGAGACCTGGATCAGACCAGAGGACACTGCAACACCTGCTGCCCTCTCCACTCTCTGACCGGACGGGGTGGAGGTACTGGTCTTCTCATCTCAAACGATTGGAAATTTTATCCTTTACCAACTCTGTGTGACAACTCATTTGAATCGCATTCAATTACCATCACTAGGCCTATTAAAATCCATTTTGTTGTTGTTTATCGTCCACCAGGTCAACTTGGCAGTTTCTTGGAAGAGCTTGATGTGCTACTCTCATCCTTCCCTGAGGATGGTACTCCTCTCATAGTTCTTGGAGACTTCAACATCCACCTAGAAAAGCCTCAGGCTGCTGATTTCCACACTCTGCTTGCCTCATTCGACCTCAAACGAGTATCTACTGCGGCTACTCACAAATCAGGTAACCAACATATTTACACGCGCTACTGCTCTACTGACCATACACTGGTCACTCCGCTGCACACCTCAGATCACTTCCTCCTCACTCTCAACCTCAACCTGCCTCAGAACACAACTCCTCAACAGGTCACCTTTCGGCGAAACCTACACTCACTCTCACCCTCTCGCCTATCCTCATTGGTCTCATCCACACTTCCTCCACCTGATCAGCTCTCAACATTAGATAATAACAGATTATACCAGCACTAGAACCACCAAACGCAATGGTTAATTAATAATACATATATTTCCCTTTGAGCTAATTGCTACACAATGTGAAACTCAAACCTCAGTATATTGAGTTGACAGTTTGGACTCTTCAGTCCAGTAGAGAGCAGGTTCACTCCAGAATCCCGAAGGTCATTGTTACTCAGGTCCAGCTCTCTCAGGGAGGAGTTTGATGACTGTAGGACTGAAGCCACAACTTCACAGTACTGATCAGTGAGATTACATTGTGCCAATCTGAAAAAAATTGAGGACTCTGGTTAAAGAGGTATACTGGTGTGCTGATATCCCCACCAGATTGCAAGATTTCCTTAATTAACCAATTTTTAGCATAAAGATAAAGATGATTTTTCACTCTCTGGTCTTTACAGCAGAAAGATCCAACAATTAAAATAATTACAGTATGTGACATTTTATGAATATTATGTCACATTATGTGTAAGCTTCAAAAAAAAACTTTCGTTAATTTAAAACTTTATTGTAAAAAGTCTTTTTAGATGAATTCTGTCATTACATGTTTTTAATAGACGTTTTCTTAATATCAGAAACTGGTAATTGGCTGTGATTTTTTTTGTGATGTATTAATCAATAATTGGTTTTAAAATGAAAACAACACTTAACTACAGTCATTTGTGTTTTATGACTGTGAACAAAATTCCAGAAAACATTTATCAAACCTTCATTACAACTTTTGTTAAACGTAACTGTGTTCATATTGTAATATCATTAGATCATCACACTCACAGAGCTTTTCGGCAGTTCCTCACAGCAGGTAACAGTCTCTTTTGACCTTCTTTTGATTTGAATGCATAATTTTTAAGGTCAAATTCATCCATCACCTCCTCTGACATCAGAATCATGTTTACCAAAGTTGAACATTGTGCAAGAGAAAGGTTTTTGTTTTTTGTTTCAGATTTGAAAAACGACTGCATTTTTTCAACAACAGAATTTTTCTTCATCTCAATCAAGCAGTATGACAGATTCATCCATCTTTCAGGACTGATATTGTTTTTTTTACCTCGTTTGAGGTTTTGGATTATTTTCTTGATGCTCTCTGGGTTGTTCTCTGTGTGAATCAGGAGATCCTGTAAGAGTCTCTGATTGGACTCCAGCGAGATGCCATGAAGGAATCGAAGGAAAAGATCCAGGTGTCCGTTTTTACTTGTCAAGGCTTTATTCATTGCTCCTTTAAGAAACATATCCAGTGGAACATTCCCAGACTGAGTTCTGGACTTTCCTGTAAGGAATATTTTCAGAACTTCATTGTTTTTGTGTAAATAGCAGAAAAACACATACAGTGCAGCAAAAAACTCCTGAAAGCTGAGATGTACAAAGCTGTAAACCTTCCTGTGATAAATTACAGATTCCTCCCTAAAGATCTCAGTGCAAATCTCAGAATACACTGAGACGTCTGTGACATCTATGCCACTCTCAAACAGGTCTTCCTCATAGAACATCACATTGCCCTTCATCAGCTGATTGAAAGCCAGTTCAGCAAGTTTCACAATCACTTCTCTGTTGGGCTGCAGGAGCTTCTCTGGATCTCTCTCTTCATACTTCAGGTTCCTCATACTAGTTTGAATGAGGAGGAAGTGTATGTACATTTCAGTCAGAGTTTGAGGGATTTCTGCACTGAGATCTTGTTTCAGGATGTTTTGAAGCACAGTGGATGAGATCCAGCAGAAGACGGGTATGCGACACATGATGTGGAGGCTTCTTGCTCTTCTGATGTGTGAGATGATTCTGCTGGCTTGATCCTCATCACTGATTCTCTTCCTGAAATATTCCTCCTTCTGAGGGACATTGAATCCCTGAATTTCTGTCACACGGTTGATGTATTTGGAGGGTATATGATTGGCTGCTGCTGGTCTGGTGGTGATCCAGATGAGAGCAGAGGGAAGCAGATCTCCTTTCATGAGGTTTGACATCAACACACCCACTGATGAAGACTCAGTCACATCAGAAACTTTCTCACTGTCTGAAAACATCAGTGTAATTCTGCTTTCATCCAGACCATCAAAGATCAACACAACTTTACATTCATCATAAATCTTTGGGTCCAGATCTTGAAGTTCAGGATGAAAGTCCAGCAGAAGTCTGTGAAGACTGTACTGATGATCTTTAATCAAGTTCAGCTCTCTAAATGGAAGCACAAACATGAAATCTACATCCTGATTGGCTTTTCCCTCGGCCCAGTCCAGAATGAACTTCTGCACAGAGACGGTTTTTCCAATTCCAGCGATGCCTTTAGTAAGAACAGTCTTGATTTTGTCCTTCTTTTCTCTTCTCTTCTCCTCATGTCCTAATTCAGGTGAAGGATCAAATATATCATTGCAGTTGATTGGAGTGTCTTGGAATGTCTTGTAACTTTTCTCCATCTGTAACACCTCATGTTCTTCATTCACTCCTTCACTCTCTCCCTCTATGATGTACAGCTGTGTGTAAATCCTGTTCAGGAGGGTCTGATTCTCTTGTAGTTTGATTCCCTCAAATAAGCTCTCATACTTGTTCTTCATGCTGGTTTTGTGCTGGTCTTTGACTCTCTGAAGATCATCATGCACTGGCTGGTGAGAATCGAGCTGCAGGGCTGCTTCTGTGTCATGATGACTGATGTGTTTCTGACAGGAGGAGGATGTGCTGGTCTGACAGGACACATCTCTGATCTGGTCAGCTCTCCCACCACTGAAAACACATTAAGATGAACAGAGAGACAAAAACAAACAGAAAAGAATAGAGACATGTATTATATATTTAATATGAAATTTCTGATTTGAAATCATACCACATCTAGAAAGAAGTGTTTAGAAGTGAGTCTCCTTTAAAATATAACATGATTTCTATTTATTATAGCCAAATAATTTCTTGAAATCCCATATAGAGTTTCCTCAAAGTTATTTTTTTGGACCGATGGTAAGTTAATAAGATACATTTTGCCCCCATTTGGGGTAGATAATGACCAGCATATTTAAAGGATTGTTTGAATATGATATTGATGCATCTAAGGTGACAAAAATAATTTCTGTGTAAATAAACATGTAAAATTATAGAAAGAAGCATAGAGCCCTTTTTCTACTATAAGCGTAGCAGAGCAGAAGCAGCACAAAAGTTCATGCAGAGATGAATTAGTGCATTCACACTGTGATTTCAGGACTAATTGCAGCACTTCTAGAGCCAACTGCAGCTGATGGTGTCAGTAATCCATTTTCATTTTGATCATGAAAAATACACTGTTGCTTTAAGTGAGCGTGAACAGCACAGCAAAAAAAAAATAGACTCGACACAGAATCATACACAGCACCACTGCTTCTGCTACACATTGTTGTGCGCCTCATCGTGCCGTGTGAAAGTTCTAATCTGTTAACATGGACACTGAAAATAATATGCACTGTTTACCGTTCTGGTTTCAAACAGACCTAAGAAAGCACACATATGCATGTAACAACAACAATATAATTCGCTTGTCAATAAATGACAATATTTATTTGTGACTAATCTAATATTGAATCAGTTCCTAACTATAATTATTATTATTAGTTATCAGGGGTGTAACTGTGCACAGAAGTCACGGTTCGGTATGCATCTCGGTTTTGGGGTCACGGTTCGATATATGAAACAGGAAAAAGCAACAAATCCCAATGCTAGTTTCTTTTCATTTATTTTGAACAGACAGTGGTGCAAATTACAGTTTGTTCTACCTAGCGACATTTAGTCTCCCCTGAGGTAGCTGGTACAGTACAGCCTCCTTTAGTGTATGAAGCACTAAACAGTAAACAGAATGCACTCTTGCTTAGGTCATATTTTTTGTAGAGCTGATAAAAACAAACAAAAGGTAATTGGTCATAATCAGCTACAAAACTGAAAAGCACTTCTTGTGTTAAGTACAAAATAAATAGAATAATGGAGAAAAAACTTTTGCAGAGATTAGTTTGCTTTGCGTATGAGAGTTCATTAACATGCAGTGACAATGGCGGATGCACAAAGTTCAAAATTACGCTTTTTCAAGAAATCATTGAAAGATGAGTGAGAAAGAGAAAAAGGGCCATCTACATCTGAGCCTACTTCACCTTTCCACAAGGAGGCGGCAAATTAAGTGACAACTGAGGCTTCCCGTTTCAAGAACACGCATGTTTCATCACAGGACTGTAGTGAGACTTCCACGAGTCACGACACAAATCGGCACAATGCAAAATGATTGTTTGTGATTATAACAGCGGAAACTACTTAAAATACTCATTTAAGGTCATGCTGATAAGAGTAAGCCATTTTATTGTACACTCACAATAAAAATAAAAAAAGTTCTTTTGTAAAATAAAAAAAAGACAAATAGGATGACGCTTTCTGGCTCATAAAGGTCTTCCTCTATCCTTTACAGTATTTGTTTAACCAGTGCTCTGCAAGAAACTTTTGTCAGTGTGTGTGAACAAGGACTCTCTGTGGTTCTGATCAGTTCTAATCACCTGTGAAGATTTTTTGAAGATTTTATATTTAAAAAATATAAAACATTAACTGTGTAAACGAAATTTAAATAATAAAATTAATTTAATCAGACGAGTAAACAGTTTAACTTTTAGAACCCTATAAATCATTTTTCACATTTAAGAATAACTTCCTAACCAGCTCTCAGTACAGATTATCAAATGACTGGTGTTTATCTCAACAGATATTTTCTGTGGATAGTAATTGGGTGAATATTTATTGAGGCTGAAATGTGTTGAAGCCGGGGACTTTGGCACAGTGCACAGTCCACATAGGTCTTGTTTTCAATGATTCACTGAGTACTCACAAACCTTTTGTCCAACAAAAGAGAACATTTAATCGAATGTTTGACATAACTTCCTTTTGTGGTCTGACGATGCTTCATATCACAGAATGAGGCAGAATACTATTATTTTATAGTATTCTATACAGTAGGGGTGTAACAGTACACAGAAGTCACAGTTTGGTACATACCTCGGTTTTTGTGTCACGGTTCGATGCGAGTTCATTACTTTTACATGTCCGGCCCCCCAGATTCCAGCTTGCTTAAAATAAAAATAAAAATCAAGGAATTGTTGATTTGTTACTCTAACTGATAGATTGACTAATGCTGTGGGGTAAAATGTAATGGCTGTTTTCAGACGTATTGGTTTGATTAACGTGTTGCGCGTAGCCTACGCTGTCATTTTCTTTACGTGTGAGAGTTAATTAACATGCGGATGAGCGAGATGGTGAAAAGGAGCCTACTTCACCTTTCCACAAAGAGACAGCGAGTGAAGCGGCACCTGAGGCTTCCCATTTCCCGGGTCACGACACAAATTGGCACAATGCCAAAGTGATTTTGTCAGCGTAAACAACTTAAAATACTTAATCGTTTATGGTCATACTGTAAGGCTCCAGCTTGTAATGACTCTCCCTGCCTGTAGTTGGCGCTGACCTGTAATGACTCTCCTAACCACTAGGTGGCCCCAGCTTCTGTAGAAATAGCTTCAGGGAACAATTTCATTGATAAAGGCTATGCCGATTAGCATTACATTATATAAATATACTTTATTCTTATGAAGAGATGTCTACAAGAACACAGATAAACCATATTTTTTTTGCAATCGTATGTATATTGTCTTCATGTTTCATTAGTCAAAACTTCTCTATCTGCGTTTAATTCTGCTGCAGCGATAGCTGGATGACTTTGTCCATATAAGGGATTTCCTGGAACATCAGAAGATTTACGACTTCTATGAATCTCACTTGTGGACTTTCTGCATTAGAAATGTAGAGTATGAATGAAGCAGACTTTACATTACATGCATGAACTCACTAATGCTGAAAAGACCCTATTGTGGGTAAAACAAAAACAAAATTATTGTAGCTGTTTTCAGAGATTGAAACAGACATTTTATACTTGTGCTACAAATGTGTGGCCTGTACTACAAAACATTTAACCTCTGTAGCACCAGTGCTAGGTGCAAAAAAAGTTAATGTACAGCCTTACATGGATTTAAAACATTTTGATATTAGATCATTAAAACACGTGACCACGTCACATTTCTATTGGAAACGATATCCATCCTGAATGTTTCGCAGTGAAACACCACCTACTATTCGCACGCTCGCCTAACACATGAGTTATGATATATCACAGATGATTCCTCTTTATCCTTATCACTCGCTTCCTTACACTTTCACACATAAGTCGACATTATTATCTACATGATGATACTCACACAGGGTCAATGTTCACTGCACTATCACTGAGATTACGGGGATCAATTATGGATCTGTTACTCTTCATGGACACGCAGTCGGATACTTGAGAGGCTGCTCTCTTTCTCTTCCTGTTGATGATACTGAGAAAAATACAGAAATATTTCAGATGGATGCAAATTATCTGTCTGCAATGTAAAACTGAACAGTTTATTGATACATACAAAATATGCCATCATGAGCATGTTGTCTTTGTTGTTGATACTTGGGTACTTACTGTAAAGTTTGGAAATCTCAGGCATCTATAAGTTAAGGGAAGAGCCCACTCAAATGTAAGTTTTCCAAGTTTTTTTGTTTATTTTTGTTGAATATAAATATAAATTTAGTCTTATCATGGTCCCATTTAGTGCTGCATGAGCAGTGAATCGTCACTGACTTCAGCTGAATAATGACACTATTTTCTTAGAGCTGCTTTACAGCAGAATTAAACTGTTTACATCACTGAATCCTTATTTTACTGGATAAAATACATCTAGGGATGTATTTTATCCCAGTAAATCTGCTTTGAAACAATCTTTATTGTATAAAGCTCTACATAAATAAGGGTGACTTGACTTGACCA
Organism: Abramis brama; assembly: GCA_022829085.1. Taxonomy (NCBI): domain Eukaryota; kingdom Metazoa; phylum Chordata; class Actinopteri; order Cypriniformes; family Leuciscidae; genus Abramis; species Abramis brama. The sequence goes on along the minus strand of CM040766.1, from coordinate 60,032,128 downwards.
GCGCTAGGGTGCTGTCACAGATATCCGAGCCTCAAAATAACGGCTGTACCACAGTATTTACCATATGGAAGTAAATATTCTCACATGTAATGCAAGAGCTGAATTTAGTTGCGGCTGGAAGTTGCAGAATAAAACGAAACGCGGGTTATAATGCGATTTAGTGTCATTGTGATACTTAAGCAGGTGTAACCCTTACAAAAGCTGTCATGACCACGATAGTCCCATTAACATGTTCTTATACCTTAAAATCCCTTTGACTGAGCATCTGTCATTACTGAGCATTATATCTCTGTCTTGTGTTGTTACTGTCTATATTAACTCCTTGTGAGACGTCCTTTTCTATTGGGCCCTTTAGTATAATATATGTAAGTGTGTGAAGTAAAAACATATCTGTGTATGAGGTTTAGGGTTCTGAGCTTATTGGGTTTATTAAGAACAATATGGATCAATGGAGCTGTTCCTTACAAACCCACTGGACAATTAATAATATGGATTATAATTACAGAGAGATCATTCAATGTCATTGTTACTATAGAGGATTCCTAAATACTTTTATTTAATATTTTTTGTTGTTGCATACAGTATCTTTTCAAATACAGAATATTGCTTAAAACTGGCAACAAAATAAACCACGCTACATTTCATTTACTAACTATACTATAAAAATTGCATGTTTGGGGGGTGTTTCAAATATGTACAGACCTTAATATTTTCTTCATTTTCTTTTTCTTTTTTCATTTACTATTGTCCACATTTCAGAGAAAGTTACTTCTATAAGTGATTCACCACATTAAGTAATTTCACATCCAAGTTTTTCACTATAGCAGATAGTTCAGCAGTTTCACGATACTCACACAGGGTAAGAGGTCACAGAAGGTCCATCACTGATATCAGGGAGGAGATCCACCTCCTCCTCCTCTCTCTCCTCACACACACTCATTTTACAGGTCCGGTTCTCCTCCTCTCTCTCCTCACACACTCATTTTACAGGAAGTTTACTTCTTCTCTTCCTCCTTGATGTGCGACTTGATTTCAGACCTGTGTGTGGACACAGAGGAGATACACAATTCACAACTTAAGTAAATTAAATCAGGGTTTACTCGATCTGTAAATTCAAGGTTTTAAGTAAAGCAGATTGTCTGTATGTGCAATTTCCTCCCAATAGAGTGAGATTTGAGAATTCAAAAACGAATGTGAAAAAAAACATTTGTGTGCGCTGATGTGAGTAATGTGTGACACCCAGTCAAAACTTTACCTTTCACTGATTCTTGAGATAAGAGGCAAACATGTTTTAGATGTTAGTTTTTATTATTTAATAATACATTATTAATGATTTATATATTTGTAGACAAAGGTCTCAGCTAATGAACCGGTAAGGGAACAGGTTTTCTAAAAATGTCCATTTATTCACTTCATAACTTAATTTGTCAGCTCCATCAGATGCAATAAAAAGCATGTTATTTTCATTTGATTCACCCATCAACAGTCTAAAGTCTTCAATTATCTAGTAAGGGTTTTCAGTAAAGGAGCTAAGTGAATAAACTACATTCTCTAAAAAAGTTTTATAAAATTTATAAAAAAATTTACCTGGGTTAGAGTTATAATGAACAATCCATTTCCTAATTCCTTAATACTTTTTTTATTATTATTATTAAACATATATATTATCAATGTCCTTAGGCAAATCAGACATAATATCATGTTGTTCAGTTGATGTTTTAACACAATAAATGGAAAAAATAATAAAATATTTCTTCATCAGGTTACAACTGATTGACAAGATAACAAATTAAGGCAACTAACTACTTTTTAAACTAAAATTTAATTTAATACAACAATCCTTCCAGTGGTTTGTTTTTCTCCTTTTAGCAGTATAGTACGTCTCATTCTGGGTCTCCAGTAGCTCACAGAATACAAGCGTATGTTAGGTTGAATGTAATAAGCATTATTATGTGCGCCCTGTAGCAGCAACAGAAATGTTCCCAAAGTGAATCCAAAGGATCTGTAGCCTGACTTTAAACCGGATCAGTTATTTGTGCCTGACCTGCATGACTTAAGCAGTGGGAAACTGCCGTCGGACATGTTCGCTCTCTGTGAAGTCCATTACATCAGGGTTTGCTTTTGCTGTGATCTCATGTGAGTCACAGGTTGTAAAAAAATATGTGCACAAATTAATTATTTATAATAAGAACTGCAATATTCCTTAAAAATAGAATTATCAATTTAGATTTCAAAGTGACAGTGGATGTAATGATGCTATGTATATAAGGCATGTAAAAAAAAAAATATATATTTATTAAAAATAATATATATATTATATATTATATATATATAATCATGACACAACATTAGAACAATTCCCCATATGCAACAAAAATGGCAAGATTTATCCCACAACTATTTACAGAAACTATTACACCAGGATGACGGAGTTGTCATGATAAAGCTGTGACTGCAGAGACTTCAACATTGTTTGTATAAAATATAAAAATATATAAAACTTTCAGGACTGTGTCCTACTGTGAGATCCACAATGAAATAGGAAAGTTGTCTTCAGAGTAAGATGACCATGATGACATTGCCTGATTTATGCAGAATTGTATGGAGTGAGAGAAAAAAATCAATGAATTGATTCACATTGAGGACACAACTTAGAAAATATAATTCAATATTTAATTTTTGTATTGTTTGATATATGACAGATCTCTGCTTTTCGATTTAAATGTATATTTTTTAATTTGTTGCATGTTGCATTTAAACACTTTGTTTGGCAGTTTTAAAGTGTGACCTCATGCCGAAGACAGGTTAAATTACATGTATTTTGCAAGTATAGCATGTATTTAAAATAATACTAAAGAAATTGTTTAAGTTTGAGTTTGTAAACATGTTTAAAGTCAGATTTGCTCCTTATTGATACTACAGCTTTGAAACGTTTTAACGAACTTAACCTATGAAGACATTTCTGTTTTTGAATCTTCTGAAATGACTTCTACAGTCATCATCTGCCACGACTGCTGTGCTTTCGGTTTCAAAGCTCCGCCCCAAACTGAGCTGAACGTGATGACGCAGAACTGAAGGCTACTATGGCAAGCCTTGTTTGCATTAAATACCCGACTGTACAAGTCAACATTTAATTTTGACTACTCAAAATTCCAATTCCAGCTATCTATTTTACAATTTTGACTCACTGTAATTGGAATTAAGATTTCTACATTTGTGATTATGAATAGTCATTACATTCGAGACATCTGTAATGTTATTTTGACCAGTCATTGTTCCATTGACTTCCAACATTTTCTGATATCTTCAAATGAGTTTTCAATTGTAGAAATTGTAATTAAAGCTATCTACATTTAATTTTGTACTAGGCATAATTCTAATTAGATGTCTCAAATTACAATTTTTACTAGTGATAATTAAATTAGAGATAGACTATCTTTAAATTGATTATCACTAGTAAAAAATATATATATATAATTTGAGATATTTCTAACTGGTGTTTGACGAGTCATAATCAAATTTCAGATATCTTTCATTCATATTTTTTAAAGATATCCCAAATACATTAGCAGATATCTGAAAATAACCAATTACTAGTCAGCTGACAATTGTAGATATCTTGAATTGGAGTTTTGACTTGGCAAAACTTAATAAGAGATATCCTGAATTGGAATTCTCCCTAGATATATCTGCAATTCAATTATGGATATTTCAATCTGATTTTTGACTAATACCTCTCTTTGGATATATCTGCATTTAGTTTTGTGACCAGAAAGAATTTCAATGTAGATAATCTGGAATTAACATTCGTACCAGTCAAAATTGCTTTATAGATATCTTAAACATGCATGCAAATACACATTTGTTAAGCACCTCAAACATTTTATTAACCAATCCTACCTTGGAAACTGTTGTCATCTGCCATTTTGGAGATACCTCTAATTACCTTTGCGTATGTGTGATGCATAAATTGGAGATATGACGTCATTACAGATATCTTCAATGGAGTTTTTAGTCAAAATGTATTTAAAGATATCTCAAATTCAGATGTCTTACTAGTGAAAATATAATTGCATTATCATTCTGACTGGTCAAATTATAATTATGACTCATCAAAATACAATCATATCTATTCAAAATATATTGATGGATAGTCAAACCATAGTTTTATATGCTAAAACGGCTTGCCATAAGCATAAATCATCATCATCTACTGCGGGTCTGAGTGACACTTAAACATGACATGAAGGAAACATTTGTCAATGTATTAATTAAAAAGTAAAACATGTACATGAATATATCACTCTTAAAACTGCCAGATAAACTGATGTGAATTAAGCTGATTATTTTATTCTATCAAAAGCAGATTAATGTTAATATTACCATGCTAGAGTTTATAGTTGTCCAGTGTTCTCAATCACGGGAGTTTATTAGCCTGGGATTCCCCATGCTTCCTTGAGCGCAGCACGATTTTATTCATGCTGCTAGGCAGCCTGGACACCATGGACCAGATTTTCGCCTCAGCGAGGGGACCAATCACAGAACGGGGAGGGAGCAGCAAGACGATGGCGACATCTAAGCGACACACCGAAGCGGTTTTATTATATCTATGGATCCAACATGGCAGCAGACGCGAAGTTACCTTTCGATGCAGCCTTAGATACTGTTCTAAGTAGTTTAGTCTTCTTCAGCCATCATCTTCTTCCTCGTCGAATTTCTGTCGCTCTACATACGTCAGCTGGTATAATTGAAACGATTGGCTATGAGCTACGTACAGGCGCATTTGATAGACATTCGTAGTGCCCAATAAATGGCTCTGGGCATTCGTAAACCACGCCTCAAATACAAGAAAATGAACATTGCTCCCAAATCGCATACTATCCGTCCTAAATAGTATGCGAAACTAGCAGAGGTGGAAAGTCCAGGTTCAGAAAGTAAAAGTCCTCCACAGTATTTTGTTCCAATCACCTGGATTTGCTAATTAGCACAGTTTTTCAGCCAGGAGATACTAGCTAATTAGAACTAATTAGTTAAATCAGCTGGATAAGTTCATGGGTGGAATAAACATATGGCAGGACTTTTACTTTCTGACCCCTGGACTTTCCACCTCTGGAAACTAGAATTAGTATGTCCCAAATCGTAGTATGTTGAAATGAGTATTCCAAAGATACCCGGATGGTCTACTATTTCCGGTTAGAATTTGGAGTGTAGATCAATGCACACTCAGAGAATGTCTAATAAGGCGAGAAGGTTCACTCTCAGTAAACTTCCGGCTTCTGAACTGGTTGCAGTTCCACTCTGGTTCCATATGAGGGCGCTCACAGGACGAGTGCAGAATGAATGGAGGTCTATGGCGCTATACCCCTCAAAATCCACTTTTCTCAGGATATAATTTTTTGTCTAGTAATTTGAATGTTGTATTCGAAAGGAGATGCAAAGAAAATACACATTGCTGGGTGTTAGATTTTTTAGAGTCACTTATTTGCTTTAAAAAGTCTTTTAAAATGTCAATGACGTCATACACATCGTACGACCAGAGATACTGCTTTACGACAATCCTTCAGTCACTTTGGTGATTTCGCGCTCTGCACTTTCTTTTCTCTCGAGGCATCGACAACACAGCTGACACAGGTAAATACACGTGCTAGAAGAGTTTTTTTTTTGTTTGTTTCTGGTCCCGCTTCGGATGCCACGATGCCATCAAGCAGTATCTCTGGTCGTAATCAGTCCTTCACTGACCAATCAGCGTTCATTAGCAGAATGCTAGCGTGTTATGGGCAACAACAACTCAACCTGTAAGAAATCGAAAGGACATAAGTACTCGTTTATTTAACTTTCGACCTATAACCCATGTTGAACTTGCAAAACCTACATTCAAATCTGAGATTTCTCAACGGCAATCGGGTGAAAGAGACAAATTTAGCTGTCTAGCCCCATAGACTCCCATTCATTCTGCACTCATGGGCGATCGCCCCCAGTGGAACTCTGGTGGAACTACAACCAAAATTCGGTACAATAGGACTTAATAGGGAGTGGGCAGGCTCTCCGTAGACGGGCTCTGGCACACTCTAACGGCTAATATTGACCACAACCCATTGTGTGCGGGAGGGAGAAGCTTTGTGGTGATGTAAACATGGCAGCCGGATGCAGCAGCGGAGATGCGCCCTCAGTTTTTAAGTGTAAGAATTCAAATGTTTAACCCTAATTAAAGTTATATTTTATTGTCTCGTAATATTAATGGGTTAATGTTGTGCCAAAAAAGTACCGTGTTTATCTTGTAGGATCTGATGAAGATACTGAGCGCCTCATAGGGGTTATCAGGCTACAAAACAATAAATAAAAAGGCTCTAGTAACGTTACAGTGTCATGCAAGTGTCTTTTTTTATGTATTTCTTTTGATGTTTCTGTCTTAGATTTATAAAATAAACACCTTTTACTACACTAACCATAGTTTAACCACACTGACTTATTTGTAGTAATACTGTGGCTGTACAAATGTTAACTATCAGTCCAACCAAAGAAACAAGGTTACTACACTTTTACTATAGTAAAAGCATGGTCATCTGACACTCCAGGAATTTTAATATTAAGTTAGATATTAAAAACACTTGCTGGATTTTGTTTGCATCACTAGCCTTTGTTTATGTTTGTGGCTCATACATGATCAGTACAGTGTGTGTTTACTGTGTATATGGGAAAGTGTATTTAGAGAGATACTGTATAGAGTGTAGCAACATTGGCTATGAATCATGGCTCATTGAATCAGAACACAAACGCACATTCCTTCTTGCTGTCCCACTCTGAACCCCCGAAGGTAAATCAGTTGTGTTGGCTCCAGCTAGTCGGCAACAAATGGTCTTTCGCGACACTTTATTGCACCTTGGAGGATAAGTTCTGCATTCCAAACCCCCTTCCCCTCTCTGGACCACAGAGAGATAACAAAACTTTCTATGTGACACACACACACACACACACACACACACACACACATACACACACACACACACACACACACACAAAACATCCTTTGGGTGCAACTTCATATAGAAATATGGCTCTTGAATGTATACCTTCCGATATGTATGTGTGATTAGTTTGCTTTATAATAGAGGTGTGGTTTCGAAATGTTTTTTTTAATCAATAGTGTTTTAGTTAGAGAATGTTCACTAACATTCTGTGGCAATTGCCTTCCCCCCACTTTGTTTTTATTGCCCTAACGGAATGTCAAGCAAACTGAGATTCCAGGAGAGGAGTAGGAATAAAGTGTTAATCCTACATTTATGTATAACCACCTAAGAAATGTATAAACAAGGATTTGATTTTCCCATATCAAATTTGTGTATCTGCAATGTTATCATGTATTAATCAAAACCTTAAAATGTTTGTAATTACGCATATCTTATGTAACTTGGTGTTCGTACAATCTTCCTATGACAAGTTTCATATCTCTGAAATTCTCTCAATCTAACAGAGTCGAATTTCAATAGCAGAATGCAGTAATGTACATTGTTTTATACATTGCATATGTCTTGAGCAAATCGTCTCAAATTTGATATCCCTCATTACTCATTCGAGTGGGCGTGGCTTACGAGACAAAATAAATTTTTCCCGCTCTGAAATCTCTGAAGGTTATTGGTCGGCGTACGCGTATCTCTCTCTCTCTCTCTCTCTCTCTCTCTCTCTCTCTCTCTCTCATCTGTTATCCGTTTAGTCTTGTATTTGTCTTTACTGTTTGTATTGTTATATGCACACTCATGTAAATTGTAGAACTTGTATTCCTTAGTTCGATGTAGTATTAGTCCAATTATTAAAAACCCATTATATCCTAGATTGTCTCTGTATAAGTGTTCATTTTACAAGTCAATGAAACGACGATCAAGCTACGCTTTACAAATGCGCTACTGTTAAGTAACCTACATTTTATAAGAACAAGAAAGTATTTTTCATGGCCAGAAAATATAGCTTTCTTCGAATTATAAGAAAGAGATAATTTTGTTGAGAAGTTGATGGAATTAATTTTACGACCAGTTTGCGGGACAAACAACTGTTTAATTAATACATTAATTTCCCTTAAAATTATTCTGATTAATTGATCTGAAAGAGGGACCTTTTGGTATATTAATGATTGAATTATAATTCATTGTAATTGAACATTGATGTATAGGAATGGGTCTAAATTTCAGCTTCAATAATTTATTAATATTGTAAGAATATAGATTAATCAACCCGATTCATAATTTTGATTCCCTATAATCATTTGAGCTAAGTCATATTCCTTACAAGAGAGAGATATTTATCATATAATCCTGATGTAATAATGACTGACGGCCACAAAAGGAACAATTCTGGTTCTCTTTTAGTTTCTCTTTTCTGCTCAGATGATTATGTCATGTTTAGTTTGTTGAGTTTCTCCACATCTAATTTAAACTGACCTGGAAAATGAGCATTTATTTATTTTTTATTCTAATTTAAAATGATAATTGTAATTGCACTATATATATATATATATATATATATATATATATATATATAGGGGAGAGCGGGGCACAACCTAACGCTTTTTGACTTTCTCAGTTTGTGTAAATCTACTTATGGTTCAGAGCAGTGGGGCCACTTTTCAGCCCGGGAGTTTCACGCCCAAGACCGGCCCACTTTTTCCATGGTGGAATTCCAAATTAGCACTTTTTCCAAATTGGATAAATGAAGCAACAGTTCGGCTCTTACTATTGTGTAGTTTGTATTAATACCATGGGTTAACAAATAATGTAAAGGTTAAATAATAATTCACTTAGACTTTATAAGAAGCAATTGCGACTTTATTTCACACAATTCTGACTTTATATTTCGCAATTCTGACTTTATAACGCGACTTTATATCACAATTCTGACTCTATATCTTGCAGTACTGACTTTATAAGCAACTGCAACTTTATTTCACGCAGTTCTGACTTTATATCTTGCAATTCTGACTTTATAAGAAGCAATTGCGACTTTATTTCACACAATTCTGACTTTAACACACAATTGCGACTTTATATCACACAATTCTGACTATATATCTTGCAGTTCTGATTTTATAAGCAATTGCTACTTTATTTCACGCAGTTCTGACTTTATAAGAAGCAATTCTGACTTTATAAGAAGCAATTGCGACTTTATTTCACACAATTCTGACTTTATATCTCTCAATTCTGACTTTATAACACACAATTGCGACTTTATATCACACAATTCTGACTCTATATCTTGCAGTACTGACTTTATAAGCAACTGCAACTTTATTTCACGCAGTTCTGACTTTATATCTTGCAATTCTGACTTTATAAGAAGCAATTGCGACTTTATTTCATACAATTCTGAATTTATATCTCGCAATTCTGACTTTATAACACGCAATTGCAACTTTATTTCACGCAATTTTGACTTTATATATCGCAATTCTGAGAAATAAAGTCAGAATTGCGAGATGTAAACTCGCAATTGTGAGATAAAAAGTCGCAATTATCTTTTAAAATGTTTTATTCTGTGGCGGAAACAAAGCTTCCATACCTCCTGGCCTCTTCCTCCCATCCATCCTCCCTGACGTGTACCGTTACGGTAGGGCCGGCCCAGCTTTCGGTAGGCGCCGGTGGTGCCGCGGTAGCCTACCTGAGAAAACGTTTTGGAAAAGACGGACTAACCCAACCAACTCTATCGGAGGGGAGGGGAGAACTCCCTCACATGGTACAACCCATGCAGAGGCTGCGCGCTGCGGTGTCAGAATGCGAAACGTGTGTAGCCCATGTAACTAACGTGACATTGAAATGTGACAAAAAAAAAAAAAAAAAAAATTCCTCGACCGGCCCAAAAGTGAAGCGGCCCACCGGGAATTCTCCCGATTCTCCCGATTACCCACTCCGGGCCTGGTTCAGAGTATTTATTTTTTCCCACATTCATTTCCCACATGTCTAGTACAATTATGTGTTTTTGTTTTATTAATACAGTATATACTTTTTTCTTGATATACCCCGAAAGAATGGAAGTGAAATGTGACAACATGCCCCATAGGTGGGGTACATTGTAACATGTCGTGGGGCACATTGTAACATAACATATGACAGCTTAAAATGTTATCTGATCTAATAAAAAAAATATACAAAACAAACTAAAATATTTTCTAAATAAAATACAATAAAAAAAAATTTCATATAAAATAATGGCAATTTTTAATAATTAAATAAAAACTCATTTTTGAGTTTTGACTACGAACACATGAAAACACAGCTATACAACATAGTTCAAAACAAATAAATAATTAGTAATTTCTGAACATTGACTCACAGTCTTTATTCACCTTTTTCTCACGTTTTCTCAATAAAATTAATAAAAGTATAGAATATAATAGCATATTTCTAATAGGGGCACATTGTAACACAGTGTTACAACATGCCCCCGCCTGCACAACTGGGATTTAAACCCTGCTAGTGTCTTCTGCTAGTTAGCGAAGCATTACAGAACTATCTCAACTGTTAAATAACATCTTGGAGATTAAAATAATATCAGATTTGTCTTATTTTAAATAAACACAAAAAATAGAGATGAAAAATTAACTTAAGTAAGAAATTTACTTTTGCTATGGTTTAATAAATGTCTATGGATATCTTCCAAAAAAAAAAGTAATTTTGGCGGATTTTTTTTTTCTATATAGTGTTGATATGGCAACTAGTAAATAAACAAAGTTTCGTCATCCACGCATGTGCGGAAGTATTTAAAACAAGCGTGTTACAACTAACCCCGCATTAGGTTGTGCCCCACGCTCCCCTATATATATATATATATATATATATATATATATATATATATATATATATATATATATATATATATATATATTAAACCATATGAAACAAACACAAATACTGTGTACATTTCTAAAAACTTAATAAATATAACAATTTTTACAGGGTTTTGGTAACACTATTGTACAGTGTCATTGTTACACGTCACATGTATTTACTGTAATAATAACTATAAACTCGAATGTATATTTCCTGAAGAAAATGTGAGTGGTGCTTGCAAAGGCAAAACTTGGCCCTGGGCAGATGCTAACACAATTAACAATTAACAATGTTGTGATACCATGATATACCACTTTCTAGTATGATTTACCATGTTTCTAACATGATTTACCACAAATTATCACATTCTAGCATGATTTACTATGATTAGCATGTTGCTAGAATCATGCTAGCATGATTAACATATTGCTAATACGATTAGCATGATGCTAGCATGCTTAGCATGTTCCTAATATCTTTTTAGCAAGGTACTAGCATGATTCATATTTTGTTAACATGTTTTTAACAAGATGCTTACATGTTATTAGGAAGATGTTAGCATTATTAGCAATTTTCTAGGATGTTTTTAGCAAGATGCTTGCATAATTAACATGTTGGTAGCAGAACATCCTCTGGATGCTAGAACATTTTGAGTTGTTTTTATCAAGTTTACTCTAAGCTAATTGCAGTTAGCATGTAGCTATTCACAGCTAGCATGTGTAGAATGTTGGAAGTCCTGCTTGCTAGCATGAGTCAAAAGAGCCAACCACGATCTTTATACAATGTTCTGATGCAGAGATATAGGTCTTGCAAAACGGTGGCTAGGGTGCTCTATTTGGTTGCTAGGGAGTGGCTTGGCAGCTGCCAATGATTAAACTCCAAAGGCTGCTTGTCCGTGTGAATGATATAAACCAACTCCCACGCCTCTGTGACATTCAGAATGGAAGATATCCCTCTTTGGATGTTGGTTGCTAGGGTGCTCGACAATGGTTGCTAGGGCGGGGCTAGGAAGTGTTGAGGTGATTCATGATTGGCTGTTTGCTGCCCCTAGTCAAATGAGCCCACCCTCATGTTTCTATGACACTTCCATCCGGATATCCCTTTGATCTCTTTCAATGGAACTTGTTGCTAAGGTGCTCTAAATGGTTGCTAGGGCGTGGCTTGATAGCTTCACAATGATCCTGAGAGACTGATTGGTTGTCTGAGTAAAATGAGCCCGTCCCCTTGTCTCTATGACACTGTGATCCAGAGTTATGTTCAATACAAAATCCCAATGCAATTTACCATAGTAGGAGAAACATGCGTTTCATGGGCCGTCCTACACCAAGTCAATGGGAAACTTATGATTAACCATAACCCTACAGTAGACACATGTACTTAATATTACCCAGTACTTAAATATATAATTACACATTAAAATAAAGTGTTTTTTTACTTTGACTTTGATTATTTGTCCCAGACTCATTTACTTTCCTGTTCAACAGTTCTTCTGTATTAGATTCAATCCAAACTCTCTTTTGATGAAGATTCATAAAGTGATTCAGTCAAAACTGGACATTAAAAAGCAAACGTGTAAAAACAGTGAAACTCAGGGTGACAAACGTTTATCATGAATGAAAATAACAGTCAAAGATCAACAACTGAAGAAACATGTTCAGACCATAAACTACAATAACATGATTAAACTATAATAAAACATGTGAATTAACAGTGAAATACTGGAGGTGACAGTAGATTAATGTTCATTTTACAGTTATCTCTATGATTATACAGATGATGTGTTATTCATCTCACATTATTGATTATAATAATCCTGTGAGATCCAGCAGTTTTAATCAGATCATCTGAAGGATTTTAATAACACATTGTGCACAAATAAAGTGTGTGAATATCAATAACGGTGATAATGCAGTAACACACATAATCAGTTACACAACTGGAGAAATGTCAATTTAGTGTGTGTGTGTGTGTGTGTGTTTATGTAATTAAACACTTATTAAAATAATAAAATAAAAACTAAATAAAATAATTTTGTTAAATGTTACCACATTTTCTTTGTATTTTTTTTTAGTGTGTGTCAGTCAGTGTGTGTGTGTGTGTGTGTGTGTCAGTCAGAGTGTGTTTGTTGTTTAATGTGACACAGAGACACTGAAGAGTTAACGTAATGAAGTCTAAATCCAACATAAAGTGGTTCAGTGAATGTGTGTGTGAATGTGTGTAAGTGTGTGAGTGTGTGTGTGTCAGAGACGCTGTAGAAGGACAGAGTGCCGGCCGACACATCCACAAACACTCCTACTCTCTTACAGGATCTTGAATTAGCAGAAACAGCAGTGGACTTATTATTGTGACAGACAGAGAATCCGTGATTAGAGCATCTCAGACTCCAGGACTTCTCATTACGTCCAAACCAACAGTTAGAACTCCATCCTTTCCTCTCGATTCCTTTATATGACACTGATATTTCAGTATAATCTCCACTCCATTCAGCCTCCCAGTAACAGCGTCCAGTCAGACTCTCTCCACACAGAACCTGATGATGATCATCAAATCTCTCTGGATGATCATCAGGATACGACTGACTCTCTCTCACACACGTCACCTTTCTGTTCTCCTCAGACAGAGCGAGACGAGTGTGTGCTGTGTTTGGATCCAGTGTGAGATCAACGGCATCTGAACACAAGAACACACACATTACAACAGCACCATTTACAACAACACACTAAAACTGTGTTTGAGGACTTACATCTGTGTAGTCTTGATGTCATCATGAACTCTTTAACTTCTGAACCGTGATCCACACTAGAAAACACACACACAATAATAATTCAACAAAACTTTAATTAAAGTTTAATTAAAGCTGTGAGTTATTCAATTATTATTGTTATTCAATATCAATATTTAGAGATTTTCTTGTATTTCTTGGAAAATAAACAATTAAAATTCAAACACACACACACACACTCTCTCACTCTTTCTCACACACACTCCCTCTCTCTCCCACACACACTCCCTTCTCTCTCTCACACACACACACACACACACACACACACACACACTCTCTAAAATAAAATAAAATAAAATAATTAAGTGTGGACTAGTTGTGCTTTGCTTCATTTTGTCGCTTTGCAAACTGCATGCAAAAAGAACAAACAAAATTGACAAAAAATTAATAATCTTATTCACAATTTTTTCAAAGGCGACCGTTATTTAGAACGTATCACTTTATTGTTTCCATGGTGACGTGTCATTGTTAGTCACGTGACACACCACAACCACAATAGCGCTGAATGACTGATGATCTGCTTTTATTTGCTTTTCGCTTTTTAATTCAACCTATTCACAAATGTGTTAGCTATAGCATGACATATCTGATATTCCGATTGTCAAATATGTGCAAGTGCATGTGTTTTGTTGTTTAACACCTTTACAACAATCGCGTAGTTAGATCTATAGCGTTATATACCCGACGGGCGCCGCCATGTTAGTTTGTGCCAGTTCAGAGAATGAGTGTGTGTGTTTACATGAAACCTCTAGTAAGGGTTTCACTGAGGAGGAAAAGTCCTCATGAGTTGAACATGCCCATCAAGTTCCGTTCTGATCAGCCTCCGTTAACCTTGTCTAATAGGTGCTCAACTTCATTGGCAGCCATGTTTTTCGAGATACGCCAATGTCCTCATAGACATACATGGCACCTTGGACCAAGAGACTGCATACCAATTTTCAAGTCAATCGAACTAACGGTGAGGTGGTCATAGCCATTTTTATGTTTTTTTCATGTTATAGCGCCACCTAGTGTTCAATCGTCGCAATGTTTTTACTGTGACTGAACTCATACAAATGTTTACCAAGTTTGGATGAAGATTCCTCATTTACTTCTTGAGTTATAGCCATTTTAGTAAAATAGGCTCCTTCAACAATGTTCAATTTGCGCCCCCTAGCGACTGTAAATCGACATTTCAACTTTTTTCCGATAATTATTGATATTCAGACGCCAGAGAACATTTCTGTACTGGTTTGGTTCCGATCGGACGAAAAACCTAGGACTAGTTCGCAAAAGTAGGTTTTTGACAAAATTCAAAATGGCGGAAAAATTTGCATACGGTTTAGGAGTTATGAGTAGTTTTGCGCTTTTGGTTGCTTTTTGTACTACCATCTGGCAAAGTTTCAAGTTTCCAGCACTTACGGTTTGGGCTGCACGATGCGTTTTACGGCAGAAGAAAAATAATAAAAATCAGGGTAATTACAATAGGGTTTCAGCACTTTGTGTTTGAACCCCTAAAAATCGGTACAATTACAATAGGGTTTCAGCACTTCGTGCTTGAACCCCTAATAATAATCAGTACAATTACAATAGGATTTCAACATTTCATGCTTGAACCCCTAATAAGAATGAAGGCTTTTTGCCAGTTATAGCGCCACCTATGGTCCGATCTGCATGAAACTCTGCATGCTTCTTCACCATGTTATGACACATATGTTCATCAATTTTTGTGAGGTTCTGGGTTTTCATTTAGGATTTATAGGCTTTTTAGTGTATTTTGCCACACCCCTTTTCTAAATGACCCTGTTACAGCCACCCAAATGCAAAAGTTCAACTTTTTTTCAATAATTATTGATCTAGAGAGTCCAGAGAATTGTCCTAGACTGGTCTGGTTCCGATCGGGCAAAAAACCAGGGACTAGTTCGCAAAAGTAGGTTTCGGACAAAATTCGACATAGCAGAAATTTTGGAGATAGCCATTTTGTTCGCATTGAGCCAGGGATCACAGTGGTGTAAGACACGTGAGTCTAGGTCGAATGGTCTAAGAGTTATGAGTGATTTTGTACTTTTGGTTGCTGTAGCGCCCCCTATGGGCCAATCGGGGTCATACTCTGATAGTACTCTCATACTCCTACCATATGGCCAGGTTTCAAGACTCTAGGCCTTACGGTTTGGCCTGCACGATGCGTTTTACAAATCCTTACAATTACAATAGGGTTTCAGCATTTCATGCTTGAACCCCTAATGATCCAAATTAAATATGAGTTGTTTCTGGATATTGATCTAGCTGTAAGATGCATAATTCTGCCATCTGTTTAGAATTTGTTTTGCAGATAATATAGTTTTAGCCAGAAAGTGTAATTGCCCCATAGAGATCCATTCATTTTTCTGGATGTGACTAACTGCTCTTATAACAGCTTGTGTTATGAATATATATATTTAATCATTTTAAAATACATTAAATCAGTATTTTTGTCAAAGTTTAGATTTTTTAGTTTTTAGTTTGAGGTCTTTTGAAGTGTCTTCTTTTTGCAATAATGCCACATAAATGTGCAATAATGCCACATAAGTTGCCACTAAAAGAAAATACTTGATTGCAATTACATATTATTTCAATAATCCAAATGTATAAAATGATAAACTTTAGAATAAGAAACTAATTTTTAGTAAATAAAACCAAACCCCCCAAAAAAAACAAAAAAAACCCCCCAGCAATATGCAGATAGGAACATGAGTGAAGAGTAAACACACCTTTGTGTGTGTGTGTGTGTGTGTGTGTGTGTGTGCGTGTGCGTGTGTGCTAGTACCAGGCCTTCATTCAAGTCTGAATCTGTGGGTTTTAAGAGATTTCAGCCCTGTTGCTCAGAGGTCTTTAAGAAGAGGAAGGTCTGCTTTAAGTCTCTGTGTGATCAAACAACCTCTGGTGTTTTCCTTGTGTGAATCACGATGTCTCGTACTTTGTTTTGTTTTTTCCTCACTCTTCTGTGTATAAACCTGGAACTAATCATCTTCACACTCCGGCTCTAAAATGCCGATCTCCTCTCATCTCTCTGCAGATTTCCCCTCTTAATGGTCCTGCTTTAAAACTATTTGCCTAGTTATTTCTTTATTTTTTTAAAGGGGTCATATAATGGTACATGCACTTTTACAAGTTGATTGTACTGAAATGTGTGTTGGCAGTGCCTGTACACAACCATCATAAAATGATAAAAATCCATCCAGTGTTTTTTTTTAAATCTTCTTATTTGTTTCCCCCATCTCCTGAATCAAGCTGTTCGATATTGTGACGTCACAATATCGACGCCCCTCCCACAATGGTTGAGTGACAGCAGCGTTTCAACACAGACCCGCCCTCGAGCCCTCGTGAGTGAGCTGTCAATCATAGCCCGCGACAACCGGCGCGTTTTCATTGCTGATAGTTGGAGCACTAGAATGGAGCACTAGAATAGAGCAGTAGAATGGCGTCTAAGTGATTGTGGTGTTCTTGAGTGTAATAACGAACACAGCAGTCATTTTGATGTTCCTAAATCCGAACCGCTGAAGACGCACTGGCTGAGTTTGTTTTCGAAGGGAATTCCCCATGATCAATGCATTCAGTTTGCGCGAATCATTTCACCAGGCTGCAGTATAATTGTTTTACTAAGAAGCTGCTCCTGAAAAAAGGATTGGTAGTACCAACTATTCGTGTTCCTGCTGCACCTCCAGAAGAAGAAGTGAGTGTAATGTTTTATTAACCTTTATATTAATCTTTATGTTAATATTAATAAACTTGCTGCACGCTTCACGATGAATGCGGCTATTTTTACACTCGGGGTACATTACTATGGAAGCCATTTTCTGCCAAATTTAAATAAATTAAATGATTAAAATGAAAATTAAAACCAAATTAACGATTTCATTACAGAAAACAGTACGCAAAATATGTGACAAAATTGAGAATGAAATTAAATGATTTCATTTTAACAGCATTATCCCTGTCAAATTGAAAAATAAAATGCAATTGGTGATTTCACATTTCATTTTCACTACAGTCTCGAGGCAAGACTGCCAATATTAAAATGAAAAGCCAAACGTGAAAAAGAAACTACAAATATAGTTTTTACAATGCTCTTTAGTAACGCTCACGCAATAATAGTGACACAATTCAAATACAAATGTAAATTTTCATTTTCATTTTAATTCCTCTTTTATTTCAGTTTTCATTTTCGTTTTCATTTTCAAAGACAACCTGCATGCAAATTCTATGTTAATGAGTGGGTGTGGCTTATTCTAGTAACGGCGCTAGAGACACGCCTTCTGTAAAGCGAAGTCATCGACGTCCGTGTGCATGAGTTGAATGTGTGAAACGAAATAATTTAAATGTAATTATATTGTAATCGAGACGACGAGATATGGCGAAATCTGTTAGGGAGCTTTTGCAGGAAGCTGCCGCAGCATTAGAACCATAGACTGTAAAAAAATCCATCTGTTCCGTGAGAGCAGAACGAACGAGCCTTTATTGACGTTTTAAATTTGAAAACCCCAAAAAGCAACGAAATTGTCAGACATCCATTAGTGCATGTTCACAGAGGAAAACAACTGAAATACAGCGCTGGTTGTTCTCTCAAACGATACTCGACGACAACGACTGAATCCAAAGACGTGGGCTTTGTACCCAAGTATTAAATTGTATGAAATAATCCCGAAAAAAGCACAAACACTGCAGAGAAGGCAAGTTCAGCAGCTAACATTTGCTGAGGTGAAGTGAGTGACGGCTAGTAACAGCAGACAAACGGCTAGCATTGACATCAGCGGGAATCCACCTGTCACTCAAGTGGCCACACCCTTAAATTTAAATATTAATCAACTAAACGGATGAGTTATAAAAAAATTCACCCCCCTCACAGTTGTTATGAAGGGCAAAATTAGCTGTATAGACCAAAGCCACAGAGAGAACCAGGCTGTAAACATGTTTTTTTCTGCTGTAAAGTTGGTAATTTTAACATGAGGGAGATACAGATTTGACTCACTTCTGCAGCCAGGCCAAGCGGCCAGTTAATGAATTGCAGTTTAACTCACTTCCGTGTTGGTTTCAAGAGAGAGACAGGGAGGTTGCCGCTTGATTAGAACGTGGAAACAACCAGCCTGATGTTAGTTATGATGTTAGACTCAGACTAGACCATAATCGATGAGGTTCCACTGCATTCATGTATTACCCAGCAAACAGGGGACGTCCCCCGGACGTTTCGAACGTCCCCTTAGGTCCGCATTAGGTCCGCTTTGTAACGTTCCCGAGCGGACGTTCGGAGGACGTCCGCATTTGGTCCGCTTTGTAACGTTCCCGAGCGGACCCTCGGGGGACGTCCTCATTTGGTCCGCTTTGTAACGTTCCCGAGCGGACCCTCGGGGGACGTCCGCATTTGGTCCGCTTTGTAACGTTCCCGAGCGGACCTTCGGGGGACGTCCGCATCTGGTCCGCTTTGTAACGTTCCCGAGCGGACCTTCGGGCGACGTCCTCATTTGGTCCGCTTTGTAACGTTCCCGAGCGGACCCTCGGGGGACGTCCGCATTTGGTCCGCTTTGTAACGTTCCTGAGCGGACCTTCGGGGGACGTCCGCATCTGGTCCGCTTTGTAACGTTCCCGAGCGGACCTTCGGGGGACGTCTGCATCTGGTCCGCTTTGTAACGTTCGCTGATGGACGTTCTGAGGACATTTGTCCGTGCCAGTTTGCGAACGTCTCCCTCACATGCCATTTCCATGACAACACAATCCAGTCGCCCATGCCTTTGTTTGATTTGTATCATTAGACCGGACATCTTGCAACTCAGACAAATTAATGATTAAACTAAAATAAAAACCCATATTGGATTTAAAAGGGGATTTTTTTTTATCCATTAAATTAACTGTGATAATGGATTTTTATCTAAAAAACATGTTTTTTGTTTTGCAGATTGACGTTATAGTTTATTAACTGAAAATAAACTATAGTAAAAATATTTAAATTAATTATAAAATTAAGTTAATGTTAAAAATGTTAGTGTTTTAATTGTAATGTTAAGATAATAACTTTCATGTTACTTATAACTTCTATCACTAATTAAAGATGTAATCAAATCACGAGTCTGTTTTCAGCCAATATAATTTAAACATCAAAAACATGAGAATTGATTCAATTGAATAGCCTACAATTTATTATTCCGCATGAAGAAAATAAGGTTGAATCTTAGGAGCTCTAAAATAATGCATCGACTTCACATGATGAATGCAGCCAAGGAAAATGCGAAGAATGGAAAAGCACATGCTGGAAAGAAAGTGGAAAATAACACAGGTAAGACAAATGTATCCTAATTTAGGCTACCTGTAAAAATGTTGGTCAGGGCGATCGAAGGACTGGTTTTATTCAAAATAAGTTATTTTAGGAAAAATATTATTCTAATTATTGCACTTAAGACTGATTGCACATTGCATTTCAAATAACAAAAAAAGTGTCATATAGCTATACACTATAATTTTGGCAGAATATAACACACCAGCAAGTTACGATCAAATGCACCTAAGCGAGTGACGTCATTCATTATGCCACGCAGCATGTATCCATGTATCCATGGCAACGCTCAGCTGCGTAGTGACAGTTAACGGTCCTCCTCAGACGCGGCCTTGTGTTTTCCCTTTCGTCTGTCTAAAAGGTATTTTTAATTTTTAGATTAGTATACATTAGTTATCGTAACCACTATACATCAATACATATTATGATAATTTGACTTTTTAAAACGTTTGCTGAAGTTGTCCGCCGTGTACCACTGCTAACCGTTAAGTTATGCTAACACTGACGTTACGAAACTAACGTTAGCTGCTAAATGTTGCTGAAATGAGACGACGTTATATTTCACATATTCATATATAGACATATAAAATCATAACACTACTGAATGTGTTAATTTTGTTGTTTTAGATGCCAGGGGAAGAATTGCCAACGGACTAACCCCACACTAACCCCACAGCTGACCGACCGAGACACACACACAGCTGCCAGCGCGTTTGAAGACACACACACGGAAAGAGCACAACACCTTTACAATTGTTCAAATAAATACTTTGTTCCTTATACCGTGTCTGTTTTCTTTGGTTAGCCAGAAGTAAAATG
Source organism: Abramis brama (assembly GCA_022829085.1). Classification (NCBI taxonomy): domain Eukaryota; kingdom Metazoa; phylum Chordata; class Actinopteri; order Cypriniformes; family Leuciscidae; genus Abramis; species Abramis brama. Next base: position 60,011,427 of record CM040766.1, on the reverse strand, counting down.
AAATAAAATGATAAACGGATGTTAAAAGGACTTTTAATGAACGTTCTGTAAAGGTCCCCGAATGTTTTCCAAACGTCCCACGAAGGTCCCTCGGGACGTCGCACGGCGGTCCTGCAAACGTCCTGCGAAAGTCCCCCGCGACGTCCTGCTAACGTTTAAAGAACCCTACACGAAGACGTCCAGGGGACGTTCGCATAGGACGTTCAGGGACGTTCTAGGGACGTCTTTTTGTTAGCTGGGTAGGCTGTTTTGGAAATTCAACTATTTGGGTGTACAAAGGTCTTAACACAATTTCTACAACAATTATAGCCAGACATTAATACCCACTGGCTTTAACCGAGGACCTCGGCCAATGTTTCATATTCGCGTCGTGCCTAACAACGCCCTTCAGCCGTAACTTATTCAGATACAGCACTAGCCTGTATCTGTCCGCTGTTTAACTGTTACGTGTCTTTTGGTTATTTTAAGTTTGTGTACAAAAAGAATCACAATGCTGATTTTCATTTCCAGTAACAACTTCTGGATGAGACCGAGAAAGCGAGTGTACCTGCATTTACAGTAGGCTAGATATTTCCTTCAGGTCAGTCCTATATTCATAATAAAAAATCCGTTTGAATGTCCGGTGTGATATCTTGTACTTTTAACAGTTAATGGGGTTGTCCGTGCCTATAGTCATGTCAAATGCGTCTTTCTTCTCCGTGATCACAAGTTTGAGTCATTTCAAAAGTCTTCTCTACTGACTGACTGACTCACTCATTACTGTCTTAATCATTAAGACAGTCTTTGTCTCCATCTAATGGAGAAATAATGTAACTTCTTCTGTTGCTTTATGGTCAGGGACTATTTTTTTTTTCTCCAGCGGAAGGAATTGGCTTTTAGTGATTCATTTTACTTCATGAAAGTTGCATAGACACATATGTTTCGGGATTAATATTTGTATTGCGTGGTAACCGTTTTATAAAAGCAATAAGGTACTCTAGGCTAGTGCTGTATCTGAATAAGTCACGGCTGAAGGGCGTTGTTAGGCACGACGCGAATATGAAACATTGGCCGAGGTCCTCGGTTAAAGCCAGTGGGTATTAATGTCTGGCTATAATTGTTGTAGAAATTGTGTTAAGACCTTTGTACACCCAAATAGTTGAATTTCCAAAACAGCCTAATACATGAATGAACCTCATCGTCGATTATGGTCTAGTCTGAGTCTAACATCATAACTAACATGGTCAGGCTGGTTGTTTCCACGTTCTAATGCTGCAGCAGCTTCCCGCAAAAGCTCCCTAACAGATTTCGCCATATCTCGTCGTCTTGATTACAATATAATCACATTTAAATAATTTCGTTTCACACATTCAACTCATGCACACGGACGTCGATGACTTCGCTTTACAGAAGGCGTGTCTCTAGCGCCGTTACTAGAATAAGCCACACCCACTCATTAACATAGAATTTGCATGCAGGTTGTCTTTGAAAATGAAAACGAAAATGAAAACTGTGAAATAAAAGAGGAATTAAAATGAAAACGAAAATTTACATTTGTATTTGAATTGTGTCACTATTATTGCGTGAGCGTTACTAAAGAGCATTGTAAAAACTGTATTTGTAGTTTCTTTTTCACGTTTGGCTTTTCATTTTAATATTGGCAGTCTTGCCTCGAGACTGTAGTGAAAATGAAATGTGAAATCACCAATTGCATTTTATTTTTCAATTTGACAGGGATAATGCTGTGAAAATTAAATCATTTAATTTCATTCTCAATTTTGTCACATATTTTGCGTACTGTTTTCTGTAATGAAATCGTTAATCTGGTTTTAATTTTCATTTTAATCATTTAATTTATTTATTTAAATTTGGCAGAAAATGGCTTCCATACATTACGGCATGTCTTCTATGTATGACGTTCTCAATATAATTCATAATCCCATGTTTATAATCAACAACGCATTGTGGTTATTGTGTTATTGTGTTACAAACGGTGTGCGGACAGAACAGAGGGCGGGGTGAGCAAAGCTCATTATCATTTAAAGACGTATGCACTCAAACGGCGTGCTGAAAACAGAGCTGTTTTTGACCAGGGCCCGGTTTCCCAAAGCGTTCTTATCTCTAAGTAGTTCTTAACCTATTCCTTAACCTCTCTCTTAACCTTATGGGACGGTTCCCGAAACGTTCGTACGCTAAGTATATCTTTTGTAAGTCACACTTTCGTAAGGTTGGTCTGGACCACTCTTAGCTTTACCTTATCACTGTTGCAGGTCTAAATGAATATAATTCTGAAGTTTTAATACACCCAGACAGTATTAAATTAGGCTAATTCAAGTGTTTTCATGCAAAGAATAAAATTGTCATTACACTGATTGTTGTTAGATTTTTAATTATATTATTATACAATATTATTAATTTAATTAAAACGCTCTTTTAAAGGCCAGTGAAAGCATAGGCTACTGTCAGTTAAGTCCTATTCGGACGCTAATATTGTTTCTCATGGGCTCGTCCGGTATTTTAAACATTTACAGGGGTAAGTCGGTGATTTTAGTGCCGTCCGAATCCATAATATCAGTGTTTTTCTCACCCAATCCGCGTAAAAATCCCTGGCCAAATTAGTACCTTCTGTTTTTTGACAAACAGGTCGTGTGGTAATTTAATTGCCGTCTGAATCCACATATCCGAGTTTACAAGAGATTCAAAATTCACGGTTTAAATCCTTTTTGATCACTGCCGAGCACCGTACGCAAGATGTAAACTTTTATTACTGAAATGCTGGAAAGTATTTACACAAGAACAATATTTCATCGCAGCTCCACCTCAGCGAACAAAAATGGGAAAGAAAAGGCGGCACGTAAATTTTTGAAAAGGTTATTGTGGCAGCAATATATGTTACAATTTTAAAATATGTAGGCTAGGCTATATAGGCTATTATAGTTTGGATTATTTTTTTATAATATCCAATAATCATAATAAATTGCAATTTCAACTATTTCTGAAGTGCTTCTTTTATAAAGATGACCGCTTTTTCACATAAACAGCCCCTGCACGAGAGAATAATTGATTCTCGAGCCATCGATATCAAACAATTCAGCACCATTGCCACGGACAGCGCCGGGTCACGTCGCACGTAAGAAGGTATATCTTAAGCAGCTTTCTAAGGTATAGTTCGGGGAACACACTTAGGAAAATAAACAAATTTGGTAAGATATATCTTTCGAGTCTTCTTAGCAGGCTAAGAGTGAGCGTTATCGGGAAACCGGGCCCAGGTAAAATGAGTGTTTTCTTACAATACTAATGAGAATTTTTAATTAAAGTATATTACAAACTTTTAATTTAGACCCTAAAGAATCATATTAGCTTGTACAAAAATGGCATTATATGACCCCTTTAATGCTGTAACAAAACTGTGTGTTGTTCCATTTGTTCCTTTCTAAATAACTAATAATAATAATAATTGTATTGTCAGTCATTGTATTTAGTCTTGGCCAAAAGCTTACAACTCAAAAATGTGTAATGGTAAAAACTACGACAAATCTTTCATATTTGCATAGTGTCTTATCTGACTGTCATGTGGTGCAGCGGTTTGAACACTGGGAACAGTTTTGTAATGTCTCGTCTCCAGGGTTTGAAAATTAACTTTTCACTCACCAGACAATTTGGCTACTAAATGTTTAAGTTACGGCCATTCAGAACTTCTACAGTGTCATTGCATTGTAAAACTGTTAAGAAGTGTCAGTAATAGGCCCTACTGACTAAGCACAACACGATTCCTCACATGTGGATAACAAAATAGACGAGATATATTAATATAAAACATAATAAAGTCAGTTGGTATTTGGCCTGGTCGTATTATTCCAACGTGCAGGTTACGTTTTTTTAACACCTAAATAAAACATCCCAAAAAGTTGAGGTTTGATCCGTTTCATGTTTGTGTTAAAACACATTTGTTTTGTGGCTACCAAGCGTGCTGCACAAGCCATGAAAAGTGAAGCCAAAACGTCTTGATCGCCCCCCGGTGACTGGTCCTAGTATAGGTCATAAGTCCCGCCTCCCCGTGTTATTCAATGGGACGTGAGACCAACTAAACAATTAAATTACACTTCAAATATCTTTTTTCCAAAGGTGGTTTCTTTCATTTGCTGTCGTTTTTATCACGCTGATGTAAGTTCAAGTGTCTGTTTCAAAAATAAGTTGGTTTTTAGTTAGTTACGTGATGCGGTGGTGTAACGTCATGATTGACAGCTGTGATTGACAGGTTCTCGAGCGAAGTAGTCACTGAAGCACCAACGGACATTTTTTTCGGGATCTTCGGAGGACTGAGGAGATTGTATTTACTTTATTTTAACAAGCCTCTTGTCGTACTGCAATCAATTTTTTAAAAAGTGTGCAGAATCCACTCTCCCTGAGTGCATTCTGCGAGAGTGAGGGCGGAGCGTTGATTTCGCGGCTTTACTTCCTGCTCACTACTGCGCAGGTCTGGTCCCGAGATCGCTACTGCGCAGACTCAAGTTCCAAGATGTCAGCGCCATATCGGGACTCTGGCGGCTTCAGTTCTCATCAATGGAAGAGAGCGAAGGGGCGTCGTCCATCTTTTTTTACAGTCTATGGTGGCTACTTAAACATACGAGAGTAGTTTTTTTCCCCACGTTTTTAAAAAAGAAAATCTCAAATCTGTGACCCTGGTCTTTATTCGGAATATGTTCTATAAAAATAAAAAGCATTTGATTTATCATTTGCGATGTCCGTTTGAGCATTTGATTTATAATTTGAGCATTTGATTTATAATTTGAGCATTTGATTATTTAATTATGACAGGTTTATAGCCTACTAGGTTGATAATGAAAATTAAAAATCAAATACAAGTGCATTTTAATTTGTTTTTTGATATAGTTCATGCTTTCCCGAATGAGAAAATAAAATTGCATTTGTGCATTTGTTTTATCATTTGAGCAGCCATACTGGGAGTTTGATTTATTATTTAATAATTTGAGCATTTGAATTTTTATGTGAATTTTGTTAGGAAAAAACTTCCAAAGCACAGATCCGATCCTTTGACTATATCCGATTTTTTGCCCCACCTGTTTACATTAACTTTAGACAGGACTGGTATTCGATATCTGGGTTTACATTAATTCCCACCCAAAATTATTTTCGGTGATCGTTTTATGCACATGGTAGATCCTGGCCGTGCTATTAAAATTATTTATATAATTCAAAATCCGCAAAATCTGACGAAAAAGATATATAGTCCCGAAGTACTTTTTGTTTATAGCCTATAGCTCAGATCTAGAATTCTGAAGTGAAATGAAGCAGAGAGAGAGAGAGAGAGAGAGAGAGAGAGAGAGAGAGATAGGCCACATCCACACATATCCAATGTTTTTTTTCTCTTGTTCTAAAAATAAATTCCGTAAACATGGCGTCATCTCAATAAATATCTGCATACACACGAAACCACTGAAAACGATGTAGTCTGCATGCCAGACCAGTATGTGGCGCTGTAATTCTGCCACAGAGATAGGCCTACACTAAAAACAGAGAAGTAGACCTTGCGCGCTGTATACAATAGTATTAGGCTCAGTAGCTTCTTTTCTTTTTTCTTTTCACCAAGAACTTTATTGAACAATATGAACAATAGGCCTGGTACAAAATAGGGATGAGTTACGATATATTCGATTAGTTAGCAGATGCATAAAGCTTGCCACAAAGAACCGGCAAAAGTAATAACTTTTATTTTGACTTTATGCTCAAAAAAACATTCATTATTATTTTCAATGTTGAAAACAGTTGTGTACAATTTTTTTTCAAAATTCTTTGATGAATAGGAAGTTCAAAAGAACAGCATTCATTTAAAATAGAATATTTTCTAACATTATAAATGTCTTTACTGTAAAAGTATTGATTTATTTTATTTCTTTCACCCAAAAATAAAATGAAAATTCTTACTGACCACAAACTTTTGAACGTTAGTTTAATGTTACAAAAGCTTTCCATTTCAGATAAATGCTGTTCTTTTGAACTTTCTATTCATCATAGCATCATGAAATAAAAATGTCAAAAACTGTTTTCAACATTGATGTTATTATTTATTTGATAAATGATTTTGATTTACTCATAAATGTTTCTTGAGGATCAAATCATCATATTAGAATGATTTGTGAAGGATCATGTGACACTGAAGACTGGAGTAATGATGCTGAAAATTCAGCTTTGATCACAGGAATACATTACACTTTACTATATATTCACATAGAAAACAGCAGTTTTAAATTGTAAACAGTTATTTTAAATTGTAATAATATTTCACAATATAACTGGTTTTGTTTGTATTTTTAATCAAATAAATGCAGCCTTGGTGAGCAGAAGAGACTTCTTTTAAAAACATTAAAAATCTTACCGATCTAAAACTTTTGACCGGTAGTGTAGATGAAATTAAAAAATAACATTATTTAAACAAAAATATGAAACTAAATACGTTTTCTTTAAAGGCTACAACACGTAGGCCTACAGTACAGAGAAATTCAATGTCGAAGTGGAATTTGAGCGAATCATCAAATATTTATTATTGCTTGAAATGTCCATCCCTACAAAATACAAAATGTCTTAATCAGACAACAGACAAGCATCATAGCATAAGAAAGAAAATATAAATAAAGAAGTAAAATAAAGAAATAAAATAAAAACATTCAAGTAAATAATAAATAAAGAGATAAAGAAGCTCAGTACGTTCTGCAGCACAAACACAAGCATGTAGTCCGCAGTTGTTGTTGCTGTTAAGTGACTTAGCGGCGTCTGACTAGGGTCGACACGTGGGGTGATGACATCATCGTTTCACAACATATACGGATTGGCTGTACACACGAAAACGCAAGGGTGTCGTTTTCAGATTTCTCCACTCTGGGACCCAGTTTAAAAGAATAGCGGTTTCAGTCTCCCGAAACACCGGATCCGTCTGGACAAAACGCCGATACGATACAAAATATAAACATGAATATCGTAAACATGTCTCCGTGTGGACAGGGCCTGAGTGAGTAACCTACAGTGGGCAACTGATGTTGAAAAGACATCAAATTGACGTCAAAACCAATCCATGACATTGATTTGATGTAAAACTGAATGTCAAACATTTCAACCTGCATATCCATAAACCAATTTCAGTGTGGGTATTAACTTTCTCTATTCACCTAATTACCACTGGAAGACATTGCCTTTCAAACTGACCTTAAAATGATGCAGTATCTTGATCAAGTCTTGACTAACTTTTGACTTAAAATTGATATCAAGGTGCCCACTGGGTAAAAAAGCTTGTTGGTTTAATTAATTACAGCGAAGTTAAGTTAAGATATGCGTGTTTAGACGGAGCTCGGATGTACTATCGCATCTGTAAAAATGTGTAAATCTGTAAATGTGGAAGTGGCTCAGATCGAACGTGAAAAAATTGGATCTCGTGTGGATTTTTGTGTTTACACATGTGCAACAAATTCCGAACTGTGTCAGATGTGAGTAAAATATCGCATTTTTTGTGCCAGTGTAAACGATATTGAGAATGACAGATTTTTGATGATGCAAAAGACTTATGCTGTGAGAAGTGAATATGAAAGGCTGAGCTGCAGCATCTCAGTAAAATAATAATGTGGTTATAAGGTGTGTACAATTTAAACTACATTATTAAATAAGTGCACTAACAGCAGCTGCTCTTCTTTTTCTCTCTTCCCTCTCTCTTCATTCGTCCTTGATGAATAAAATTATTGATTTCTTACATTTTAAATCCATGTTTTTGGCGGTTAGTGCAGTTTACAGCACAACAGCTCCGTGTCATCTCTGTTTCTGCATTCATAAGCCACATGTTCACACAAAACATGACAACATGAAAGCACACAGCCAGTGTAAAACACAAGCTTTTACACAGCACAACACAAAATACGACATGAAAGCACGCGGCCAATGTAAACACAAACCGCGTGCTACACAAAACACAACAACACACACGGACAGAAGAGCATACGGTCCGAGCGAACTCGAAACACACGAAAAGACAGAGCGCACGAGAAAAAGCGAAAGCACATCCTGTGCGCTCACAACAGAATACAAACACCCAGAGCATGAATGTCCGAATCCCGACACAGAACCGAAGCCAAACTAGACCGAAGTGCCGGGATCCAAACATGGATTACCATGATGATAAATAGTGTACACTTTAAATCAGTGGCTCCAGACTAACTTTTCCACTGGTTGCACTGGTGCTACCAACTCTCTCAGTTAGTCGCACCAGCACATGATTTGGTCACAATCTTTTTTTGTTGCTACCACATAGAATTAGTCAGTGCATGCTGATGAATAGTTGTCTTAATCTGCATAACCTAGTTTTGGACTGATGTAAAAAGACTGACAGTGACACGAAACCTCATATTGGAAAAATGTTTTAATCTTTTAACTACCAAAAGAAAACCATAAAAAAAATCCTAATTTAAGCGTTTCATCATCAGCGCGCCATGACTGACAGTGTGTACATAACTGATAATAGGGACTTTAAGCAGAAGCTGCTGATACAACGGCAACTGCATCCTGTTGCACACGCACAAATTTCGACCGTTTTACAACTATATCGGTACTGAAGCTGCAAACGTGCGCAAGTATTCACACACAAGTATTTACATAATAACTGAAAGAAAGATTATACCATCATATTTTTGGGCTAATTTATTTTAGTGTTATATAATACACCATACACTGTTAGATCTTACAAGGCTTTTTAACAGTAAAATATTGGCAACTCTGTTGCCAGTAATTTACTGTTAATTGTGTAAAAAAATATATTAAAACTCGAGTTAAAGGGTTAGTTGACCCAAAAATGATAATTCTGTCAGTAATTACTTACCCTCATGTTGTTCCAACCCCGTAAGACTTAAAATTAAAGTGACGAGAATAGTTTTTGTGCGCAAAAAATAAATAAAAAAATAACGACTTTATTCCACTATTCATTTCCTTCTCTCTGGGCCTTGAGTTTTTTCACGTAGTATAACTGCGCATCGCTTCTGTGTTGTACGTCACACGCATCACACACATGACCAGCGTTGGCCAATAGTGAGCCTACGTGTGACGTACAACACAGAAGCGCTGCGCTAAAATACTATGTGAAAAAACTCGAGGCCCAGAGAGAAGGAAATGAATAGTGGAATAAAGTCGTTATTTTTTATTTATTTTTTTTGCGCACAAAAGTATTCTCGTCGCTTTATAAACTTAAGATTGAGCCACTGTAGTCACTAGGACTATATTAACGATGTCTTTAATACATTTTCTGGGCCAGCAAGTTATAATGCCTTAGAAGCCTATGGAGGAGTGATCCAGCTCTCAGATTTAATAAAAAATATCTTAATTTGTGTTCCGAAGATGAACGAAGGTCTTACGGGGTTGGAACAACATGTGGGTGAGTAATTACTGACAAAATTTTCATTTTTAGGTGAACTAACCCTTTAACTAATATTTCACTTGCAGAAACCGACTGCCTTAAATTGACCAACTGTCGTTTAAATGTATTAACCTGTTAACCCGCACCGGCCCGTGGGCGGGCCGTAGGGCGTGGCTATAACTTTATTCAATTTTTTTAATAACAAATATTCAACTGAGTATCATAAACTATACATCATTTGAAAGCTAAAACACTCAAGAATCATGTTATGAACTTGTTTGTGCAATCAGTACACCAGAGAGGAAAGAGTTAAATGAAATGTTGAAGGACTGGTAATGTAAAAATTACTACAATGAACGCAATACTTATCTTTCGTCTACTATGGTTCACATCAGTTCGGACGAATCCAAGAAACACCAGCATTCATTTCAATGTAAGGGTCTACTCTTCAAAATGCATCCCACTTTTTAATCCAAAACAACAACAAAATAGGGAAAAACATGAAATATCCTCCTTTGTTTGCATACAGCGTTTTCGAGATAGAGATCGCATCATGTTCATTTTCAAAAAAAGATCGATTCTAATCCTTATTCCAAGACTCAAAAGCCATCTCACCCCTGTACTTTGGACTCTTCCGGATCAAATGAGACAATCCACTTCTCTCTCCTTCAATCACAGGCTTTGTTACTGACCAAAACAGTGAGGGAGCGTCTCACTGGCTCTGCGCGCTGTCAATCTTGCACCTGGGTTTTCGACTGGATAAAAGCATGGATAAACACATCCAATGGCTAGCCAGCACAGTTTTGATTGATGGGAGTATTAGCCAACTAAAACACGATTGCAGTGATTGACAGTTCTCAAGCAGATTTGTCAAAAACAAGTGCGCAACGCTCGAGTGTTCCCTTTCAAGGCGGTCACTTCGACATTACGTCACTGACGTATATGGGAACTCCTTCCTTCTCCATTTCACTGAAATCTTATAGGCTAACGCCAGCTGGAGACAGCTGGCCAATTGACGCGAACATGCAAATGCTGACCGACCGCGGGCAGTATAAATAGCGTGGGCGCGACAATTACGTCAGACTCTTTTTCTTCACGCTAGAAGTCTTATCTGAAGTCATCGTGGAAGTTGCAATAGAGGTTACTCACCATGTACCCTCCCCGCATCCGATGGCTGCTACTAACGTTACATGCCAGATATGTGCGGGTCCTATTGACTCGCTCTACCCTAACAAGGATCAACCGAGGCCGCACTCTAGGACGACAGGCACGTGCCGGACAGTGCGCGCCCTCAGGGGAATAAACCCGGGCATCAGCGGGGATGAGGCCCACTGCCGCCAGCAGGCCGCTGGTGGGCCCTCTCCCGCCCAACGACGATACTTTAGCCCGGTATCTCAGCAGCAGCCAACGAGCGCGTTGTACAACCCGCTCGCCTGCACCCAAACACTGTTTCTATAGCAACTCAAGTCTTCCTAGCCAGTCTAGGGAAACGACGGTGTTCAAGTCCCGCTGCGGCCGGACTTCCACCAAAACTTCTAAAGAACAGGCTACTTCACGAAAGACTCCGTCTTCCACAACGTCCTAAAAGTGGTAACGTTAGTCGTGCGCAAGACGCACGTCTAGAGAGACGAGGCAAAGGCATGGCCGAGTCTAAGGGAAGTGTGGATGTTATGAGTCTCTAGACGCCCCGCTCTGACAATGGAAAGTGCACAGCCGCAATCCGGTGAGTGTTTACCCCCCTTCTAGTCAGTCTTGACTACAGGGTTGCGCAGTCGTTACCGCTTATGCTGTTGACGCTGGGCCTACGTAACATTACATATTTATGTGCTTAGCTTATGTTGTCAGGCTGCCCTGTATCTTTCAGTGCAACTGGCCATGCAACTACGTATTCACAGTTGTCGTCGCTACGCCACTGACGCTGTGTTTATGTACACACTGCACACTGATATGTGTTATAATTTTGCCGTTGTATATTGCCCTGTATCCTTCAGTGCAATGGCTATTCTGATTATTACGCAGTGCGTATTCACAGTTGTTGCGCGATGCAACTGACGCTGTGTTATGGACACACCGCACACTGATGTGTTATGATTTGTGCCGTATATTGCCCTGTATCCTTCAGTGCAACTGGCCATTCAACTACGTATTCACAGTTGTTGTCGCTACGCCACTGACGCTGTGTTTATGTACACACTGCACACTGATATGTGTTATGATTTGTGCCGTTATATATTGCCCTGTATCCTTCAGTGCAAATGGCTATTCTGATTACCGCATGTTCACAGTTGTTGTGCAACGCAAATGACGCTGTGTTTATGTACACACTACACACTGATGTGTTATAATTTTGCCGTTGTATATTGCCCTGTATCCTTCAGTGCAATGGCTATTCTGATTACTACGCAGTGCGTATTCACAGTTGTTGTCGCTACGCCACTGACGCTGTGTTTATGTACACACTGCACACTAATATGTGCTATATTTGTGCCGTTATATATTGCCCTGTATCCTTCAGTGCAACTGGCCATTCTGATTCAACTATGTATTCACAGTTGTTGTGCGATGCCACAGACGCTGTGTCTATGTACACTATGTGTGTGTTATGCTTATGCCACGATATTGCCCTGTATCCTTCAGTGCAACTGGCTATTCTGATTACTACGTAATCACAGTTGTTGTGTGATGCAACTGACACTGTGTTACGTACACACTACACACTGTTATGTGTTAGGATTTATGCCACTATATAATGTTGCCGTTGTATATTGCCCTGTATCCTTCAGTGCAATGGCTATTCTGATTACTACGCAGTGCGTATTCACAGTTGTTGCGTCATGCAACTGACGCTGTGTTTACGTACACACTGACATGTGTTATGAATTTTGCCGTTGTATATTGTATATATACTACGTATTCACAGTTGTTGCGCTATGCAACTGGTGCTGCGTTACGTACACACCGCACTCTGTTATGTGCTATGATCTATGCCATTGTATATTGCCCTGTGTCATTCAGTGCAAATGGCTATTCTGATTACTATGCAGTGCGTATTCACAGTTGTCGTGCGATGCAACTGACGCTATGTTTACGTACACACTACACACTGATATGTGTTATGAATTTTGCCGTTATATATTGCCCTGTATCCTTCAGTGCAAATGGCTATTCTGATTGCTGTGTATTCACAGTTGCTGTGCAATGCCACTGACGCTGTGTTATGTACATTGATATGTGTCTATGATTTATGCCGTTATATATTGCCCTGTATCCTCAGTGCAACCGGCTATTCTGGTTACTACGTATTCACAGTCGTTGTCACTGTGCATAGTCACAGTTTGTTGCTACGGCGACTTGCGCTGCATCTGTGTACACACTGAAGCGTTATGCTGTTATGTTGCCCTTCAACGTAACCAACCATTGCGTTTGAACTGCGCATATTCATGCAGTTTCAGTCGCTTCGACGACTTGCGCTGCATTATACACACAGATGTTTTAAAAGTGCACACTGATGTGTTATGCTGTAATGTTGCCCTCTATCCTTCAGTGCAACAACCAGCTGTCCTATCTAACTGCATATTCACAGTTCTGTCGCTACGGCGACTACACTGCACTTATGTACTACAAGGATGTATTTTTGCTATTTTGTTGCCCTGTTTCCTTCAGTGCAAAACTAGCTGTCTTATCTAACCGTGCATATTCACATTTTCTGGATGTATGTACGTACATGGATGCGTTATGCTGTAATGCTGCCCTGTTTCCTTCAGTGCAGCTAGCCATCCTGATCTAACTGTGCATCTCAGTTTCTGTCTCTACACAGTTTCTGTCGCTACGGCGACTACGCTGGATTTATGTACATACATGGATGCGCTATTCTTGCGCACTTGTGTTATGCTGTCATGTTGCCCTGTATCTTAGTGCAACTAGCTATCCCAGTCGAACTGTGCATATTCACAGTCTCTGTCGATATACGGCGACCTGCGCTGCATTTAATTGCACATGGATGTATTCATGCTGCGGTGTTGCCCCGTATCCTTCAGTGCCTATACTGAGCTACTGCATTATTAAGTTGGCGCTACAGCGACCGATGCTGTTACGTACATGTGCTACGCTGTTATGTTGCCCTGTTGCCTTCAGTGCAACTGGCTATTCTGTACTAACTCGTATACTCACAGTTCTAGCTACGGCTACGACTGTGTTTGTGTACTTCTGAGGTTCTATGCTATTATGGGGCTATTATCTAACTGCGTATATTCACAGTTGTTGTCGCTACGGCCACTAGCACTGTGTTTATGTACATTCAGTTATGTGTTAATTTGAACTTCCGTACATCGGCTTTAGAACATCAGCTATGTTCTACAAGGGAGTGTCAGTTTCCTTGTGACCCCCTTACTGGCCTTTCATCCCCGGTTCATGGACCTGAGAGTTATGGGGCTCCCCCATGACAATCCCCCTCAGGAAGGTCCTGCTTCTACAGGTGATCGGCACGATTGGCACCCCAGCCCCAAGCTATGGAACCTTCTTGTGTGTCCGCTGCTGGGTCCATAGTTGAGCAAGACACTTCACACTAATAAGTGCTGAGAGCTTCCTTGAATATGGCCTTCCACCTGCTCTCGCCCCAGCGAAGCACTTTGGAGACCTACGCTCATTCTAAGTGAATGATGTTGCATTGTCTCGGACCTGGTGACTGCAGCGTCACTCTCCATCCGATACCAAGCTGCGTTCCGAAGTCGCTTACACCGTTCAGAGCACAGTTTGATCCCTGCCCGCCTTATCTGCTGAGCCGTCAGCCTCGCATGATGCCGACGCTCAGAGTGCTGTTGGCCCTGTAAGGGCTTTGCGGATGTACGTGGATCACTAGGCAGCAGTCTGACTAGCTGTTTGTGTGCTTGGTGGATGGTACTAGGGACGTGCTGTTTTATACTGAGACTTTCTCCTAAATTCGACGCTTTCAATGTTGGCTTAATGCCTACAGGATTTAGGTATGCTGGCTGTCTTCTCTGAACACATTCGCCAGGGTTTCAAGTTTGGTGCACTGCCTATAGCGTCGTGGGTTTGGTGAGTTTTATTAAGTGTACTCATGAACTGTTACCACCAGCTGTGCAGTGGTCTGCATTATGCAGAGTTACCATTGCTGCTAACTCTGTGTTATGACTTAAGGTTTCACGGCTGTTTCCGCATTACGCAGTAGTTTCTATATACTGTTACTCTGTGTATGGCTATAGGTTATGCAGCTGTCACCGCTATTGCCGTCGACACTGTGTTAATTCTTGTTTTTTAGTGCTTATGGTGTTGTGCTGCCCTGTCCAGTGCAGCCTTCGCTTCATTGCATTGGATATGCAACTTGGTAGGTCGGATCAGATGTTTCTTGGTCTAGTTTTGCCTATCAGTTCGAGTGCTCCTGGCGGTGCTGCTGGCTTAGAACTGTTGTCTCTCGTGGGAGTGTGGCTTTACCCCGTTCAGGGCTTATCTTCACTGCGCTCACGGCGGGATTCTATACAGTTCCCATATACGTCAGTGACGTAATGTCGAAGTGACCGCCTTGAAAGGGAACGTCTCCGGTTACTATCGTAACCTCGGTTCCCTGAGAGGCGGGAACGAGACATTACGTCAGCCGCCATGCTCGCCGTTTGATCAGCTGTGCTAGCGTTCAGTCTTGATTCTGACGTAATTGTCGCGCCCACGCTATTTATACTGCCCGCGGTCGGTCAGCATTTGCATGTTCGCGTCAATTGGCCAGCTGTCTCCAGCTGGCGTTAGCCTATAAGATTTCAGTGAAATGGAGAAGGAAGGAGTTCCCATATACGTCAGTGACGTAATGTCTCGTTCCCGCCTCTCAGGGAACCGAGGTTACGATAGTAACCGGAGACGTTTTCTACATTTTACGCACCGCGCATAGAGGCTACTAAGGCTAGCTGTTGTAGCTGAGCTACACGGAGCTCGTATCAACTCACAGACTTTCTCCAAAGTTATATTTGACATTCTCCATCATGGATCGTCGTCTACAGAAGGGTTTTTGTGCTGTTGAGAGTGTTTTTGGATGCGGGGAGAGCGCGGTGTCAAGTGTCGATTCGGCAGAAGAGGTGATGTTTGTTGATGGACTCGATCCCTTTTTAGATCGGTAAGTTTTAACACATTGTCTTGAATTGTTATGTTTATCAAGTATTGGCAGTTTTTCTGTTTATGTCATGTTTTTGATTATAAAATGACAGCGGACAGTAGGCTAACGTTACACGAGTAGGCGATAGGGCTGTATACATAAAGACAAAATATTTATATCACACACACACATTATATTTATGATGCATTGAATATAACAATAATGGAAAGAAAGGATTACAAGAAGTCAGGTGAAGATGATTATTATAAAATAACAGTGGAGATGACTAGCAATATATGAAACTACAGTTATATGTTTATATGAATGAATGGTGCATTGAATATAACAATAATGGAAGGATACAAGATGTCAGGTGTAAGATATAAGATAATATAGATATAATAAATATATATAAATATAAAAATATAATTATTGCAAAGCATTTATTATGCTGAGCATTATAAGGATAATGTATTTGACAAACAGACATTTGTTATTGTAATATGAAGGAATATTGATGCTGCTATAGTAGAATATCTCTAATATTTGACTCAAACTGAAATCCTCTTTTGTGTGTGTGTTTTCCTTCTGTAAAATAGGCCTTCATCTGAAACAGATGAGGAATGGAATCCGGAGTCCAGTCCTGAGCGGCGAAAGAGTATGAATCAAACACATTGATCAAAATGTCTTCCCACACTTTGTAAATACTGTAAGCGGTTGCTTTTTTTTTTTAGTAATTGGACATTCATTATAATTATCAGTTTATTGTAATTAGTAAATAGTTTCAATTTAAAATGTTCTTTTTTTATATATTTTATTCATCAGTTGTAAAACAATCACTTGAATGGGAATGAATAGGAATAGGAATGAAGTGAGTTATTTCTTTTTTTCACTGTTTTTGCTATTATAATTGTTCAAAATAAAGAGTATTTTGTTAAAATGTTAAAATGTTGTGCTGAAATTATTTATTCTTATGTAGTTTGATGGGCAGAATAGTTCTAAATTGATATACATGTATGTAGTATGTAGTGTTTACTCCTTATGTCATTTGGTAACCAGGTGTCCATTTGGAGTCTCCAAATGGCCTTTTGGAAAAAACGCCTAGGCTTTTATTGAATAAAAGCTTACAGGAACTACATTTTTGGGAGTATCATCCTCAAATTTGAATCAAAACATGGTCAGACATTCAGTTTTATCTTTATGGTGTTTTCAGGCCTTTAACACAAAATTCTGATACATTTTCCCCTTAGTTAATATTATTCAAAGAAATCGCGAGTCACTTTCATGTATTTTTTACCTTATTTTACTCTGTTCCTATGCTACTTTGAGTTATAATGACTCTTGGGTAACAAAGTTTGAAGTGTCTGGTTTAAAAAAATATCAGAGTTATGAATATGGACCATAGGGTTCAAGAGCTACAGACAATTATATTTGGGTAAGTCGTTTTCAGAAAATTCTCAAAAATAGGGGCGCTTGAACTAAAATGTATAATGCACACATAATGGCCCTCATTTATCAAAAGTGCGTACACCAAATTTCCAGCGTACACCTGGCGTACACCCAAAACCACGTTGACTTTGAGATTTATCAATATGGACGTTGGCGTACGGCACACTCAAATCCTACGCCAGCTCAGGAGGTGGTGTACGCACGTTTTGAGTGCGGGAATGCGCAGAAAAACAATTCCTAACACCACAAAACGCACTGACAAACTAAAAGATACGATATATTATGACCCACTGTAAAAAAAAACAACAACATAGTAATTATAAACTTCAGTGTTTATTTTTGTGCAAAATGGACTTCAATGTTTAATTTGTGTGATTTTACCAAAGCATTTGATTTGTAGGCATATGTATTCCTTAAGTTGCGAGCCTGTGCGCTTTACCTGACGTTTCAAGCCTTGTTTATACTTTCTCCTGGCTCCGCAGCGCGAGTCTCCGCAGACTGCGCGCGCACCTCCCCAAACGGACGAGGCGTTTATACTCGACGCGCTCGCCGCTGTACTATTCTTTAAAACGATGGTTAGGCCAGGGTTAGGCCCGGCAGATGTGCACGGACTGGGTTTAGTAATGAAAGGCTTTCAATGACCAAAAAAATAATTCAGACTGACAAAATAATAAAAATGACATTCTTCTTCTTTTAAATAATAATAATAATAATAATAATACAAATAATAATAATAACGACATTCTTCTTCTAAATAACAATAAGCCTCATTAATAATAAAAATCTAGAAATCAATTTTGTTTCTTTCCACTTCCCTGGTTTCGCTTTCTCTTTCTCAAAGAAGTTTCTCTTTAATTTGCCGTCTTCCGTGTGTCCATGGCGTAAAATGAGGGCGTGGGGGGAGCGGAAACTTGAATATATAGGGGCGTGTTATTCTAATGACGATCGTTTTCAGCCGCGGCATTTATCAAGGGCAGGTATTGCGTACACCTGGATTTCAAAGGTACGCACAGCTTCATAAATCAGGCGATGAGAGGAGTGTAAGCATAATCTTACGCCAATATATACGCCCGTTTCTACGC
This sequence comes from Abramis brama, assembly GCA_022829085.1. Taxonomy (NCBI): domain Eukaryota; kingdom Metazoa; phylum Chordata; class Actinopteri; order Cypriniformes; family Leuciscidae; genus Abramis; species Abramis brama. Next base: position 59,993,411 of record CM040766.1, on the reverse strand, counting down.
AAGATTGATAAATGAGGGCCAATGTGAGCAAAGTGTTACTGTGAACTTATTTAATTTGAGAGCACTAAAAAAATATTGTACATAAAAAGTTTTCCGCTGGACCAGCAACTACACAGTCATCAATGTTTCTAGATCTTCTCCTGGACTAAAGCACAGGCTCTACTCTTCGCCACAATGGTGACCCAAAACACTAAATCTTACAGTGTTGCCAGTATATACCTGTTTTATAACTTACAGTTTATTACTGTTAAAATACATTTTGTGGATGTGTCTTTTTATCTTACACTGTTAACCCTTTCAACCCTACAGGAAAATTCACACTACAAAGAGTGAAAAGTAACATTGATGCAGTGTTGCAGTGAGATAATTAAGTGAATGCTTAAGTGATTGTTGAGCATTAGTGATGAACACCTGCTGTTAACAAGCAGAATCACTGAATGAAAAAGGAACACACTAACAGAAAATAGAGAAACACAAGAACTACAACTGACTTCAAGCTATTACACATTATTACACGTATTATTACCCAGTATGACTTTATTTCTGTCATACACCTACAGAAGTTGTTACTGAGATGTTTAATTGAAAATGTTTGGTTTGAAGTCACCATTATAGAGATCAGTGTTTGCTTTAGTTGGGATGCTGACCCTTGAGTTTTTAACATCAGTTTTTCGCTTGCTGCTTGAACTCTGTTTTTGCAAGTCACACATGTGCATACACACATGGTTTGTGAATGCAGTTTGTTATATTGATTATGATGACAAAATAATCATATATCCTGTTCATTCACTAATTTCATTCAGAGTTTAATCCTGTATCAAGTGTTACATTACCACCACTGTGAAACTACAGAAATGAGTTACAATGATAATTATTTTTAACACATCATGCACAACCAAAGAAACAGAGCTACACTGACTTGTGGAAACACAGAGATATCAAAAATCAGCACGTCTCTTAACAATGGTGACAATAATTTATTTATGTATGCAGCACTGCATGCTGGGAGTTTTATTCTATCCTGGAACCCAGCATGCATTGCGACATGAATGTTGATGTCTGTGTGAGTCATGCAGTAGTTCAAAATGTTTTAATGCATTATATGATTTCAATATTCTTCAGAATAACTGATTACAGAAACATTGCTGGATTTCATGTGGTAGATTAACAGATATTTGCCAGATATTAAATAGCCATAAATTCAAAGCTTTTACACAGGATGAGATCAGAGAATCAGACATGTCCATAATGATTATGGCATCATCACAACAGCCAAAAACACCTGATCAACTTCCTCTTGACTTTGTCTTGCCATAACAAATGTGTTTTATAATGTGTCACAGTTACAGCAGCCAGAAAGAAACTAATGTTATAAAGTCAAGGGCCAAGTGACCAACTAAAGCAAATAATGATCTCCATCATGGTGACTAAAAACTTTAATATATTCAATAAAACATCAACAACTAAATATTTGTTAATTCTGAACAAGAACTTTTGTACATGTCTGAAAGAAATAATCAAACTGGTTTGTAAACTGTTTTCACACTCTGTCGCTGGAAGTCAGTTGTAGTTCTTGTGTTTCTCTTTTTTCTGTTCTTGTTTCTCTGTCCTTCAGTGATTCTGCTTATCAGGTGTTCATCAGTGTCTGAATTCACTCACTTCTTTTCATTCACTCTGTCAAGTAGACTATATTAGTGAACTAATGTAGGGAATAGTGATTGAGGGTATAGGGTGTGATTGGGATAACAGCCTCTGAGTGTCAATTTTGAGCACTGTTGATTTACAGTATACACTGGAAAAAAGGCCACTCCAAAAATAAGCAAAAAAAATTTAATACAAGATATTTTTGCTTGTAATAAGCAAAAAAATCTGCCAATGGAACAAGTAAAAATTCTCTTGGTAAAATTTCTTGAAATAAGACATTATATTTAAGACTTACAAGATATGAGTGATCTTGAAATTAGCTGGGAAAACTCATTTTTAGCTATATTTTACTAGTATTGTGTCTCATAATAAGCTTGTCATGCTCAAAAATAGTATTTTCCCCTCAAAAGTAGCATTTTGTTTTGTCATTCTGTTTGTTTTGAGTGTATTTAACTAATGTTTAGTTCTATAATTGTTACACTGTTCTAGATTTACAGTGAGGAAAATAAGTATTTGAACACCCTGCTATTTTGCAAGTTCTCCCACTTAGAAATCATGGAGGGGTCTGAAATTGTCATCGTAGGTGCATGTCCACTGTGAAAGACATAATCTAAAAAAAAAAATCCAGAAATCACAATGTATGATTTTTTAACTATTTATTTGTATGATACAGCTGCAAATAAGTATTTGAACACCTGAGAAAATCAATGTTAATATTCGGTACAGTAGCCTTTGTTTGCAATTACAGAGGTCAAACGTTTCCTGTAGTTTTTCTCCAGGTTTGCACACACTGCAGGAGGGATTTTGGCCCACTCCTCCACACAGATCTTCTCTAGATCAGTCAGGTTTCTGGGCTGTCGCTGAGAAACACGGAGTTTGAGCTCACTCCAAAGATTCTCTATTGGGTTTAGGTCTGGAGACTGGCTAGGCCACGCCAGAACCTTGATATGCTTCTTACAGAGCCACTCCTTGGTTATCCTGGCTGTGTGCTTCGGGTCATTGTCATGTTGGAAGACCCAGCCTCGACCCATCTTCAATGCTCTAACTGAGGGAAGGAGGATGTTCCCCAAAATCTCGCAATACATGGCCCCGGTCATCCTCTCCTTAATACAGTGCAGTCGCCCTGTCCCATGTGCAGAAAAACACCCCCAAAGTATGATGCTACCACCCCCATGCTTCACAGTAGGGATGGTGTTCTTGGGATGGTACTCATCATTCTTCTTCCTCCAAACACGTTTAGTGGAATTATGAGGAAAAGTTCTATTTTGGTCTCATCTGACCACATGACTTTCTCCCATGACTCCTCTGGATCATCCAAATGGTCACTGGCAAACTTAAGACGGGCCTTGACATGTGCTGGTTTAAGCAGGGGAACCTTCCGTGCCATGCATGATTTCAAACCATGACGTCTTAGTGTATTCCCAACAGTAACCTTGGAAACGGTGGTCCCAGCTCTTTTCAGGTCATTGACCAGCTCCTCCTGTGTAGTTCTGGGCTGATTTCTCACCTTTCTTAGGATCATTGAGACTCCACGAGGTGAGATCTTGCATGGAGCCCCAGTCCGAGGGAGATTGACAGTCATGTTTAGCTTCTTCTATTTCTAATGATTGCTCCAACAGTGGACCTTTTTTCACCAAGCTGCTTGGCAATTTCCCCGTAGCCCTTTCCAGCCTTGTGGAGGTGTACAATTTTGTCTCGTGTCTTTGGACAGCTCTTTGGTCTTGGCCATGTTAGTAGTTGGATTCTTACTGATTGTATGGGGTGGACAGGTGTCTTTATGCAGCTAACGACCTCAAACAGGTGCATCTAATTTAGGATAATAAATAGAGTGGAGGTGGACATTTTAAAGGCAGACTAACAGGTCTTTGAGGGTCAGAATTCTAGCTGATAGACAGGTGTTCAAATACTTATTTGCAGCTGTATCATACAAATAAATAGTTAAAAAATCATATATTGTGATTTCTGGATTTTTTTTTTTAAGATTATGTCTCTCACAGTGGACATGCACCTACGATGACAATTTCAGACCCCTCCATGATTTCCAAGTGGGAGAACTTGCAAAATAGCAGGGTGTTCAAATACTTATTTTCCTCACTGTAAGTCACCACCAACTTGAAATAAGATTGGAAACTGCCATTTTTGAGACAAAATGTCTTGAAGTTAGCATTCCTGACTCGTATTAGACAGTGCTCTTTTGCCATAATAAGCCATAATTTACCATCCTGTCATCATCTCAAGTGTATTTACTAGGGATGCCACAATTCTCAATATAATATTGAACCGTTCGGTACGACATCCACGGTTCAATACGCACTTGTGAATTGCGGTATTTTCGGTTTTACGTTTAAATAATTTATGTGCGTTTTATTTCTCTCCGAATTGACTGTTTGTGTGTGCCTGTAAGTCTACAAGCTGATAAGGAAATTCCCCGTGAGTAAATATTCAATCACTATGCTCTAAATTTAGGGGGCGCTTAACCATCATTCCACACTTTAACATGGCGAGCGGCGGTGAAGTGAGGCTACAGTACGAGGAAGCGCCGGCGTCTTTCAAATCCGTGGTGTGGGGACATTTCGGTTTTGCCGTTGAGTATAGTGCCGAGGAAGAAAAACCGGTAAACAATAAAAATAACTGTGTGCAAGCATTGTTTTACACGTGTAGCCTACTCAAACGGAAACACTTCCAACATGACTGCACATCTGCGGCGCCATCACCCAGCAATATCACTGTCTGAAGGCACAAATGTTTATTTGAAATGGTCAATTTAAAGGGGTCGCACACCGGACGCACAGCGCCACGTCTTTTAAATTCGAACACATTATTCTCTATGAGTGTACGTAGCGCTACACACACCGTCGGCGCCTTTCGGCGTCTGTCCGCGGCGCCCAGCAACGGCTCAGGACCGTGTTCAAAATCCTGCCGCGCCACAGAGCGCCATCTATATAGTTTTACATTAAATGTACATTTATTTGTCTCAAATCGTCGTTAATGTATATACTGACTTCACCCTGTGCTGCAATATACATTTAGTTTTACATTCATTCACAGAAATCAGCTGCTTGAATGAAAATTGCTGATGTTATCTTATCGGATTTTCAGGTGATATTGTCAATTCATTCAGTTAAACGGACGCTCTGAGGTAAAGAGATGTCAGTGTTAATTGTTTATTATACAATACACTAAGAACTAGTGGACTTTGCTTAGCTTTTAAGTAAAATAAAGGAGTATTGCAATAAATCGTTTTTATTTTTTTCTCCTTAACCTATAACGTTACTGTTCCTATTGCCTAAGCACAGAATAACAAAAAAAAACACTATTATGTGTCAAGCCATCAGAACCGAACCGAACCGAAAACTGTGGTTAAAAAACCGAGGTATGTATTGAACCGTGGGCTAACTGTATTGTTGCATTCCTAGTATTTACCTTATTATAAGCTCAACAAAAGTAATACTGTTCTAGATTCAAGACATTAACTACTGTTTACTAGACAGAAAAAGTGAAAAATAGACTTGCATTTAACCATTTACATTCAAATTAAGGGTTCTGAGCTTACATGACAGCCTGGTCTCATTGTTAATACGTAGGTATTAATACGTAATTTTCAAAGATAGAAAACATACTTTTTTGTACGTTTGGATAGATGCTTAAACGTATAATATGAACATATGCAACGTTTTATTAACAATATAGCATTAAAAGATAGTTTGAGCCACTAATCCAACCCCTAAACCTAACCATTTCTTAAAACTACGTAACGTTAGGCTACAATTATAAAGAAAAACAACAGACATGCACGTTTAATCACAATAATTTATTTAGTGAGAAAATGTCAAAACCGGTACCAAAAGTCGTTCACATGACGATGTGTCGCAGTCCTCTCTGGCAGTATATAATAGTTGTGTATGAGGTAACGTTACAGAGCAGAATTTAAGTTATTAATCCATGAAAACGTTAATCCGGTTTCGGTTCGCTGTTTGCTCTGTGAAGGCGCGCGCGCTTCTCTGTTTCAAATGTAGTACACCAACTTAAACACGGCAGACGGCATGTCGCAATCTGTGACGAAGCATGCGAGAGCCAATGAACGTTTGATATCTCTGCCGTAAAACATGTCGTAACGCTTCGGGCGCAATTTTTGAATTTGAATTCACCACGAGCGCGGGATGCCGGGATTTGACGTTTACGGTCGCTGCTGAGAAATTATGAAGATCACTGGATAAAGGGCTGAATTTGGATCTGTTTCTTGCAAACAACGCATGGATTCTAAAGATTTTGATTACACCAAGCTAATAAAATTGATGTCTTTTGTGAATTTATGTTGTGTTTTAGTGTATTATGGGTCTATTGGAGAAAACGCCTTTTGTGTCTCACGGTAAATAAACCAAATATTACAAAATGGTTAAACGATTAAAGAAGGTATTTTTAAGGTTTTAAAGTGTATTCTTGTTTAACACCATGTAGGCTAATCCTCCGAAACGAGTTTGCAGCAGAAGGCACGAACAGAGCGAAATGTTATTATTTATGAGTAACTTTAGTTTAAAATAAATGCGACTGAAAATTTAATTGACAATTGAATGCAATAGAGTCAAAACATTAATGCCACGATTTTAATATGCATAAGTTAAATAGGAATACGTACAAATTTGTACGCCGGTAAAGTAAATAAATTACGTTTTTGTGCTGTTAATATGTAAATGTTATACGTTTTAGTCAGTATTATACATTTCTGTGTGTATAAAACGTAATAAATGTACGTATGGTAGAACTACACTTTACGTAAAAATACACACATATTCTCATGAGATCACGTTGCACATTGCACTAGTTCCTCAATACACCATTAACCATTGTAACATCATCCTTAAGGATGCACCATACTAAATTAGTGACTGCATCTGCTGAACAGACAATTAGTTATTTAAACTCAATATTTATTGAAAAGTTAAACTTAAAACTAAGCAGAATCTGCACTGAAGTATGCAAACAACACATGCAAACAACATCACAGGATAACGGCATGTTGGCTAATATTGTCGTGCACCCCAAATTAAAGGGTTAGTTCACCCGAAAATTCTGTCAGCAATTACTCTCCCTCATGTTGTTCCAACCCCGTCAGACTTTCGTTCATCTTCGGAACACAAATTAAGATATTTTTGATGAAATCTGAGAGCTGTCTCACTCCTTCATAGGCTTCTAAGTGATTGAAACTTGCCGGCCCAGAATAGTTATTAAAGACATCGTTAAAATAGTCCAAGCGACTACAGTGGCTCAACCATATGGTTATCAAGCGACAAGAATACTTTTTGTGCGCAAAAAACAAACAAAACTAACGACTTTATTCCACTATTCATTTTTTTCTCCGTGGGCCTGAGTGAGTTCATGTGTAACTGCGCAGCGCGTCTGTGTTGCACGTCACCACGTAAGCTCACTATTGGCCGACGCTGGTCATGTGTGTGATGCGTGTGACGTGCAACACAGAAGCGCTGCGCAGTTATACTACGTGAAGTCACTCAACTGCACTGGAAAAAATAACCACTGTACTTTGTGCATTGTGAGTTGTTGTGAGTTGGGCATGTTGACCTGCAGTTTTCAATAAAGCAGATTTGTTGTCCCAATTCAAGTCAAGTCTATTTCTTGAAACAAGACGATTCATCTTTTACAAATAACACAGCAGCTTAAAAACCTTATGACATGTCAGCAAAGCTTGTTTCATCTGAGATATGACTCAAAACAAGATATTCAAGATATATATTCTAAAAACAAGCTCCTTTATCGCACTTAAATCTTGGTCTTTAGGTGATTTTGTCTTATATTAAGTGTGATGAGATATTTTGACTAGAAATTAGAAAAATATACTTGGCAAGATTTTGAGTTTTTGCAGTGTATTCCTGTAGTCTATTTTTGTTTTCTACGGTATCTTACTCTTTTAATGGAAAATGGTATGAAATTGTCTGAATTTGGCCTTTTTTCACAGCAAGGGTTAACAGTGTGCATAACACGAGAATGAACCTCATTGGTTCTTACGGAAGCTCAAACGTGCTCCGTAACACAAGAATAACTCACAAATTCTCACACATCAAGCTAGCATGTCTGAGCGTCCGTTTAACATAACTGATGTGTGCGTTGATGAATTTTGTATGTGAATAAAAGAGTTAATTAAATCTGTTAATCATATAAAGTGATGTCTCTTCAGAAAATTTGAATTTAAGTGGTAGCACTATCAATGGAGGGACAGAAATATCTCAGATTTTATAAAAAATTTCTTCATTTCTGTTCTGAAAATGAAAGAAAGTCTTACAGATTTGGAACGATATGAGGGTGAGAAAATAATGACAGAATTTTCATTTTTTGGTAACTAACCCTTTAAAAAAACAAAACCAATCACACTAGACAGGATTATTGTTATATCACTTAACATACTTGAGTTTGTCCAGATGGTTGAGAGTATCAGAGAGCAGCTTCAGTCCTGATTCTCCTGGGTGATTGTAGCTAAGATCCAGCTCTCTCAGGTGTGAAGGGTTTGAACTCAGAGCTGATGCCAGAGCAGCACAACCTTCCTCTGTCACCAAACACTGAGATAATCTACAACAACAGTAAGTGTCCATGTTAGTGTGCTTCATCTACTGGTGGCCTCTGATTGATTTTAATTAAATCAGTGTTGTAAAATGTGCAAATTATCAGCTACAAATTATCTAAAGGATCTAATTGTAAGTTATAATTTCAAAATAAAGAACTCTATTTTTACCCATAAAATCTAAAAGAATTAACCCTCTGGGGTCGACAGACATACCGGCACCTTTTGATGGATTTTTTCACATAAAACAAAATAAAATACTAATTTATGTAATTTATGGTAATATGGTTATAAAGAAATACATCATTCGAAACTAGGGCTGGGCGATATATCGCATGACATTGTTATGCGCATCTCGTCAGTAAAGCCGGTTCTTTGATTAGTAGTAAATCGCCATCACCTGCTTTCAGATGGAGCAGCATTTACTACACAGAGCCGTAGTTCACTGACAAGCTGAGCCATATTGCATTAATTATCGCAGGCGATACGTCCGTGATAATTATGTGATATGGCTCAGCTTGTCAGTGAACTACGGCTCTGTGTAGTAAATGCCGCTCCATCTGAAAGCAGGTGATGGCGATTTACTACTAATCAAGGAACCGGCTTTACTGACGAGATGCGCAACAATGTCAACAATGATGAGAACAATGTCATGCGATATATCGCCCAGTCCTATTCGAAACTGTAAAAAGTTTAGTTTCATTTGTGTCCACTTGCAATCAAAACAAAACAGGATGTTTTCTGCCATCTATGTGAACTTTTTTTTCTGCAGTGCATCTAAAAAGGAAATATTTGTCTCACAGACAAGAGTAATATATCTGCAGATATAGTAAGTGTCTACTTTTAAATTATCCTATTCAAAATGAAAACAAATATTCTCTGTTTATATAATCTATATAAGAGAGAGAGATGTACCTGTCTCTCGTGTCAGCTTCCTGCAAATGTGAACATGCCTACAGCGCACGCTATTCATATGGTAATGATCTGAGGCAATTCATGCAGAGTCAACTCCCACATCAACTCAAACGCATCACGTTTCATCAGAATGATCATATTCATTTACTTTCATTTTGGGATGCGGTGAGAAAGAATATTGGAATAAGAATAATTTCACAATAATTTTGCCACGATATGTCCTTGCGTGGTTATTTTTCACAGACCCTCAAAGTACCTCAGTATGTTGAGTTGACAGTTTTGACTATTCAGTCCAGCACAGAGCAGCTTAACTCCTGAATCCTGCAGGTCATTGTTACTCAGGTCCAGCTCTCTCAGGGAGGAGTTTGATGACTGTAGAACTGAAGACACAATTTCACAGCACTGATCGGTGAGCTTACAGTGTGCCAACCTAAACAGGGGAGAAATAAGAAACAAATCATTACAAAAACAATATTATTAATACAGACTGGTGTTTTAGGGCACTGTATGCATTGTCTCATGTTTTTGAGAAAGGGTCTGAAAAAACACAAATGTAAAGGCCCCGATATACTTCAAGGGAAATCATTCTCCCCAAAAAACTATTTATTTAAATCAATAACAATTTCAGTCACTACTTTTTTCTTGGTTCTCTTTCACACATACATAAAAATACATCAACAGTGAACCCGTGCAAATACGTCAGTTGGTAGTAACAGGGACAACAGTAGATTCACATGTCCACATTAACTCGAAAATTTGGGATGCGGTGAGAAATAATCCTGGAAGAATTTACCTCAGAAAAAGAGCAAAACTGTGGTTTCGGTTTCATTTTGAAGGACTTGATACATCCGAGAATATAATTTATGATGAGCAAGTAATTTATTTTTTACATTAGAAAACATGCTTTTTTTTAATACATAAACATGCACTATAAAAAAGTGAAAGTGCAGTTGTTGCTTTAAGGAGGTATTTCTAACTGTTTCTACCTATAAATTCAATTTTTGTTGTTGTAACCTAATTCAATCTGGTTCATTTAACATAAAACAAGGGAATGCTGTTTTAACTTAACTGAGTTACATTGACCCAAAATACAATTTCCAATAAAGCTAAGGATGGACACATTTGACACATGTGCACTATGACTGCACCAGACCTACAGAGGGCAGTATAGTCATGACTCATTTCCGCTACAGGAAATCTGCTCTGAATGACAAAGAAGGAGAAAAGGTGTGTTTGCCTGCTCCTTGTAATCGGCAGATTTTGCTTCAATGAGATATTGTGATGTGGGGTTATTATACACATTATGTTGCATCAAAATGAAAATCACAATTGACATTATACAACAAATATACACTCTGTAAAATCATACAATTGTTTTGCCTCTTGTTCATCCCTCAAACTGTTGGGATCGCTCGCTGTCTGAGTGAGCACTTCTGGTATGTCATTCAGCACAATACCAGATTGAGTTATTTTTTCACAACTTACTACGCATAATAACTGGATAAACTCTTTTTGAAGATCCTTGTTTAATGTACACACATGCTTCTTTGACATCTTCAAGTCTGACTTGATCTCCTTCGCACTCTCTAATATCCCGCCTTCACCAACTGCAAGTTAATCGATTACGAGTTGTGATAGGATGGTGATTGAGATTGGCTGCCTTTGATAAGGCTTTTCTCACATGACAGACTACTATTCACTTTTATGATCACTTAGCAAAGACAATTTAGGAAAGAAGAAATATGGGACAAAACTTGATTTTCTCATAATAATTTAGGACACTTAAAAGAGAGATTAAATAAAGGACTTTCCAAGGGAAAAACGTGTGGTCACCCTATGCATGTGTGATTTTCATGGGCGGAGCAATGAAGAGAAGGGTGTTGATTTCAAATATTGACAGTGTTTCTCAGAAATCGGTTTCTGCTACTTTACAGAATGAATGTGAAACTCAAACCTCAGTATGTTGACGCTACAGTTTGGACTCTTCAGTCCAGCACAGAGCAACTTCAGTCCTGAATCCTGCAAGTGATTTTTACTCAGGTCCAGCTCTCTCAGGGAGGAGTTTGATGACTGTAGAACTGAAGCCACAACTTCACACTGCTGATCACTGAAATCACAGGCTGTTAATCTGAAAAAAGATATGACTATGGTTAAAAGGTTATGATCAGTCAAGAGCTTGGTCCTGTGTAAATGATGGAGAAGCTTCTGAGCACTGGAGAGACGTTAGAGAGCGGGAAGGCCTGGGTTGCACTTTTATTTTACATTACATACACGTACATGTTCTTACAGGGCTTTTCACACTGCAATTAACCACTGGTTATAGTAATTCAAAACCCCGCTTTTAACCCTGGGTAAAGAAATATTTAACACTTGTCAGTGTTTCTCAAAAATCGGCTTCTGCTACTTTACAGAATGAATGTGAAACTCAAACCTCAGTATGTTGACGCTACAATTTGGACTTTTCAGTCCAGCACAGAGTAACTTCAGTCCTGAATCCTGAAAGTGATTTTTACTCAGGTCCAGCTCTCTCAGGGAGGAGTTTGATGACTGTAGAACTGAAGCCACAACTTCACACTGTTGATCACTGAAATCACAGGCTGTTAATCTGAAAAAAAGAAATGACTATGCTTAAAAGGTTATGATCAGTCAAGAGCTTGGTCCTGTGTAAATGATGGAGAAGCTTCTGAGCACTGGAGAGACGTTAGAGAGCGGGAAGGCCTGGGTTGCACTTTTATTTTACATTACATACACGTACATGTTCTTACAGGGATTTTAACACTGCAATTAACCACTGGTTATAGTAATTCAAAACCCCGCTTTTAACCATGGGTAAAGAAATATTTAACGCTTGTCAGTGTTTCTCAGAAATCGGTTTCTGCTACTTTACAGAATGAATGTGAAACTCAAACCTCAGTATGTTGACGCTACAGTTTGGACTCTTTAGTCCAGCACAGAGCAGCTTCAGTCCTGAATCCTGCAAGTGATTTTTACTCAGGTCCAGCTCTCTCAGGGAGGAGTTTGATGACTGTAGAACTGAAGCCACAACTTCACACTGCTGATCACTGAAATCACAGGCTGTTAATCTGAAAAAAGAGATGACTATGGTTAAAAGGTTATGATCAGTCAAGAGCTTGGTCCTGTGTTAATAATGGAGAAGCTTCTGAGCACTGGAGAGACGTTAGAGAGCGGGAAGGCCTGGGTTGCACTTTTATTTTACATTACATACACGTACATGTTTTTACAGGGCTTTTCACACTGCAATTAACCACTGGTTATAGTCATTCAAAACCCCGCTTTTAACCCTGGGTAAAGAAATATTTAACGCTTGTAAGTTAAAAGTGAGTTTAACAGCATTAGAGCCGCTTCTGCGCTGTTAACCCCGCATTGCAGTGACAAACTTGCACAGTGTGAAACGATTACAGTGTTAGAATGTTACGGCTAGATACTTAGCAATGGAGAGCCAATCGAGTGCCTCAAGTTCACATGCTTTGTATGGTCACAGAAACACTGACACTGAGTCTGAAATCGAACACTTCCCTACTATATAGTATGCCAAAAACTGTACGTTAACAGAGGAGTATGTCTGAATACATAGTATTTGAAAAACAGTCAGCAAAAAGTTGCCGGATGACCTACTACTTCTGGCAAGATTCTGAAGTGTGCAAACGATGGAAGCTTTACTATCCCATGAGGCCAAGGGAGAGGTTTTACGAATGGCACTAAAGCAACGTAACTTAAGCTTAAGTGAAAGTTTATCATTTGCAAGTTATTAAGCCAAGTCAGGCATCAAGCACAAGAGGACTCGCGCGCTGTTTTCTGTGCACACACACAAAGCCACGCAGACAGCATGTGATCGCCGAATTCAGTTCCCTTTCTCTTTCTTTCGAGCTTAATCCCCTGGGGTCGGCGGTATCGCCGGTGATACCAGCTCACTTTTTTTCTTATCAGTGCAAAAGAGACTCAAAATACTCTTTTGATTTTGATCTTACATATAAGTGTACAATCCTGTGAAGTATCTATTTTTTGTATATACTCACAATAAAAACAAAGTGTTGTGCTTTTTGCAAAATAAAGAAAAATAAAGATCTGTCTTCTCTCTGTCAGTGAAGTCCATTCTGAAACGCGTCTGAAAATGAACTGTAACTCAGCGAATACTCAGTCACACAGGCATACAGGCACATAGTCATTAAAGCTTGAATTCTCTTCTTTTAAATTAAGTAATTTATATAAAAAACAAATATTCTCAGTTTTTGTAATCTGTATGAAAAGAAAGAGATTCTCATTTCAGATCAATGAGATTATTCAAATTATTCTATTCAAACGCAAATGATCTGAGGCAATACATGTAAACGTGTCAACGCCCACATCAGCTCCATAAAACACACCAAGTTTAATCAGACTTATGCACTTTACGTCGTCTTGCTTCGCTGTGAGGAATAATACTATCATAATTATTTTCCTGGGAAATTTACCTCAGAAGTGCTGGTTTAGTTTCACTTCGAGGAGCAACGGATCCAGCTGAGGAATAGTACGTTATTTTATTCTTAAGTGCTTTGTTCTAATTGCGATATGCAATAGTGTCTGTAAACCACAAAAAGACTGTTTAAATATGAATCGCGTGTCTGTGTGTGAATGAATGAACGGCACAGATGTTTACTACAGCTGTAGTAAACAACAGAGCGCATCTGTGCCTTTCATTCACACTTGCACTTACATTAGTAAACATGTTATTTTTACCTGAACACATCTACTAGTTTAGCTTTTACCAAACTATATTGCTATACTGAGATGAGTAAAAAACGACTGAAATATGTTGGAATAAAATGTCTTTGTATAAGCAACATATTAAACTGCAAATTAACATTTATATGCAAATATATAATAAAAACAGACAAAATTTCAAAACAGACATGTTACAGACAAAATATGAATGTTTAGACAAGATTTAATTGATTAGTTTTGGATAGATTATAAAGTTTTTACTGTATAAAAGACTACTGTCACATCAAATAAGATTTTGTTCGCCAATTTCTGCTCATATTTTAAATAAAAAATAAAGTAGGTATATTGAATTATCAACTAAGATGTTATTATAGTGTTTGTTCCAATATTCAAACTAATGAATCATTAACTTTGAAATGCGTATGATAAAATGTATACTTTTTACAAAGAAAGATTACACTTCAAATATTGTTAAAATTGTAATTGTTGAATTGTGAAAATTTTAATAAAATAGCAAACAATATATTTACAAGGTAGATGAAAGCAACATCTTAATACTCTCATTAAATTATTTATTATTGTTTTTTATTAGTGACATATTTGGGGAGAGGATATATTCCAAAACTTTCTGAAAATACAGTATGAGAATTAACTGCATAGTTACTAGAAATGTTTACCTTGGATATTATACAATTTGCATGCATACAAAAGTCCTCAGATTCTTTATTGTGGTATACCCTCTTAGTGACACCTGACTGAAAGGCTCATTATGCAGCTCATTATGTGGGTCATTGTCTTCTGAGGTGTGAATCAGAGCATTATTCATGATCATTCATGCCCCCACACATTTTGCCTTTCCAAACAAAACGTATCTTACAAAGTTTAAATCAATGTTTTGTTTTATGTGAATGATTAGGCAGGATGATTTTCAGATCATTTTGAAGCAAAAACTCTAGGCGACAACATCCATTAGTTAAAAGTATTGTGGACACATATTTAGTTTGTGTTTTGTGGCCTTATTTCAGAATCTTTCATTTTTAGTTTTAAACAGACACGTGCACATAAAATATAGTCAAAATGTCCATCTCAGCGAGTATCCTCGTAAACACAGTCAGTTGTGTGCTGTAAACAATTGAGAAAGAAAACGGATGTGTGTCATTTATATTAGGTCTGGGCATTCATCTTAAAGGGACAGAAGCTTAATGTACCCACAGCTGTTTGGGATACCAATGGTGATCAAACAACACAAGAGAAAAGAGACAATTACTTTTGTAGCTTTAACATACACTCACCTAAAGGATTATTAGGAACACCTGTTCAATTTCTCATTAATGCAATTATCTAATCAACCAATCAAATGGCAGTTGCTTCAATGCATTTAGGGGTGTGGTCCTGGTCAAGACAATCTCCTGAGCTCCAAACTGAATGTCAGAATGGGAAAGAAAGGTGATTTAAGCAATTTTGAGCGTGGCATGGTTGTTGGTGCCAGACGGGCCGGTCTGAGTATTTCACAATCTGCTCAATTACTGGGATTTTCACGCACAACCATTTCTAGGGTTTACAAAGAATGGTGTGAAAAGGGAAAAACATCCAGTATGCGGCAGTCCTGTGGGCGAAAATGCCTTGTTGATGCTAGAGGTCAGAGGAGAATGGGCCGACTGATTCAAGCTGATAGATGAGCAACTTTGACTGAAATAACCACTCGTTACAACCGAGGTATGCAGCAAAGCATTTGTGAAGCAACAACACGCACAACCTTGAGGCGGATGGGCTACAACAGCAGAAGACCCCACCGGGTACCACTCATCTCCACTACAAATAGGAAAAATAGGCTACAATTTGCACGAGCTCACCAAAATTGGACAGTTGAAGACTGGAAAAATGTTGCCTGGTCTGATGAGTCTCGATTTCTGTTGAGACATTCAGATGGTAGAGTCAGAATTTGGCGTAAACAGAATGAGAACATGGATCCATCATGGCTTGTTACCACTGTGCAGGCTGGTGGTGGTGGTGTAATGGTGTGGGGGATGTTTTCTTGGCACACTTTAGGCCCCTTAGTGCCAATTGGGCATCGTTTAAATGCCACGGCCTACCTGAGCATTGTTTCTGACCATGTCCATCCCTTTATGACCACCATGTACCCATCCTGTGATGGCTACTTCCAGCAGGATAATGCACCATGTCACAAAGCTCGAATCATTTCAAATTGGTTTCTTGAACATGACAATGAGTTCACTGTACTAAAATGGCCCCCACAGTCACCAGATCTCAACCCAATAGAGCATCTTTGGGATGTGGTGGAACGGGAGCTTCGTGCCCTGGATGTGCATCCAACAAATCTCCATCAACTGCAAGATGCTATCCTATCAATATGGGCCAACATTTCTAACGAATGCTTTCAGCACCTTGTTGAATCAATGCCACGTAGAATTAAGGCAGTTCTAAAGGCAAAAGGGGGTCAAACACAGTATTAGTATGGTGTTCCTAATAACCCTTTAGGTGAGTGCAGTTAAATTCTATTAATTAAGTATTAAACTCAATTTGAAATAAAATGAATAAAAACTATATAAACATTTAAAACCAAAGTAACTAATATAAATGACAAAATGCACAACAAAATTAGCTTTGTTAAAATTAGCTTTAACAAAAATAAATTGTATTAATTAGGGTAATTAATTATATTAGTTATATTTAATTTCTACAGTGAAAACTGTTATTTTACATTTGATTATTCAATTTCTGTACCTGAATACTGTTAGATTTACCTGAAAAACAAGGCACTGCTCATTTCAATTGTATCTTTCTTCTATTGTATTTTTCTATGCTTATAAATTATTATTTTCTATGCAGATTCACTTCCCTACAAAATCACCCCAATTACTCTATAATGATAAATTGAATTTAAATAGAGCTATTCAAATCAACTGGTGAAATTGTTTATTTATTTATCGCAATATATATTGGAGAAAAACTAAATATCGCAATGTAAGTTTTTTTCAATATCGTACAGTCCTAATTCATACTATATATAATAGAGATGCACCGATTGATCAGCTGGTGACCAGAATTGGCCAATTTTCACGTGATCGCCCATGACCGGCGACCGGCCAGTTAGTGTGACATATGCCGATTTTATGCCGGTCAAATACACTTGGGCGCCACATGATTAACATCGCTTGCAAACAGAACGCAATAGGAAACCTTGTGAATTACGGCCGTTTCACACCGCAAGCGTGAGCGGCGCATGAGCAGCGTGTATTTTTTTCGCCATGCATGTAAATCAATGAGTGCATTCACACCGCGAGCAGAAGCAGTGAGCAAGCAGGAGCGTCGCGTGAGCAGCAGTGAAGCGCGGGTTTCGGCGCCAAGTCTATTTTTGCTACTGCTCACGCTCAATTAAAGTGAACACTTTTGATGAACAAAATAAGTATTATTTCACACAAAAAGTGCCCAAAATGCACAGAATGTTCTATGCAAAATGTTCTATTAAAGAAAAGATAGAAAATAAATATTTGTGTGTGCTGTAAAGTGGTTGAAAAAATGAAATCGGAATCGGTTAAAATCGGTATCGGCAGGTCAAACTCAATGAAAAATCGGAAATCGGAATCGGCCAAGAAAATTGTAATCGGTGCATCTCTAAACATACATTTTTAACGGTCGCAAAGGATGTACTAATTCAAATGTAGCGCCTACTTGACAGTGCACAATTTCAGATGCACCATGAGCTGTTATTTCAGCGTTTAATTGGAAACATTTCAAATGGCAACAGAAAACTCACCAATTAAAGCGAAAAAGATAGCTTTTCATTGTTACCTTTACTGTCCAAAAAGTCCATATAGACAAAAAAACGTGATAGCAGTCGGCAATATAATATGAGGATACACAATGCAAAGCCTTCATGTAAACAGGTTGCACTGCAATATAACACTGCAAATATGCAAATAAGAACGTTAACCAAGGGTTTAGGAGCGTACAGCATGAAATATCAGTTTATAAATACCCAAGATTAAATGTTAACCCTGGGTAAATTATGATCAGTGTAAAGGTTTACAATGACCCAGGGATAACTATTTCAAGTGTGAAAAGCCCTCTTGCATGTCAATAATTAGTTATAAAACAGATAGTTCTGGACCTTAATTTTGAATGGTTGAGCAGTGTTATAAGCCGTAGTAAATTACTCTACAAGGACTCAAACCATCCAAGCCACATAATGTTTTCTATGCTCCTATCACAGAAACTATAGCATTAAGGCCTGGACTAGCAGGCTCAATCCTGTTCCTGGAGTACCCACAGCACTGCACATTTTCAAATTCAACTCATCAGCTAGTTAGTAAAGACTCAAAGACTTCAAAAATGTGTGTTAGATAAGAGAGACATCAAAAATGTACAGTGCTGGGATTGAAAACCACTGACTTAAATCAAGATATTTCTTATTTTAATTCAGCCTCTCCACAACCAGATATATGTGTGATATATGATAAGTGTGATTTATAGACCAGAAAAAGTCAGGTAATTTAAATAAAAACCTAAATCCTAAATACCAAAACTTGGGCATTTTTATTTGGTAAAGAAAAATATTTTACTAAAAATACTTAATCCTTATCCAGTAAATCATGAACGATGGAAATTCATGTAAATTAATTGGTTAACCCTCTGAGGTCGGCAAACGCGCCGGCGCGTTTTGCTGGATTTTCTTCACATTGTAGCACTAAACTTAAATTACTCTGTCAGAAAAAAGAAATATAAAAAAAAAATCTGTGATATTTCTACTTTTGTATGTGTCCACTTACAATCAAATCAAAACATTGTGCTTTTGTAAAATAAAGAAAAGAAACAGGGTGTGCGTTCTGCCTCTCCGTCGCGGTGAACTTTTTTTTCTTGAGCACGTCTATAAACTGAAACAAAACTCAGCGAAAACTTGTCACACATTTATGAGCCATATACCTTTATAAACATTTAAGTGTGTACTATTAAATGATCGGATTCAAACTGAAAACAAATATTCTCTGTTTAAGTAATTTGTATAAAACCAACAAGATGTCTAGCTTCTCAAACGCTTCCTAATTATTTTTAATTTGACCACGCCCACTCGCGCAAAAGAGATTGACATGCAAATCTCCACATGGAACGCGAACGCGCTCATTACCTCAAAAACAAAACACCAAAACACTTCACAAGTCTCTGCTTTTCGTCGAGTTTGAAAGACGCGCCGTGAGCTTACGTTGGATTTACATCAGAAGAAGAACGCGATTTGAAGACAAGAAAGATGTAAGGTAAGAAATTCTCACATATTAGTTTGTTATTGTTGCATAAATTTCACATTGCAGTTGAACTGTTGCTCGATATATAGTGAATATTATAATATTTAGACCCGTGTTTACTGTGTTTGTGGATATCTGCTCAAACGTAGATATGTATATGGTAACCATATGGTTTGAAAAGGAAAACGCACCAAACGGCTTCATGTTTTTACTATTAGGCTATCTCATTTCATATCATCATAACGAATGGAAACATTTGAAGTAACATGATAATCAATATATTTTTCTCTAGCTTAGTTGTTACTGAAATCTTTTGGAAGATTTATAGGCTGCTATAGGTTATTGTTATTATTATTTTATCCAACACTGCGCATAGCCTATGCCTACAAGGCACAACAAACCTGGTGTTCATTATATTATATATTGTTGGAAACATTTGTGTGTGTGTGTGTGTGTGTGTATTCTGTGAATTTTAAAAAGCAATTTTAACCAGAAAAATCTAAAATTTATTCCCAAAATCGTGCAGGCCTTTCTCTTGATATCAGTATGTTCACTTTTTTTTCTTTCAGGGCCCAGATGCCACTGAGACTCACATGAGTCTCTGTATATGAACATGGTAAAGTGAAAATCAAACACCTTGGAAATTAAAGGTATGTACAATGTTTTTAGGAATGGCAGAAAGGTCTCTGTCTTTGGATCATTGTTTTCAATAAGTGCTTTTTTGTCATTTGTTGTGTATCTTTGGATTATGTTGTGTTGTAAATAAATCCAAACAATCTAAAAGCCATTCTTTTTTAAATCTCCTCATTCTTTGTGCAAGGTTGCTCAGAATGACAGGGCCTGATAGCTCCTAATAGGGCCGTTAGGGGAGGGTCTTTGTCTTTCTCAGGTGTGAAAAGCTTACATATTAATGACCTTCCACATAAAGCTTTCTCATACAAAACACGTCGTAAAAAATTTAAATCAATATATTGTCTTCTCTGAATGAGCAGTCAGGGTGATTTTCACATAGTTTTAGAGCAAATATTCTAGGCTACGTCATACAATTTTCAAAAGTCTTGTGAAGAAATAATCAGTAGGGGTTTCATGGCCTTATTTCAGTGAGAATTTTTTTTTGTATTTTCACAAACCACGCATAAACGTCATTATCTCAAAACTACAAACTTTTACATACATGCTGCTGATATATTATTGTAGCAGAGTTTGTGCTGAATACAGTGTAATTAGACTTTAGCCATGAAAATGTCACAAGTAATAGAAATAACCACAAATGTCAGAGCATGTCAGAACACCTCCAGGGCCCAAAAAACACCTCAGACCCCAGAGGGTTAAAAAGACTGTAATCATCTATGAAAAATCAATAAAAAAAGCAAAAAAAAAAAAAAGACTGTAATCCCTGAGAACATTTAGCTTTTAAAACTTCTGGAAATCAGAAATGCAATTACTTAAGATATTAATTATAATTACAAAATATATATTTTTAATTATCATTACAGTGCATGATGGGGGTATTATATTCATATTTTAATTCAGTTAATATTATGTTTATATTTTCACACTCACAGTGCTTTTCTGCAGTTCCTCAGAGCAGGTAACAGTCTCCTTAGACCCTCTTGTGATGATATGATCTTGTACTTTTTAGGGTCAAACTCATCCATCACCTCCTCTGACATCAGAATCATGTAGGCCAAAGTTGAACATTGTGCAAGAGAAAGACGTTTGTCTTTTGTTCCAGATTTTAAAAATGCCTGCATTTCTTCAACAACAGAATTATTCTTCATCTCAATCAAGCAGTGTGACAGATTCATCCATCTTTCAGGGCTGACATTGTTTTTTTGACCTCGTTTGAGGTTTTGGATTATTTTCTTGAGGCTCTCTGGGTTGTTCTCTGTGTGAATCAGCACATCCTGTAAGAGTCTCTGATTGGACTCCAGTGAGATGCCATGAAGGAATCGAAGGAAAAGATCCAGGTGTCCATTTTTACTCTCCAAGGCTTTATTCATTGCTCCCTTCAGAAACACATCCAGAGAAACAATCTCACACTGAGTTCTGGACTTTCCTGTGAGGAACATTTTCAGAACTTCACTGTTCTTGTGTAAATAACAGAGAAACACATGCAGTGCTGCAAAAAACTCCTGAAAGCTCAGATGTACAAAGCTGTAAACCTTCCTGTGATAAATTACAGATTCCTCCCTAAAGATCTCAGTGCAAATCCCAGAATACACTGAGGCGTCAGTGACATCTATGCCGCTCTCTCTCAGGTCCTCCTCACAGAACATCACATTGCCCTTCATCAGCTGATTGAAAGCCAGTTCAGCAAGTTTCACAATCACTTCTCTGTTGGATTGCAGGAGTTTCTCTGGATCTCTCTCTTCATACTTCTGGTTCCTCATACTAGTTTGAATGAGGAGGAAGTGTATGTACATTTCAGTCAGAGTTTGAGGGATTTCTGCACTGAGATCTTGTTTCAGGATGTTTTGAACCACAGTGGCTGAGATCCAGCAGAAGACGGGTATGTGACACATGATGTGGAGGCTTCTTGCTCTTCTGATGTGTGAGATGATTCTGCTGGCTTGATGCTCATCACTGATTCTCTTCCTGAAATATTCCTCCTTCTGAGGCTCATTGAATCCCTGAATTTCTGTCACACGGTTGATGTATTTCGAGGGGATCTGATTGGCTGCTGCTGGTCTGGTGGTGATCCAGATGAGAGCAGAGGGAAGCAGATCTCCTTTCATGAGGTTTGACATCAAATTTGACATCACTGATGAAGTCACATCAGAAACTTTCTCACTGTCTGAAAACATCAGTGTAATTCTACTCTCATCCAGACCATCAAAGATCAACACAACTTTACATTCATCATAAATCTTTGGGTCCAGATCTTGAAGTTCAGGATGAAAGTCCAGCAGAAGTCTGTGAAGACTGTACTGATGATCTTTAATCAAGTTCAGCTCTCTAAATGGAAGCACAAACATGAAATCTACATCCTGATTGGCTTTTCCCTCGGCCCAGTCCAGAATGAACTTCTGCACAGAGACGGTTTTTCCAATTCCAGCGATGCCTTTAGTAAGAACAGTCTTGATTTTGTCTTTCTTCTCTCTTCTCTTCTCCTCATATCCTAGTTCAGGTGAAGGATCAAAGATGTCATTGCAGTTGATTGGAGTGTCTTGGAATGTCTTGTAACTTTTCTCCGTCTGTAACACCTCATGTTCTTCATTTACTCCTTCACTCTCTCCCTCTATGATGTACAGCTGTGTGTAAATCCTGTTCAGGAGGGTCTGATTCTCTTGTAGTTTGATTCCCTCAAATAAGCTCTCATACTTGTTCTTCATGTTGGTTTTGTGCTGGTCTTTGACTCTCTGCAGATCATCATGCACTGGCTGGTGAGAGTCGAGCTGCAGGGCTGTTTCTGTGTCATGATGACTGATGTGTTTCTGACAGGAGGAGGATGTGCTGGTCTGACAGGACACATCTCTGATCTGGTCAGCTCTCACACCACTGAAACACATTTGTGAAAATAAAGAAAATAATTAAATATGTTTAATATGAAAATCATATCATATGAGTAGTGTTTGCTCTTACAGACAAATGTCCATCTATTATGGCCAACTGACATCCTAATATCACACATGGAGTTTCTCAAGGTTCTGTTCTAGCAATGATATTTTTAACCCATCAGTGTTTCCCATTCATTAACTAGATTGTGGCGGCCCACCGTAGTCTAATCTGTCCCGCTACAGTTTCATAATAAACCAAAAATATAACTAAACTTCCCCATTAAAGTTCAGGTAGAATTGACCAAATTTTGTCTTTGCAAAATTTGCACACTGAACATGGGTTGGAGCTCTTAAAAATCAGGCATGTGGGGGCAGATAATGACCTTCATATTTAAAGTAAGGAGACATCAAGTTTTCATTAGTCAAAATGTTCAAAAAAAGAAGAAAAGAACAAAGAAGGCTAACATTTTTGGCATAAAGTTTAAACCAGAAACCATTATTTAAAATGTCACAGAAGCACCGACATGGAGAAAAAGCAATGTTCATCTTAAATGATTACATGTAATTAATTTACAAGTAAATGATGACTGACGGCAGATGAAAAGAGACTGCAAACTCAGCTTGTTTCTGCATTTCCTTGTTGCACATAAAAGTTCCTTTGCCACAAGTGAAGCATTTGAAAAATCAGAGAAGATTTTAAGTCTAAATAACCTGACACCTTTCCTTTAGAAATAGAAAATCACAGATTTCCTGTAATCTTGATCAGATGATGTGGATCCTGATTTTTTTAAAAGTTCTTTTATATATGCTTTATATATGTATATATGTTTCATTGTCTGGTTTGAGCAGTCATGCATTTGTGTCATCAACATAAGATTACAAGTTTAGAGACAATCAGTCAATTCAAGTTATTGGCTGATTTATGGCAGATCGATCAGTGTATCCTTACAAAACACTTACATTTATATATTTTAATTATTGGAATGAGCAAAGATTTTGTGGCACCTCCAGCAATTTGTCATGACAACCAGATTGGGAACCACTAATTTTATTTATTCCTAACCAGACTTTTCTTGTTTCAGATTTATTAAAATTGATCATTTCGGTGCATCACTTATTTAAAGGAACACGCCGACTTTTTGGGACTTTAGCTTATTCACCGTATCCCCCAGAGTAAGATAAGTCCATACATACCCTTTTCATCTCCGTGTGTGCCGTAACTCTGTCTGACGCACCCACCGCGAGCCTAGCTTAGCACAAAGACTGGAGGTAAAGGGCTCCAGCTAGCATACTGCTTAGAGCCCTGCACGGGGCAAAACATCCAGCCCTAACTGAGACCTGGCCCGTGGTGTTCAAGCCCTAATCCGGCCCCAGGCCGAAAACGTCTGCAATTTTTCATCCCGAGCCCGACCCGAGACCAACATCAATATCACTTTAAGCTCTCTCTGACACGCGCTCTCTGATGCGCACTGTCTCTGCTAGACGCACACACATACACACATGCTACTAGGTCAAATTTTATTATAGGCCTCAAACATAACTACCACCACCGTCAATTATGCCCACAAATATTAATACAGACTGTCCATTACACAGAAGCATAAGCATGCAGTAGACAATATTATATAGCCAAATGTGATCCAGCAGTAAATAAATTAATTAAATAAAGATTTACGGCCTACCTTTTTTGATGTCAAGTAACTTTACTGAAGAACAACGTTTCAAAGAACTCTTCGCCAGCTGGCTGACGTTAAATAATAATAAAAATATAAAAAAGAAAAAAAAAATCTGTTGAACTGAGTAGGCTCATTCACTGTTTATTCGCGAGTGAAGAAAAAGAATAGCATCCACTGTTGAAGGCTTCAGGCTCATTGTTTGTTGTGGTTATCAAATCAAAACTCTTTCAAAATGCAGCTTTTCCTGAAGTATTGGGAACTTTTAGTAAATCCCCACGCTCCAACTTCTCCCTGATGCTCTGCATGGTCAGCTGTCATCTAATGCATTTATAATATTATCAATATAAAAATATTTCATACAGTAGCCTGCACTCTAGGGATCGACCGATATGGATTTTTTAGTGCCGATGCCGATACCGATTTTTTTTTCATCAGCCTTAGCCGATGACCGATACGGGCTGCCGATTTTCTTGGGCCGATATTTGGAGCCGATACTGCTTTTGCTCACTCAATTTACATCATAAAAATGACACAATGATGATAACAAAAGTCTCAATTTAAAAAAGGAACATTTATTGAACTTAAAAAAAACAATATTTGACAAATATTAAAAACATGTGAGGTAGAACAAGTAAAAAAAAAAAGAAGTTCAGTGCTAAAAATACTGAAAATAAATATTTAAGCATAAATAAAATAATTACACAATTGCACAGTAGCAACAAGCAAGCAGCATAATAAAGTGCAAACTGTACTATACTTAATTTTAAAAGTAACCAACTATTTACAACCTAGTCCATTTATGGAAGTAAAATAATGTCAAATGTTTTTGAAACAAAAAGCCTGTTGAATTGCACTACTTGAAAAAAAAATAGGCATTGCATTAACCATGCTTGCATTTTAATGCATTGTATTTTTAGGGCTTGCATTTTTATGGGCTGAAATTCAACATGGTTGAATATTTAAGCTGTGAATATTTCAATTAAAAACATTTCAAACACATTTTCATTATTAAAAATTCAATAATCCATATTCACCTTTTATATTTCACCTCCAAAATATTCAAACTGTTTAAAAATACAACCTATAATATTCAACAGGCAATTTTCGGTCCATTTTATTTCGCTTTGCAAAATTCGCTTCCACAAATTCAGTGGTTCAAATTCGACAGTAAATTCAACGGAACTGCAGGAAAAGCAATAGATTACCGAGATACTCTCCATCTGCTGTTAGTCGACCTCACCAGCAGGGGGTGCAAAAGCTCGTGTTGTTGACGAAGACAGAGCAACAGTTAGAGCAAGCCATTCATTCATAAAATGAAAATGAGCTGTGTCAGTATATATGCGGAAAAGATGATAAAGACACAAAAGCTGTGTTTATGTTTCATTCAATAACTTCATTGTTACTTTCCCTGTGTAGCATGTCATCAGCTTTCTCTACATGAACAGGATTATAATCGGTTTCCCTCAATACCTCACACTCGAGGATTCCCCTACTGTCGGGACAAAACGCTTAACGTAGTTTATGGACTAATACAGTGATATAAAAGACCAAACTCACACCTTATTGGGGATGTAGGCTATAGGCTACTATATAGGCTAGATGGACTAAGAATATGAACGTAACGCGCAAAGTTTCATGCTGAGCGTTTCGTGATATACTGGCATAAAATCAACACTTGATCAATACTAACACTTTCTCTTCTCTTTTCTCTCTCTCTCTCTCTCTCTCTCTCTCTCTCTCTCTCTCTCTCTCTACAGTGTATATATATAGTATAGGCTATGCCTACGTGTATTGCATTAGCTTAAACTGGGAAGAGTCATAGCACTTGTATATTGTTGTCCTCCTATTGTTAGTTTAACTGTAAATCGCTTTGGATAAAAGCGTCTGCTAAATGACTAAATGTAAAATTGGCTTGACATTGGACATTCGCACATTTAGGGACCGTCTCTAAAGTTGCATACAACATTGGCATACACGTTTCTAACTTCAATAGCAAACTTTAATTTATTTGAATAAATATCAAAAATCCAAAGGGTGCGCATTATGCCTGACACTACATGAACACTTTACAGTTGGTTTTATGACTGTAAGTCGTTCTAGAAAATGCTATTGAAGTTAGAAACGTGTATACCAAAGTCGTATACACTTTAGAGACAGTCCCTAAATGTGCGAATGTCCAACGTCAAGCCAACTTTATGCCAGTCTATCACTGGGAAACGCTCAGCATTAAACTTTGCGCGTTATTCTGAGTCAATCTGCTTGCCTGCGAGTTTGGTCTTATATATCACTGTAATTAGTCCATTAAGCTATACGTTAAGCGTTTTATATGTCCAGCTGGGGAATCCTTAAGTATTGAGGGAAACCCTAATAGCTTGCATGCAGCACATCGCCACAATATAAAGTTAAGGCAACTAACGTTAAACAACCAAGAGAAATATATGTCAACCTCAAAAATGTAATATTGGATCTGTATATCCGCATCGGGGAATAACATTATAATCTTGTTCACGGTAGAGAAAGATGCATGTAGGCTACACAGGGAAAGTAACCGTGAAGACACTGAATTTAACATAAAACCGCCGTCATAATAATCACAAATACACTTGCATTGCTGTTAAATGAGTTTTATGAATGAATGGCTTGCTCTAACTGTTGCTGGTCTTCGTCAACAACAAGCGCTTTTGCACCCCCTGCTGGTGAGAATGACTAACAGCAGATGGAGAGTATCTCGGTAATCTATTGCTTTTCCTGCAGTTCCGTTGAATTTACTGTCGAATTTGAACCACTGAATTTGTGGAAGCGAATTTTGCAAAGCGAAATAAAATGGACCGAAAATTGCCTGTTGAATATTATAGGTTGTATTTTTAAACAGTTTGAATATTTTGGAAGTGAAATATGAAAGGTGAATATGGATTATTGAATTTTTAATAATGAAAATGTGTTTGAAATGTTTTCAATTGAAATGTTGCAGACATCCCAACCTGCACAAAGTCATTTCCGGGAGTCAAGTAATCTCCAACGGGGGGGGGGTGGGGTGGGGAATTCGGTTCTGATTAATTCGGTTCGAGAAATCTCCAACGTGGGGGGGGGGGGGGATTCGGTTCTGATTAATTCGGTTCGAGAAATCTCCAACGGGGGGGGGGGGGGGGTGTTTCTGATTAATTCGGTTGGAGAGTAGAGATAAAATCCCGAGGCACACACGCACACTAGCGCACACACACAAGGTCTCTCGCTCCCTCTCTCTGCCGTGCGCTTGCGCGCTCTTGCTTCCGGGAGATTTTAACTGATTTGCGGGCATCAGGGAGCCGCTATCAATATGCGGGAGACTCCCGGAACTTCCGGGAGACTTGGGATGTCTGAATATTCACAGCTTAAATATTCAACCATGTTGAATTTCAGCCCATAACAATGCAAGCCCTAAAAATACAATGCATTAAAATGCAAGCATGGTTAATGCAATGCCTATTTTTTTCAAGTAGTGCAATTCAACAGGCTTTTTGTTTCAAAAACATTTGACATTATTTTACTTCCATATCCATTTTATACAAAACAAAAACGATTTTAAACCAAATAGATCCTCATTTTATTATGAAATAGGGACTGTTCACATATCGCATCTAAAAACGTGTAGAAAGCACGGCCGCGCCGCGCCACGCCGCTTTCTCCTTTCTGCAAGCGCTTGTGCTCCCGTGACATCTGTCGTTGCTATGCTCCCGTGACATCTGTTGTTGCCATGCAACCATGAACTGCGATATCCATGATGACGAGGAAGTAAGGATTAATTTATTTCTAGCCCTTTACGACTACATATATTTATGGAGATATAAAAATATGAGTAATAAAAACCCGCCCTGTTCAGCTATGATCAGCTGTTCGGCCGAGCTTTCGATGTTGTCATGGAAAGGTCAGTTGTTTTTTGTCTCATGACCTGCGTGCGCTTGCGGCATTCTGAAAAGTTTAGATGTTTTCATCTCACCACAGCATAGGAGCGCCTGGCCAAACGAGCGCGCTGCATCGCAACCGCGTCGCTTCTTTTATGAGCACACGTTCAAACCTCAGCCAGGTGGTCGCTGAATAAAACTCCCACAAATATCACGGAATCACGTCGGCATTATTTAATCCTATGAACAGTGTTCGTAACAGCTGCCGTATGCATATGGATAGCCTCAAACTTAGCTGTTTGCAGCTCCCTAACAATGACAAGCAGTTTTATAGATGAGGCATTCGGCATTCGCGTTTTCTATTTGGACCCACAAACTTGCTTAGCTATAGTTGCACGAACGGAGCAACGTGTTTCCACTTTCAAAGTGTATGGCAATATTTCAGCTAAGTCAAACAGTTAAAAGATGCCTTGAAAGTTTAAAAATTTAAAGTTTAAGTTTTAAAACTTTAAAGTTTAGTTTAAAGTTTACGGTTGTCTTGAAGAGGCTTCCAGCAGTCTGCTAGTGTGGGAGGGGCAGTACATGGGCTGCACGTGAACTGCAGCGTCTCCAGCAACACAGAGCTGCCTGCAGACGCCTGTCTGTAAATAATGCCGGGAAAAACAAATATCGGCCCGATTTAACGGCCGACCGATATATCGGTCGATCACACTGCACGTATATTATGGGCATGATGAAAGGAAAGAAGCTAAATGAGCCCGAGTCCAACCAAAGCCTGATCTGTAAAAAAAAAGAAAAAATGGCCTGACTGCTCCCAATAAGTGACAAAATAACGCCAACATTTTCCTATTTACGTGTTGTGATTTGTATAGTCACAGCGTGTACGAATAACAAGGTCACATGAGACACAACCAAGAAGTAGCAGTGCTTCGCCTTCTGAGAATATAGTTCCCAGTGTGTATACAGTTAGAAGATAATTGTGTCTCATGTGACCTTGTTATTCGTACACGCTGTTACTATACAAATCACAACATGTAAATAGGAAAATGTTGGCGTTATTTTGTCACTTATTGGGATTAGTATGCTAGCTGGAGCTGTTTACTTCCAGTCTTTGTGCTAAGCTAGGCTAGCGGTGGGTGCGTCAGACAGTTACAGCACACACAGAGATGAAAAAGGTATGTATGGACTTATCTAACTCTGGGGGATACGGTGAATAAGCTAAAGTCCCAAAAAGTCGGCGTGTTCCTTTAAAGGATAATTGTCAAAATAACACTGATGCAACACAGGTAACAAAACTCATTCCTGTGTAAATGGAGGTCTAACAGAGAAATGGCAGAAAGAAACATAAGAAAACGCTATTTAACAATTCCTTTCTTTGCATCTTGACTTCCACTTGTTACTTGTTATAATTGTTAAAAAAAACTTTAGCCATATGAACATTCGTGCATTCTGTGTTCTTGTGTCTACATGATGATACTCACACAGGGTCAAAGGTCACTGCTCCATCACTGAATTTTGTGGTCTTCATGGTCAAACAGCTGGATACTGGAGAAGCTGCTCTCTTTCTTTTCCTGTTGTTGATAATGAGAAATAAACAGAAATATTTCACATTGTTTCTGCATATTATTTGTCTGCTCCGTTAAATTAACCCTGTCAATACTTCTGTAATTTATAGAGCTTTATATTTGTATTAGTTTTAGAGAGAAAAATGTTTTATTAATAGTAGGGTACAGCAGGGCTAAATGCCACCGGGGTAAAAGCTGCATTTGATTTTATTATCCTTTAAACCAATAGATGGCACACAAACTTTCCTGAACATCCACGTTTCACATGGACATTTGGCTGATTCTTGAAGCTATCACGGACAGCAGCGCTTTAATGAGCCATTGAGAATCGCTAAAATTATTATATATATATTTTGAGATAAAGGTCTTGTTAATGATTTTCAGTTCTGTTCAAGGTAATTAAATCAACAGTTTTTCTGAATAATATGTAAAGTTTGGCCCTACTGTTGGGGTAAAAGGCACAATAATTAACATTATAATTAATAGCTGGCTGACTTTTCCATTTGTTGACATGACATGGTTAGATTCAGATGTTTAATATAATTTATATAAAGTGACATTAACCATATGGTTCCCCCATATTTATATATATTACAGTAATTGTGATAATTTATTATATGAAATGATTAATATTTTTAAATATGAATCATTTCATATAATAAATTATCACAATTATTGTTTCTACTGTAAAGCCAAAAATAATGTTTATGGGATCTCCTTCAAAGCTTTCCGAATCTTTAGTTTTTAAAAATGTAATAGTTTTAAACATAACAGTGTTTTTAAAATGAGTTTTAATGAGTTTATTTATTAAACAAAAATGAATTTAATTTCTTTATCAGAATAAATAGAAAATAGTACAAACTTTGCTGAAGTCCTGGTGAGTCTTTTATGAGTCTGAGGTAAAAGCACCTTTTACATTTATAAGATTTTTAAATCAAAAGAAACCACTTTATTTTATTACCAATTGCTTTAACAGTGCAGTTGATGAAGGTCTTTGAGAGATTAGTATTAAACCATATTAAGCAGGTAATGAATGCTGCTGAGGATAAACTACAGTTTGCCTATAAAACTGCTGTTGGGGTAAATGATGCAATTGTTTATCTCTTACACAAATCACCAAGTCATTTAGAGACTCTGGATAACATCGTCAGAAAAACATTCTTTGATTTCTCGAGTGAATTTAATACTATACAGCCTTCACTACTTAAATGTAAGATGGAGAATGATGGAGAACATCAGAGTATTGTCAATTGGTTAACTGACTATCTCTAAACAGACCACAGTATGTGAGAATGCATGACTGTGTGTCTCAAATAGTGAAGTGCAGTACTGGAGTCCCTCAAGGAAAGGCTTTAGCTCCTTTTTTGTTTACTTTTTATACATCAGACTTTCAGTGCAACTCTGAAACCTGTCACCTCCAGAAATGTTCTGATGACTCAGCAATTGTTGTCTGTATAACAGACCGTGATGAGGGTGAGTATAGGAAGCTATTCAAGAGTTTTTGTGGATTGGTGTGAGATAAATAGTTTTAGGCTAAATGCTAGTAAAATTAAGGAAATTGTGGTTGATTTTAGTAGATAATATCCTTAGCAAGTTGCACCAGTAAACATACGAGGGACGGAAATTGAGACTATATCATCAGATAAGTAAAGCTTGATTGGTCTGATAATACGATACAAGTCTATAAGAAGGGTCAATGTCGTATTCATCTGTTAAGACGACTGAGATCCTTTGGAGTATGTCAGGTACTAAAGACCTTCTATGATTCTGTGGTATCATGATCTTGTATGCTGTCACTTGTTGGGGAGGGGGATTGTTGGAAAAGGAGAAGAACAAATTAAACAAGCTCATAGAGAGGCAGGTTCTGTTGTGGGGATTGTGTTACCCACAATAGAGGAGATTAGGCATGATAGAATGATTGATAAATTGGTCTCTATAATGAATCATGATTGTCACACCCTTCATGAAACAGTTCTAGAGAGTTAATTTCGCTCAAGACTAATTCATCCCCGCTGTCACAAGGCGTGATTTAGAAAGTCCTGGGGATTAATAAAGTTTATTCAATTGAATTGAAATGCTTAAAGGGTTAGTTCACCCAAAAATGAAAATTCTGTCAGTAATTACTCTCCCTCATGTTGTTCCAACCCCGTAAAACCTTCGTTCATCTTCGGAACACAAATTAAGATATTTTTGATTAAATCTGAGAGCTGGATCACTCCTCCATAGGCTTCTAAGACATTATAACTTGATGGCCCAGAAAATGTATTAAAGACATCGTTAATATAGTCCAAGTGACTACAGTGGCTCAATCTTAAGTTTATCAAGCGACGAGAATACTTTTTGTGCGCAAAAAAACACAAAAATAACGACTTTATTCCACTATTCATTTCCTTCTCTGTGGGCCTTGAGTGAGTTCACGTAGTGTTTTAGTGCAGCGCTTCGGTGTTGCACGTCACCATGTAGGCTCACCATTGGCCGACGCTGGTCCTGTTTATGATACGTGTGACGTACAACACAGAAGCGCTGTGTATAACTATCATCTATAACAGGGTTGGCCAACGTCAGTCCTGGAGAGCCACAGTCCTGCAGAGTTTTGCTCCAATAAAAACTCACCAGTCTGTAGCTTTCTAATAACTTTAAGACCTTGATTAGCTTGTACATGTGTGTTTGATTATGGATGGAGCAAAATGCTGCAGGACTGTGGCTCTCCAGGACCGATGTTGGCCACCCCTGATCTATAGATATGTTCAATTTGGATTTTTTTTTTTTTTTTTTTGCCTTTTTACCCTTTATTATTAATAAGTATTTGTGTGTGTTTGTGTGTGTTATTGCCAGTGTTGTAGTTTTGGGGGCGAGGAAAAAATATCTTGTCTAGGGCGCCAACAGAGTCCAGACCAGCCCTGAACTTTATGATACTCACGCAGGGTCAAAGGTCACAGCAGGTCCATCACTGAGATAAGGGGGCTCACACATGGAGTTGTTACTCTTCATAGAAACACAGCTGAATCCTGGAGATGGTCCATTACTGAATTTAGGGGGATTATCCATGGAGGCGTTACTCTTCATAGACACACAGCTGGACACTGAAGATGGTCCATCACTGAGTTTAGGGGGCTCACGCATGGAGTTGTTACTCTTCATAGACACACAACTGGACACTGAAGATGGTCCATCACTGAACATAGGGG
Organism: Abramis brama; assembly: GCA_022829085.1. NCBI lineage: Eukaryota > Metazoa > Chordata > Actinopteri > Cypriniformes > Leuciscidae > Abramis > Abramis brama. The sequence continues at coordinate 59,960,488 of CM040766.1, read as the reverse complement.
GCTTTTGCATGGAGTGGTTACTCTTCATGGACACACAGCTGAATCCTGAAGATGGTCCATCACTGAGATTAGGGGGATTATCCATGGAGGCGTTACTCTTCATGGACACACAACTGGATACTGGAGATGCTGCTCTCTGAGTGTGAACAGACACATCCTCCTCTCTCTCCTCACACACACTCATTTTACAGGTACGGTTCTCCTCCTCCTCTCTCTCCTCATACGCACTAATTTTATAAAAAGTTTGCTGCTTCTCTTCCTCCTTGATGAGAGACTTGATTCCAGACCTGTATGTGGACACAGAAAAATGCAAAAAACAACTGAATTGACACATTTGAAGTAAATGGCATTTAATTCACTTTAACGCAGCATTAACAGTTTTTCTAAATAGTGTTTGTTTGTAGAGCAACATGTCGGCCACACTTTTAAACACAGCATCCTCGTTTAAATACTGGATTCACCTTCACTTTAATGACACTGCTGAACTCTTGCTGGTGTTTTTCACAATCCGTTTAGTCGTCTCGCATTAAGCAAATATGATGTTATTTATATGTGTCGATTATCCTGCGACTATAATTCTTTCCCCCAGTCTTACTGCGTCACTGAACATTACAATAGGCTATAGATTATTTAAATAAGTAAATAGTTTAAAGTCAATCAACTATTTCAACATTAAACTAAAATTTTCCTGTTAAAAATTAAAAAAATAAGTCTAAGTTTAACAACCGTCGGCCATTTAATGAGTGAAGTAAAGTTCCCAAGCCGGCACATGACCGACCTTCAACGTTGAAATATGGCTGAAATGTCAGTTGTTGTTTCAACGTTGAAACAACGTTGATATAACGTTTAATGCTAAATGGTTGAATGGTTAACAAAAACACTCCTAAATCAACGTTGACATTTTTACAAGATCTGTACGTTGTGTACAACAGAAATATCTGCCTTTTAAAGTATTATTATGATCATTATTAGCATTTTATGATATTTTGATCATAACATCTCTTCAATGTATGTTAAAATATAATTATTATCATTATTAACAATAATAGTTTCAACCACAAGAGAGCAGTGCATCAGAAACGTTTTGCCTTATGTGACTTTGTGTGGACTGGATTTACAATTTTGTGTGCTTGCCTAACAGTTTACCATGCATTATTACATTTTTATTCATACAGTGTCATGAAAACACCATTTGACCAATTAATTAAATAATACAGACTGCAAATAAAACTAAATACACTGTACACATTTTGCTATGTTGCCATGCTGAAACTATTGTTATTGGTTGTTTCACCGTTTTACTTTGATCATGATTGGTTAATCTGTCTGTCTTCTAGGAAACTGGCCAATGACAATGTGCGCGCCTATTTTAAGTTTGAAAATACGTCCGTTACTGTTTGAGTCGGTGTGTGAGCAGCGGCTGCTTGCATTACTCGGTCGGACCCGGAGTATTTTATGTCTGCCTCAGACTGCCTGTTAAATTCTTATTTTGAGCAAATTGAGTTGTGACAGGGACGTGCGGTCAGGGTAGGCAGGGTAGGCAGTGCCTCACCAAAGGAAATGTTGACATTACATTTATTAATTCCAAGAACTTTATTAATTCACCACATTATTAATTGCATTTATTTTATTCCAAATATTAATTTTTGTAACAAAAATGTTCAGGAATACACATATAATATACTCATTTTGCCATTGTTTGCTCCTAAAACCATTGTTTCATGCAGGAAATTAAAGGCCATGCCCATTGAGGCAGAGGTTAGCAGTGCCTCTTTGGTCCATAGAACGTATACGTACTATAGTTTACGTAGGTTTGCGCATGCGCAGTCAGTTCTCATGCTGTCTTGAATGATCAACATTGAGGCAGAGACCGAGCTTGCTTCATGTCACGTGATCCACTTGCTCTCACTCAATCCGCGCTTCCCGATCTAGCGGCGCCTAGCGTTGGCTGTCAACAGGCCCGGGGTGGGTAATCGGGAGAATTCCCTTTTGGGCCGGTCGAGGATTTATTTATTTATTTTTTCACATTTGTCACGTTAGTTACATTAGGCTACACACGTTCGGACGTTCCGCATTCTGACACCGCAGCGCGCAGCCTCTGCATGGGTTGTACCACGTGAGGGAGTTCTCCCCTCTCCACCTATAGAGTTGGTTGGGTCCATAGCCCGTCTTTTCCAAAACGTTTTCTCAGGTAGGCTACCGCGGCACCGCCGGCGCCTATACAGATAGCTGGGCCGGTCCTACCGTGACGGTACGCGTCAGGGATGGATGGGAGGAAGAGGCCAGGAGGTATGGAAGCTTTGTTTCCGCCACAGAATAAAACATAATTGCGACTTTTTATCTCACAATTGCGAGTTTACATCTCGCAATTCTGTCATTATTTCTCAGAATTGCGTGAAATAAAGTCGCAATTGCGTGTTATAAAGTCAGAATTGCGAGATATAAAGTCAGAATTGTGTGAAATAAAGTCGCAATTGCATGTTATAAAGTCAGAATTGTGTGAAATAAAGTCGCAATTGCATGTTATAAAGTCAGAATTGCAAGATATAAAGTCAGAATTGTGTAAAATAAAGTCGCAATTGCTTCTAATAAAGTCTAAGTGAATTATTATTTAACCTTTACATTATTTGTTGAACCATGGCATTAATACAAACTAGTGACTAGGCTGCTTGTCGGTTCGCTGACACCGCGCCGCCTCCCTCTCTTAACGTTACTGTGTCCCGCACAAAACATTTGTTTATTGTATAAGTCATAAGATAGATGTGTCCATTAATTTGATTATTAGATTTGATTGTGCATTAGCCTCACATATGACTGACTTTGCTGTATGCAGGCAGCGATGTGATGATGCCTGATATGAACTTGGGTTGCTACATTAACTGAATGAATATATGAACATATGCCACATTGATAGGTCACAGCCTACCCATGACAAGATTTCACCGCACGTTACTGAGTTGTGATATGTCAGTTAAGAACAAAAGCTGGAATGTGAACAGAGGAAGGGGACGTACATGGTCTGTAAAAAATAAGAAAACATAAGAAAACATTTTTCAGTCTTTAACAGTCTATGTAGGCTATAACGTTACGTTCCTGTCCTTAATTTATGTACGTTACCCCAGTTTCATTTTAGATAAATAAATACGTAAAGATTAAAAATCTGTTGAATAGAGTGTAAATTTAGTTAAAGGGTAGAATAAATAATGCTATAAGCAGATAAACATGTGTTAATGGAGATCATTAACTTGAAAAAAAATGTTTTACTGTCTGTACACATTAAAGTTTTACAAACGAGTAACGGACATAGGCCTACTGCAACCTGCATAAGATAAATAAGTCTCCAGTAGCAGTGTTAACATTTAGACATCCCAAGTCTCCCGGAAGTTCCGGGAGTCTCCCGCATATTGATAGCGGCTCCCTGATACCCGCAAATGAGTTACAATCTCCCGGAATCTAGAGCGAGCGAGCCAGAGCGCGCGTGCACAGCAGAGAGGGAGCAGGAGACCTTGCCTGTGTGCGCACGTAAGATGATAGAGAGCATCTGATTGGCCTGTTACGGTAAATCAACCAATCAATTGTCAGTGTGGGCGGGTTTTATCTCTTCTCCCGAACCAAATTATTAGGCTTGTTTGAGATGCGCCTTGCCTCGCCTGAAATGTATGCGAGAGTAGGCGGCTGCAGTGAGAGGAGGAGTGAAAAAAGTGCAGGCAAGCCGGACAGTTCTTCTCGCAGTGGATCTGACACCTGTGAGATCAAAGATGGATATCGCGGGATTCACGGGATTCACGCTCGTGCACAGTGTTGCTAATAAACTGGATGGAATTTAAGTTCTGTTGCTTTAATATGAAAATAAATATAATGATCAAGACACCCAAAGTAGCCTACTTATTTAATTCCATTCCAAATACATGTTTATCAGTCTTTTTTTCTTAATACAGACATAGGCCTATGTGTTTTTTGTTTTGTTTTTTAAAATAAAAATTACATTGCATAACTACGGTGGCCGAGAGAGCTCAACGCGCTGCAAATGAAGAAAACGCATGCAAACAGAAAAAAACACATGCAAATAGAAAAAAAACACATGCAAATAGAAAAAACCCCACCAGCGAATAAGAAAACATCTTGATCAGTTTTACAACTCACGTGCGTCCCAATACTCACAACACAACCAAATACGGAAACGCGCTGCAATTACAGAAACGCGCTGCAAGAGTTCACAACACAACCAAACACAGAAACGCGCTGCAAATAGAACAGAACACAACGGAAATGTTTCCGGGGAACCCAATAAGTGACGGACGGACGGCTAGGACGTGCTTACAGCTGTCTACTTTTATTTTATTTTTTTGCAAAACATACAAAGATGACACGTTTATGACATACAACTTTGTATACAATATACAAAATGTATTTGCGATATGTTCAATGTCATAAGAATACTAAAAAGAACAATGAGCTGAAGACTAAAATAAATAAATAAATAAAAAAGATAGAGAAAAAGAACGAGGAAAAGACATTCTATACATCAGTTACATTGAACACATTTTGTCATGTTATGTTAAAATAAGTTTCATAAGAAATGTTAGAATGTAGCTATAGGTCCAAATATGAGACGGCAAGTTTTAAAGTTGAGACACTCACACAAAGATATAACACATATTTTAAAAACTTTGTTGTATAAAATGTATATTTATTTGCAACAGTTAAGTTAACAGCATTAATACTATATTTCTGGTAAGAACAGCTATTCAGCTGATGGACACGCGCTGCGTTGTCATGGGAACATCCCAGGTGAAAATAATGAGGAAATTACGTTGTCTTTCGTTGCTCCCTTCATCAACATAATGGCACACAAGTGCCCCGCTCCCTCCAAAGTGCCCAATTCAAGGGCTCTGCCGTCTGCCCTTTTAAGAGAGTAGGGCATATATGTAAAGCCATATATAGGTAAAGCCAGAGCCCGCGTCTCTCTGGCATAGACAGTAAAAGAAATGGACACAGCGACCCCATTGGAACTCAGTTGAGACAAGTGAAGCCCGTTTTCAGCGATTTTTTAGCACTTCCTTTCCTGACGCGCAGACTCAAACCGAGCAAAGCGTTACACGGACCACGTGAGCAACCCGTCTGTCTTCTAGTAGCTGTGCTAAGAGAAATCTGAATCATTCCCTTCCGAATCTTGCAGAGACGGAGAGTGTGATTAGGAGCTGTCCATGAGCGTGGAGCAGGAGCAACTTTTGCCAGGTATTCTGATTAATTATATTGTCATTTTGCCTCCACGTCTCCCCGATTGCCCGCGAGCTTCTCCTCCCGTCCATACGGTAATCTCTCTAGTGTGCGACAGAGAGTCGCGTGATTATGACGCAATCGTTAGCATACTTTTACAAAAACTGCTTCTACGGGGCCATTACATAAGCTACAAGGTAATGGAGCATTTTATACATTGTCGTGTTTCTTTAGAAATAAAAAATGGACAAATGGAGTCTTCAAACGCCTCAGATGTAAAGTTATTCGCTGTCAAAGTGACGCCAAAATGAATGGAAGTCAATGGGATTGCTAACGCAAGTGAAGTTCCGCTCAAGATGGCGGCACCCGGCCGACTTCAACTTCCGGTCGACTTCCTTCCCGCTTGGCTCTCTGGTAAAGCTCGCGAGCCTGACGAGTCCGTCACTTATTGGGTTCCCCGGAAACATTTCCGTTGTGTTCTGTTCTATTTGCAGCGCGTTTCTGTGTTTGGTTGTGTTGTGAACTCTTGCAGCGCGTTTCTGTAATTGCAGCGCGTTTCCTTATTTGGTTGTGTTGTGAGTATTGGGACGCACGTGAGTTGTAAAACTGATGAAGATGTTTTCTTATTCGCTGGTGGGTTTTTTTCTATTTGCATGTGTTTTTTTCTATTTGCATGTGTTTTTTCTGTTTGCATGCGTTTTTTTCTGTTTGCATGTGTTTTCTTCATTTGCAGCGCGTTGAGCTCTCTCGGCCACCGTACATAACCCATAGAGATCGCATGTCAGATAGTTTGGGAATATTCACACATAACGTTAGCCTGGCAAGCCAGACCTACATCAAGATGTTAGGTCTGGCAACTCTCCATAGACAGGGCTCAATCCGAGGGGCGGGATAAACGGTTGTCTCTCAAAATCCCTCTGCACGCAATAGGATAGTGCTACAACCAATCAGAGCAACTAGTAGCAGAGCTAATCGCTGAATCTCTCAATGGCTCTGATCGGTATATTAAACTATTTTCGTATCCAGTCGGCAAAACTCCGAACACATCTTCCTTTTTTAAAAATGACTGAAGTGCCGTTCTTAGCTCTTTTCTCTAAGAAAAACTTAACTGCAAGTCCTCCAGTGTCGCGGAAAGCCGATTCAAAGACCGCTGTTCGCCAGCAGCCGCCATTCTTTGTTTTCAAGGTTGAGGTTCCCTAACCGTCGCAACTCTGTCGTCATTATGTTAAGCCCGCCCCACCAACTCTATACACGACGTGATTGGCCTGACCCAATTTAGGTTTTTGCAGCAAAACGGTCTATGGAGAGTTGCTAAACTACCCTGGCTGCAAAATACATTTTGCTGCCGCTAGGGTGCGTCTAGATTTCTAGCCTAACATAACGTATACACATAACATGATATCAGAGTTTTAAAATCAAACATTTTAAAAGAGAACAATACATCACGGTTGTTTAAACCAATGAGCATTAAGCTGTGTCGTCAGTAATAATAATTACATAGGCCTATTGCCCATGGGTCACTGACATTATCTCGACACACTGACACGACACCTGACTGACACCGAGTCCCGGAACATGTCACCATATGTTGTGACACCTCCAGTAGTGACTGACACAGATTAATCTAGCACCTATACTGACATAACTGTGACACAAAATCCTAAATAAATAGCCTAATTTTGTGATATTTTTAAATATCAATTAAACGCATTAAAGTCAGTAATATTTTTTTTAAATGTGTTTTTTGTGTCACGTCTGTATTTGATTGGTATGCCACTGAATGTTTTGTAATACCAGTGCTACTTTATGTGGTTTATCTCGCAAACTCACAAACTGCCTAAATGACCTTAAACAAAAGAAAGAAATGAAAATACAGTTCAACTTACCTAACTCCCTTACCCATAAACAAAGTGAAAAAGCAATACAAATAAAATGGCGTCTAACCCCCAACATCCCTGGTAACAATGTATACAAGAATATTTACACGCTTATTTAAAAAGCATCAGGTTGACAAGTTAGAATTGGGATCCAAGGAGTAGTTAAACAGGCAATAGTCAGATATAGGAGAAAACCAGAAGTAGTTACATTCAACAAACACTCACAGTTTTACTAAACACTATCTCTTTGGCACGACACTTCAATCACAGTTTCACTAAACACTATCTCTCTGGCACGACACTCTTAATTAAATAATGGCAAAATGAACAAAGCTGAAGAGAAGTACAATTAAATGGTACGACCGCGAAGCACAAAGTCAGCGAGGCTCAAAGGCAACCATGGTGTGTCAGGGGTGGTCCTTATATCCAGGTCAGGTGCATAGCTGGTCCAATCACAGTCTTCCACAAATTAACAGAGGTAACGCCCATCTGAAACACAAGCTTGTCTACAGAGAGAGAGAGAGCAAGACACACCCACACACAAGGACAATTGATACAAACACACAAAATATCTCAGGGTCCTAACACTGCCCATTCTAGGAAAGATCGACATGAAATAAATCTATCATAGGTCACTATGAATAACGCCTTAACAGTCGCGTCTGTTACTGTAAACCTTTATTTTTGCGTGATGCTGCACGGACACATGCCAGTAGGTGTCAGTATAAGTGAGTATAACACTGACCAACGCAATTAATTAGTTTGGTCCACTCCATTGCGTATCTTGAAATACGCCCCCTTTCACGTCTCATTTACAGAGAGAGAGAGAGATTAATCCGTTACAGCGAATATCTCTGAGCAGATAATTACAAATAATTGTCCATGGATGAAAAGGTGGAAGAAAAGAAAAGGTGGAGCTGAAAAGGTGGAGCTGAAAAGTTACGCGTTAAAAAAAAGAATCAGTTTAATGTCACATGATAGCCTAATAGTATGCCATGAGGATTCGTGTTAATGCAAAATAGTTTCAATCTTGATTCAGGAGTTGTATAGCTGAGTGGTGCAGCCTGAGTAGTGTATCTTACACTGCACCAAGATGATACCCCCTGACTAGCTGATTTGCTGTCTTGATAGTTTTATATTAATAATGTTGTATGTCTTTGTTTCCCTTTGTTTTACAAATATGACCTAATATATGTTGTTACTTAAAATATATTTTTTTGTTTTAAAATAAATTATTTTTGTATTGTGTGATATTTTTATGCTATACAGTAAGTGGTGTTAAATATTATTCTGCACATTATTTAGCCAATGTGTTATGATGTGGGATGTGGTGGGCTGCTGTGGGCCAGAAAGTCCAGGGCCACTTTTTGATCCTAGTCCGCCCCTGCATGCCACTATCCACTGGCACATGCCAATGAAGACCGGGTGTGCCAATACGCATAGTGACGTGCCATTGGCTTCTGTGTGTCAGATGCCACGTCACTTAATGTTAATATTGCTACTGCCAATTTGGTGGAGGATTTTCTTTAGCTGCTACATTGCACTGTCACTTCTGGTACAGATTCATTGACCTTTTGTGATATGTTTTGATTTTAGTCAATTTAATAAATAAAAAAATGTATTTAAATTGTATTTAATTAGTACAATCAATGTATAGTAAAGGATTCTGAATTAAAACAGTGTAATGTTTCTCCACAAATATTATCAGAAATATACGGAGCCCCCAGGGGTCAGGCGAAAATTGTTGAAATAATATAAACCTGCATTGTAAGATATGAGCTAAAGAACAGACCACAACCCTCTCAGCTCAACACCACAATCTGTTGATTTCTTCGTCTGTTTCAAAGATGAAATCATGACCCTATGATGATAGTAACCATAACTGACACATGAAGTAATATCATTTATATGTTTTCATTTCCACCTTGGGGCTCTGAAGAACTGCTTGTGAATATATGGTTGATATTGTAAATTTACATCTGAATACATCAAAGATGTGTTTTAGAATGGATAGTGTTGTATACTTTGTTTTCAACCCGACTGTAATTGAACTGTAAAGTGAAAATCTTGTACATGATTTATTTTGTATTCAGTTTTCATTGTTTTTGCTTTTATTTATACAGGATAGTACAGAGAGCGGACAAGAAGTGAAGAGGGAGCGAGAGGAAGCGATGGCATCGGAAAGGACCTCGAGCTGGGACTCTGTCGTTCTGACATTTTATTGAGAATTTGAAAACTTTTTCAACTGTTACTGTACATTTTAAATATTAAATGTTGTATTTAATTTAAGGTTTACTAAATTGAACAAAAACTGTCTTTTAATATTCCATTTAGATTTGTACTTCTACAGGTTTTAGCATTACTTCGAAAACACTGCAAGTTATCCAGTGCAACTGCAAACTATGTTGTAATTTAATGTAAAATTGTATTCTCCCATGTTGAAAGGAAAGACAAAAAAAGTGAAACGTCATGATATCAACGTTGATTCAATTAGCAAAATCGAAACATAATTCAACGTTGATTCAACCTTGGTCCCTGATGAATCAACGTTGAAATATCGGCTGGGGGCCCTGTTCCAATATCCTAAGGATCAAGTAATGATCAAGTGTGTAAGACTGTCCTAGGTCTGACTCTGATAAATGTCAAAGTCCTTAATGCACTCTAGATCCATACTGCTTGAAAAAAAAAAAAAAAAAAAGATTACTATTTTCAACCAATAAATGGGTGTTACCGCTTCCGTGAATTATGAGGAAAACAACGATCAACTCGTGTTTGATCAAACTGACCGTGTGTTTGAGTTCAACAAACATGTTTAGATGTAATGCTCCGTATTAATACAGCTTTGAAACGATTTAACGAACTTACCGTGAGCTGTGAAGACATTTCTGTTTTTGAATCTTCTGAAATGGCGTCGACAGTCATGTAATGGCTCACCTGATTACTGTGCTTTCGGTTTCGTCATGATTCAGGTGAGTTCTGCTAAAACAAGCTCCGCCCCTAACTCAACTGAACATGATGACGTGCGATCTACTATACGGACTGAGTGACACTTAAAAATTACATTAAGGAAATATTTTCAATTATCAATAGGAAAAACGTTAGTGAATATATAACTTTTAAAACTATTAAACTTTTAAAAAAAATATGTATGCATACAAAGAAGTAAAACACTGAAATAGCACTCAATCACCTTAACTACTACTAATAACAGATTTTATCAATAATAATGCCACTGACGATTCTGATTATCGATCCTATTCTTTAACGCTTCTTCTTGATAGCACTGTGTGGAAAAATGTAGTCATATGCTTTTCAAAAAAAAACAAGTGGTTTTATTTATTTTAAAGCTTAAGCTTGAGTAAGCAAACTGTACTTTTTATGTAATTTATGTAATAAATAGAACCGTATTGTAAAGTGTTACTGATTACTTATACACCGATTCAGACGTCTCCTGAATTCACTGTTAAAGATCAGTTGTTTTAACCATTGATTAAAATGAATCGGTTCAAAGGAGTCATTAGTTCGCGAATTGGACGTGTCATGCGCGTTGTGTGATTATCCCAGCGGTTAGGACATGGACACATCCAAGATTTGTGTCAACACAGAAAACATTTCATCACTGGATAGGTTTTTTTTTCTTTTTCTTTTTTTTCGTTTAATTAAAGTTTTGTTTTATGTCAGCTGAATGTCCGGAACGCTTTTCAGAGAAGATAAGGCAACTTATTTAGCACAATTCACACCCAGCCCAGCGGTAATTCAGGAAAAAAAATCTCCGAACGAATGCTCCACATGAAACTTTTGGCCTTCCAACCTTTTACCACCATGTCGATTTATTTTGATTAATACGTGCGAGGGAGAGAGAGCAAGACAGCGCTTAGTTTGGAGACGGTGAAGTCTTGTTTACACTTTCGCCTGGCTCCGAAGAGAGAGGCTGCGTTCGAAACCGCATACTCAATGAGTAGGTACTTAATTTCAATGAGTTACTTAACGAGCGCTAAAAGAGTAGGTAGCCTACTTTATAGCCAGATCTCGTTGAGTATGAATGCGAACCGGACATCTGCCATGTTGACGTTATCATGTGACCTACGACGCGTTACCAGTTACCACCATACTGTCTATGGTTATCACATATGGCGCTCGAAATGTTCCGTTCGGCGACGAGACTGACAAGCACGACAGATAACACACGTGTATACGTGCGTGTACGTCTCCATTTGTTTTATATGGAGACGTACACGCAAATATCACGTCACGTAGACACGTCAATAACGTGTAGCTGTTGATCTTTACAGACGTGACGGCGGCGTCACGTTAGAATTTAACGTGTGGATTACGTCTGCACGTCTGCCCGTCTGCACGTCTGTACGTCTGCACGTCTGCCCGTCTGCACGTCTGCCCGCCTTATTTTCCTTTTTTTTTCTTCATAGGCTACATTTAGGCTACTGTAGACATTATAGATAATCTTATTTTGGCAGTTTACTTAGGGCTACATTGGATTTATTTATTTATATAATGATGAATGTCTGTTAAGTATGCATTTTGTATCCCAATGATAGATAAAAGTATATTGTCATGTATACGATGAGAGACAAATAAAATGGGCTAGTAAAATTCAGAAAAAGTGGGTCATATATTTGTTTGTTTAAGATTTGTTAAAGCCCTGCAGCAGCCGGTCTGCATGCCTCAAGTTCATTCATAGATGCTGCATTTAGTAGGCTATTAATTAACCATCTGAAACCACTTTAAAACGTATTGGATTTTAAACTAAAATGAATTATCATACTTCTGATTGCTGGTTACTGCTATACTTATTCTGAACAGGTCATTAATCATTCAATTTAAAATAGTTTAACATAAATATACTATTTAATAGAGCTACACTACAGTTTTTATAAAGCCTAGCACTCTATTAAATGTAGCCTAGTCATACTGCACATTTTTTTTCTACTATGTTTAGAGCATACAAATATATCACCCAACTCAGGCAAAACAATTGACAGCCCTGATAAATAAAGTAAAAGGCTTAATGCATCTTGTTTTCACCTGCAGGAAAAACAAACACTTAAAACAAAAATGACAGTAAATGACCACTAATGTCAGTAGGTGGCAGCAGAGGGACACTTATCTGCTCATTTGCCATGTCCACTCCTTGATATACTTGTAAGAAGTTTCAGTAAGTCTTGGGTCATTTATTCCTGTACATTAAGGGCTCAATGCATTAACAATTTCTGAAAGGAGCAATGTTCGCTATAGTATACATTTGCTTTTGTAAAATATTTTCAGTGCTTTAAATGTCTTACAGATTTGAATTGTATGGGGGTTCTGCATGCATCTTTGGAAGTTATTACACAAGATAAATATTAAGTGAAATGTATGACTGAATGATTTTTTAAAAATGGATTTTTATGTCAAAACGAAGAGTTTGTAATGTCATTTGTAGCATTTTTTAATAACAGAATAATAGACTTAAATAGTCAGAGTATGACTGCTTTATTCTATGGTATTGCCTGCATGCTGGTCCTATTCCTGTCTAGCACATGAGATACCCATACCTTTACTCTGCTCTTAAGCACACACAATAATCATAAATGCTACACTAAATCTTTAAATCCTGGGAAATAAAGTTTGTTACATAAATAAGAATTACAGTAAAAAGCATTCACTTAACAATTTTGCAGTTAATGAAGTACATGTTATACAATATGCTCAGTATTTTGTGTTCAGTATTTTCAGATTTAAACTATATGGCTACGATTTATATTTATATTCTTTATATCACAATGACATACATATGTACACAAGAGTTTCCGTTGTAATTCCGTTGAAATGTCCGACAAAATTAAATCTCTCCGGTCAAATTGTCCGATTAAAATTGCCTAATAATCCCGCCCCCCAACACAATCTGAATTTGAGAATAAGCCTAAAATGTATTTAAGCAAAAATACACCGACCTTTGGCTATGTTATAAAGGAACAGGCTCTACTGTTTGAAAGTTATTAAACATTATTACATGGCTTGGTTGAACTCCAATGTGGAATGCGGTCTGTTATTTCTTGATATCAGACCGCTGAAGCACTAGCGGCGCCAGGATTTTGATTAGGTGGGCCTCCAGAAAACTGGACGGGCCAGTTAAAATAAGCCAACAAATAAATAAGAACGGTTTCCCCTTCATCTCCGTTTCAGCGCTTTTCTGGGCACTGAGGACAGCGACTCAGTAGCCAACCTGAATTTAATGCGTAATTAGCATAGGTAAAAAAATAAAAAATAAATAAAAAAACTTAAACAGGATTTTTTTGTTACTTTTTTAATACAATTACAATTTCATTTAATTTATTGTTTAATAAAATTATAGGCCTATTATTTTTAGTTTATTAACAGCAACAACAGCTGTAAAGATGAAGTTGACGATCCATCTAGTGAACGCGCCTATAGAGAGAAATGCACATGATTACATAATCAGAGCGTAGCCTATTTCTTTTAGTTTTAAATTGTTAAAAAGACATTTCAAGCTTTCTTAAGATATATTTCATGTCTGTGAGGCATATGCTGAGTTTCGTTAAATTAGGATGAGATGCGCTCCAGTTCACGAGCAATGCAAGAGACCGCGCGGGCGCCTGCATGATTAGACCTATCGTCTGCTTTATTTCCAGGCAATCGGTTGATAATTTTTTTTATTTATTACAATTAAGATACAATTTATACAAAACGAAATTCACTTCAGAAAAGTCTTTCTACAAAACAAAACTTAATTAAGTGGTCAAAATCATGTCTGACCCGCTCCATGTCTCTCGATATTGCGCATCCTATCTTACTTGTGCTGTTCACTTTTCATAATCAACATAAATAAAAAATAATAATTAAATATTTTAACAAATATTAAACTAAATTAGCTTAATGGCTACAACACTTATAGTAAACCTAGACTCTCTATTTGTACAAATTGCTGCACATTCATTTTATTCAGAATTTTGCACACATAAGTTGAAAGGCATTTGTTTGTGCATGCATAGCAAAACATATCTGCAACATTGATCAAGTTTCGCTGATAATTATGCGTGCATTTATTAATTATTATCTTAATGAATAATGAAACAAGGACGAAGCATATAAACTGCGTTGTTTGTTTAGAATGGAATGGATCGCAAATAGATCCGAATGAAGAAACGAACCATAGTAGAAAATGTTTTTTTTTTTTCGTCTATTTGAAAGTTAGGCTAATAAACATGTTATATATATATATATATATATATATATATATATATGCTTGTCAAATGAAGCTTCATGCACCTCTGAGCTATTTCAGAGACCTGGGGCCCGTTCTTCGTACGTCGCTAACTCAGTTAGCTGGATTTGATTGTTGGGGATTTGGCATGATCTTGGATTGTTTGGTTCTTCGACGCTCATCCTGGACTTGCTGTCATAGCAACAGGTGAGCAATCTTAAACCTGCTCGGGAGCAGGCTTATTTCATGTTAACAGGATTAGACTGCGGCTTTATAAACGGAGCTGATACGGGAAGTCCAGCACAGCGCGATAGTGCACTTTCTGAGATATATATTTTTTTCTCGTGACTCGTGAGATTGTCATTTACATTATTAATTTGTTGGAAACGCACATTTATTTTCGACTTGTCGGAGTCGGGCTTTAACTAGGCTACAGCACAAACTGTTTGCATTGCCCTAAGATTATTTGCGAGTGGCTCTTGCGGAGAACTTGATGGAAAGTGCTGTCTGTCGTGTCATTCGGAATTTACCTGGCGCTTTTAGGTTTAAAAAACAGTTTTAGGTTGTTGTTGTTTTTTGGCATTTCCAAGCCACTTAAGACCCAATGTTGTAAAGCATTTTTTTTAAAGAGTTTTTTCTTTTTTTTTTCTTTTTTTTAGGCTATCATAATTTTTTATGAAGATCATGCAATCATGACCATGCCGATTACACTATATGTCACTCAGGCTTCACTAACGTGATTGGTAGACTATAGGCTATAGACTGCCATCAAGGCCTCAATGAAGGGGATTATGTGAACAGAAAGAGGGTTCACAATGTAAATGTGCAGCCCAGTTACTACTGTGATTCTTAATATTCCAGATTAGTAATAGGCCTATTATATCCAAAAAAAAAAAAAAAAAAAAGGCAATTGACTAAAATCTTCCATATCACAAATGTGAAAGCAAAATGGCCAGGATCTGTGCATGACTTAAGCATTTTCAGAGATTCACATTTATGCACATTATTTGAAAGTGGTAAGGAAAGTTCCACAATTAAATATCAAGCTCACTGTATTACATACACTTATGCTGATCCTAACAGAACTGCATTTTTTCATAGGTAATTATGACATGTTCCTGCAGACAGGTGTTTTATGACCCCATTCCCTGACCCAAACCAGTTGCAATGCAGCTCTAGCCAGGACAAGGGCACACAATGAAACTAACTTTGGCTAACTAAAGGGAAGATGTCAGTGTCTTAAAACTCTTGAGGGTTGCACACCTGACAGGGCCTGTGACATTGTTGCATGTGCCATATTACACAACATTGCCAAAAAAACACACTTTTCATTAAATGTTTAATAAAATACAAATATGCTTAGTTCCTTGAGTTTTATTTCAGTTGTTCTTTGTAAAGACAAGCCAGTGGTCAAGTGCCTGCAACAAGAGATATTAGACACATGCCTCATGCAACAAATAAAAAGGAAAAGTTGGCTATACACTGGCCACCTGTAGGCCTATGTCTCCTCTGTCTGTGCAGACTCTTCTGTAGGCCTTTCTGTAGATGTGGAATCCTGCAACTTATATTGCAGCCATAAAGCATACAAGTATAAATTAAGTAAAATTATTTATGCACTTGCAGGTAGGCTAGTTCCTCCATATGACAGTTATCTGAGAGGGTTTATTCACTGTCCAGTGCAATGGAAACAAATGGACATTACAAAGTCTTATACTTTATTTATTTTGGAAAGTTAGAAAATGTCCACTTACTGCACATATTTCAGCCACCACTTTCTTGGGAACAGATACAAGTGTTAATATTTTTACATTAACATAAGTTTATCAGTTTTCACTTTCACAAGTCAAAGCAATTCATCACTCAAGATTTAACAGTTGAAATGATACGGCCTTAATTTAATGCAGCAAAAATTATTTTACAGTGTAGGCTACTAAGATCTTTTCTTTTTTTTTCTCAGCCTTTTTCTTGGTTGCTTTTATAATCAGACAACCATTTATTTAACAGTGCCTTTTATAAAAGAGACTATATAACAAAAAAAATACCATTATGTAGAATATTTTTGTACTTCACTTTTATTTGTTCCCATGTTCTAGTGTGGTGACTCTGACATTACAATGAACAAAGTAATTACGCAATTATTAAAATACAAAAATTTTGGCTAATAAGTGATAAAAACATCTAACATGGCCACTTCTAACGGATTTAAATTGTCTGCTACTTTTTGCCAGCCCTCTCTCCTGGCTTTTGCAGACTTTGAGGTGTTCCCTGGCGTTTTAATTAAACATTAAAATTCCGAATAAACTTTGACTATTAGTTCTTGCTCTGCTGAGGAGAAAAACTGTGCGCACTCTTTGGCCACGCCCACGCTGAGCAGCCAATAGCAGCGTTGCTTATCAATGTTTCTACTATCGATACATATCCCCTTTTAACCAGCGCATGAACGCGCAATTATCTCAGATGACTCAATCCAGCTATACTAATCATATCCGGCAAGTGTGTTCGAAGAACCGAGTTAGCCAGATCATGATTAGCACAATGATATCATCTTGGATTTCTCATTTGATCTCGGATGTTTTAAGCAACGTACGAAGAACGGGCCCCTGGTTGATTTAATGCTTTACATTCCCCTTCATTAGTGAAATGCAAAATTTATAGCCAAGACACTGTCATTAAAATGTAGCATGTCATGGGAACCAACAACAGCACATACATTAGGCTATACCCATATTTCTATTTATAACGCAGCCACTTTAAATTCACATAATGTTTCACATCTGAGTAACAGAAATATAATGAAATATAGCCTATATATATATATATAATGAAAATGAATTGCCAACATGCCAAGAATATAAAAAAATACCAAGTAAAACACAAATTTGTAAATATTTGTTTGAATGTTTCTGTAATGAGCAGTTTTTAGAAAACCAGAATGCCTGTAAATAAACAATATATTAATGACTGGCATTTCACACAAAAGTCAATGAAAATACAGTTCCAAACAGCGCCACAGAAGAACAATTGTCTAAAAGGAGTAGTTGTGTGGGTGTTAAAATATATATTTGTATTTTTGAAAGAATAGGTTGAACATCAACCAGTAATCTCAATAGAACAGGGCCTTGGCGCCATCTACCGGCAATTTTATATTGATATTTAGTAGTTTAATATTTATTTAGCCTCCGTTCATTTCGGCATTTACAACTCGGTTTAAATGAGCTTGCTAGAAGTACATAGAACGATTTTTTTTTATAACATAGAATTTAAGAATATAATTAAGTAATGCATCCACTCTACTAGAGCTTTATTATTATTATTATTGTAGCCTATAGCCTATTTCATATTCCCACATGCTCGTGCATAATTGATATTGCAACATAGGCCTACATTCAAAGCTTTTTACTGTTGAGATTCGTTTTTTTATGTATCCAAACCTAAATAGTATTTTCTTAATATTCTTCGAGGATGTTAAAAGCTAGGCCTATGTTAAATAGCTATTAATGTGATATTCTCTGCTGAAAATTACTTCATCTAATTTAATAATAGCTTTAATAGCTAAAAGATCAAGTCTTCTATCTAGCCCACACTGTTCGAACAGTGTCTCAAATAAGACAAGTCTATTCAATTCAATTCAAATTTAGCTGTAGCCTAGGGCTTTTCACAATATTGTTTCAAAACAGCTTTACAGAAAATGCATTTCAGAAATGTACATAGAAAAATACAGTTAGTAAGTTAGTCATTTATTAATCCGTCATACAAGTAGCTGCATAAAAGTACGTGCGCTATTTTTAAATTAGCCCAGGCACGTTTTGCGTTCAGACGTGCAGACGTTAAGACGGGCAGACGTGCAGACGTGTAGACGTTCTCCACACGCACGTTAACACGTCTTTAAGCTTGGTTAGGAAAGAAATGACACAAAGCGAGCGCCATAGCCGCGCAACAACTTAAAAGATTTGAACGACACGTTTAATTCATCTATCTGTAAATATCTTGATATTGATTAAAGTTGCTCATTTTGTGGTCTTTTTGAAGAAACTGCTGCCCATTTATTTTGTGAATACATTAGGGTTGATTTAAGTTCTTATATTTAACCCTACTAATGTGACCCACCGTTTTATCCTTAACGATATTATTTATTTTTATTACGAAATCCCAAAATTGTCATCTCTTGAATATGTTGTTAATTTTATTTTATTTAATATCCAAACATTTTCATCCACAAGCAAAAGTGGCTTACTGCTTTATGTTTTCCTCTTTTTCTTGTTGAATTTAACTCTCATTTCATCCCTCAGGCCTAGGCCTATAAATAACAACAACAAAAAAATGCTTCTTTTTTTTTTTTAATGTATTATAATGAATTATTTAAGAAAATATATATTGAGATATTCAACCTTGTAGGTTCTTTTTTCCTGTGTAAAAAATCTCATATGTATGCAAACCCATAATATATATATATATATATATATATATATATATATATATATATATATATATATATATATATACCTCATAACATCAGTAACTCGACAGCCCTACCTAGAATGGTTTTCCTCAGCGTTTATAATGTCTGCACAAAGGGCAGCTGTGCGAAGATTCGCCTTTGGAGAAAACTGTTGATTTTGTCCTCGAAAAATTCATTAATATAGAATCGTTAATATTAAAAATTAATATTGCCTCAGAATGAATTGCATTGCTATCCCACCCCAAAACATAATAATAACAACGATAAATGCTGACCAATACTTAATTATATTACTTTTTACTGAAAATGATATAATTCAATAAAACAAACAAAATGTAATGCATGTCATATGACATAGTTATGCATGATTGAATACACTCTAGATGTGTATATAGTGAACATATCTACATTTTCTTTCAAACAATTAAATAAAACATTAATTAAATAATTATATTTTATTTACTGACAACAATGAGAAATATTAATAAATTAGTAAAAGAATGAATGAAAGTCACCGTGTGATGGTGACTTTCATTCATTCTTTTACTAATTTATTAATATTTCAATTTATTAATAAACAAATGCATATACAAGTCAACACATGAAATAAAGCTTTATTCAAACTACAGTCATGTATGTAGGCTACAGGCGGTTCCCATTCTGCGGCTTTATCCTGATGAATCAGCTGACCGCCCGAGGTGAGCCGTGCCTTCATGCTGGAGGTTGTTGCGTGTTGTGTTGTGCTTCACAATCTGAGGCAATAAAGGCAGGTGGAGTGATGGAGGGTCTCATAAGGGCAGGTGGAGTGATGGAGGGACCATCTCCAGGATTCGGCTCTGGGCTCCTCATCCTCAGTGCTCACACCAGCCTGCTGACATTTCAGATCCTACAAAAATACACCTATAGCTTTAATGTCATTTGATTTCAGTATTATTTAGAAGACAAAAACGCTTTTTTTCACAAATGCCACCATCATCTTTCCTTGTAGGTCCTGCTCCACTACAAAAAATCTGCAGCAAATGCACAGAAATCAAGAATCAGAAAAGTGATGTAATAGCTCTGTTTGAAGTTACAATAATTACAATAATTAAAATAAACTTAATATTTAAATAGTTGTTGTTATTCATTTCTGTAGTGTCACTCAAAGCCTTTGATGGCAGCATTCAGCTTCATGAGCCACTCTCCACCGGATAAACACACATCTGTTCATCTGACCCTGTAACATCCAGACAAGATTCACATAACCTCTGAGATTTATGAGCTCAACACTACATTTACATGTTGAGGTTGTTTTAACTTTTTATCCAACATAAATGTTCCTCAATTTATGAACAGTAAAATAGACAAATACAATAGATAACTTATGTTTAGTTACTTTATAGATTTGTTCTACATAATAGAACACATTCATCACTCAGATGTCCATTTCATGTTGTGATATTTCAAGATTTTCCTGTCAGATGTAAATAGACATTTAAAATAATCGTCTTTAAGATGTATGGTTTATGTAAATCCACTTTAGAGACGTAATTTACTTGTCCTTACTGGAGCTCCCCTGTTAACTAACGTTATACATAATAAAACGTGTTTTTACAGCAAAATCACAACTATACTATACTGTGTAACCTCTTTACACCTTCAACAATTCAACAGTTTACTCTTCAGTAGTTCAACACATGCAATTTTAACACAAGGAACGTGTTTACTCACATTTGAAAGCACCCGCGTCGCTGATCTCTGCGATGTTTGATAATGACGTATCCTCTCGCGTGGCCTCCTGGGATAGAAGAGTATCCATCGGTTGAGCGGTTGAGCACTCGAAAATCTGTCCGGAAGCAGTAAGCCATCTGGGAACTTCTCGCCTACTCTTTTATGAATACTGATGTTTCGAACGTACTGCTTCCTTCACGTACTGTTTTCGCCTACTATATAGTAGGAAAGTAGGCATATTCGAACGCACTTAAGTCCGAATCTCGCGATAATTCGTACGTCACCCAGGTAATTCTCGCCTACTCTTTTGGATTCGTACATACTTTTTTGCTCGCCTACTCTTTTTCCCATACTAAATAGTAGGGAAGTATGCGGTTTCGAACGCAGCCAGAGAGTGCGTGCGCGCAACCGGGTCTCTCTCTCTCTCTGCTCGTTCTTTCAGTTAAACATGCGCCCTGTCACAAGGGCAGCGGTTCATCTACATTACTACCGATCAATAAGACTTTGGCGGGTGCTAAAACAAGTTCAATGCAGGAAAATTCATGCGTGAATTTAACTGAGTAGTACATGACCATGCACTCGCACAAATGTGACCAAAAATTTTTTTAACTCGCACATTCTCAAAAAATGGTCGCAGTCTGGAACCCTGATGATGACCGTTCGTTTGTTATACATCACAGACTCACCTTTTCCGACAACGTTGAGTCGTCTCACCCGACAACCGCGACAATCTCCATCTAGGCCGCTCATGCAGGCTCAGCTCAGGTGCCGGTCGCGTGCAGCGCTGCAGCCACGTAAACAGAGTTTGCCCTTCCCCTACTGACTTTCACTTTCGATGCCCGAATGGAAGTGAATGAGGCTTTGCGATATTTTTTTTATTTTTTATCTAGGCCTACGTGAAATTCTGCAACCATTGTACTTTTTTTTTTTTTTTTCTCGGAAGGGCAATGTGACTCGAGAAGGGCATATGGGCAGTTGCCCAGGCAACCCGAGCAACCCCCCTGTGCACGTCCCTGTGGATAACACATCTGTAATACAGAAGGCCTGAATCTCTGATGTGTAAATGATCATGAGCTCGGTGTATCCGGACTCTGACAAGGGCGTAGATTTGGTTTGAACATTGGGGGGGTTGAAAAATTATTCTTCATATTTTTCATGTGATCATGGTATAAATATTGGGGGGGTTATCTCCCCCCCAACCCCCCCCACAAACTACGCCCCTGGACTCTGACGAAGATTCAACCAGTTTACTGCATAATTCATATTTCATGTTGCTATGCCAATGGGGAAAAACACTAAAAATATTTAAAAGCAACAGGGCTGATGAATAGGATTTAGGATTCATTTTTTAGTATTTTTATTATACATTTATTGTTATTATTATTAATATTTCAGCAATATTGGCGATGCACACTTCAGCCAGCAGAGGGCGAACATTCAAGTAGAAGAAGAAATCAACAAGAAAGAGAAAAAGAAGAGCAATCTTTTTTTTAATGCTTTATTCAGTAACAGAACATACAACAATTAAATACAAAAAATAATAGTAATACAAAACAATAATAACAGTAAGAAAACCAATAAAAAAAATATAAAATGTATAATATATAGATACCGATATTAATAATAATACAAGTAAATAAAAAAAGTAAGCAATATAACACAAGTGGGTGATTCTCGCCAAATTAGACTTATGAGGTGTCATGAAGCATTTTGATGATAAAAGTAAATGCTTTCAAAATAAGAAGAATACAGTTATAAACAGTGTTGTGCTAGTTACTAAGAAATAGTAACTAGTTACAGTTACTAGTCACTTCATTCAAAAAGTAACTCAATTACTTTGTTGATTACTTACACCAAAAAGTAATGCATTACTGTTAAAAGTAACTTTTTTGTTACTTTTTTAAAGAATGTTCTTTAATGTTCCCATTAATGCCCTTTTATGCATTATGGTCTAAAACACAAAACTGACTTAAACAGAAAGTAATTTTTAAACACTATTTTATTTAAGTCAGACCAGAACAAACTGAATATATCAAGGATTCCTGAAATAAATAACAAAACAAGCTGAATAATATATTCAGAATCAAAAACTAAAGTGGCTTCTGCATCATGAAAGCTGTTGTGTTGAGCCCTTAAAAATTTTCCTTTCACAGCTTAAGTATGAAAACTATCAACAATGTACAACATGACACAACACATTTTGAAATAAATAAATGAAAGCAGTCTGAATTATTCAGAATCAATTTCGAGAAACTCAGCACCAAAAAACTGCTATTATTGACAAACATAAATGATATGCATTAAAAAAATATATATATAAATGCTGTTTAAAAATGAAATCTATGAGCAATTTTCAACCTAACCACAAATTAAGAGTTGCATGTCACCAACTTATATAAAGTAAGCTGTGTGTATTCAAAGTGCAAAATCTGCTGTTGTATATGTCCATAAAAATGTAAAAAAAAAAAAAACAAAAAAAAACAGCATTTTTCCTAGCAATACAACGTAATGCATTTTATAATGCATAAATTTAGTGCTCTAAGATATAACAAATGTAACTGTGGCTACTAAACTAACCAATATTTTTAACAAACAAATATTTTTAATAACAAATGTGTGCTTATTTATTTGAAACAACAAAAGGTGCTTACTAGAAAGGACCTGAATGAACGTTTAAGTTGCGCTTTACCCTTCAAACCAGTGGTTGTACCACATGAGAAGAAGTCTCTCAAACCTTTGGTCAGACAGCTTGTTCCTTTTTGGAGACAGTACCAGACTTCCCAGGCTAAAAAGTCTCTCCACAGGTGCACTGGATGGAGTAGCTGCATTTTTCTTCAGAGAAATTTCCTTTATTGTGGGAAATTGTTTAAGAATCTCCATCCCTGTTTCGGCTGTTCTCAAGTAGGTCATTACTTCAGTTTCCACAGTGCTGAAGGTATCATCAGCCTCCTCAAAACAGAAAAAGTCCTGCACATTATAGGAGCTTGAGTCTGGTGTTGTCGGAGACACAGGCATCTTGGCTGCTTGCTGAACAGGGCCAGGGCGAGGGATAAGCTTGTGACACTCTGCTGCCAGCATTCCTTTGACCATCTCTTTCTTCCTCTGGTCTCTCAACCATCGCAGTTTGAACATAGGAAGTGTGACAGCTGCCAGTATTGCATCGTTGCTTTCCAAGACGGACGCAAATCGTGTTTTGATTGCCTGCAAAAAAAAAAAAAAACACAGTGACACAGATATTAGAATGAGTGAAAGATTCCCTCTATATACATTCTATGAAGGCTGTACACCACTGTGATTTTTGACCTATAGATATGACCACCAATACATTTTAGCTCTAAACGATTAGAGATGGTACTCAAGTCAGTCATGGGTATTTCAACTATTCTTGCCACAGCATCATAAAATGAATTCCACCTTGTGGAGCATGGAACGAGCAGTTTTTTGCCAACCAAATCGCCCACTAACTCTGAAGCCAAAGTCGACCGGCTAGCCTTACTCCACAGTGCTGTGCACTTGGCGGTAGCACTTCTGTAAATTCCTTTAGTCCCAGGATTTGAAAGCAGCCACTTGTCCACGTCAGAGCATGAAATTAAGTTAAGTGTGTGAGAGGCACACCTCAGGTGTGGTGGTAAAACAATCCCCTCCTCTGTGGAGGTGTCAAGCACGTCTGCAAAATTTGTGAAGGTAACCTCTTCATCCTCTTCATCATCATCATCGTCAGAGACCGATTCAGGCTGATACATTTGGAAGGCTTTTACAAAGTTAGAGCCGTTATCAGTAACCGTAGCTGTAACTTTCGTTGACAGTCCATATAATGAATGAATGTGATCGATCTCAGCAGCAATGACATCATACGTGTGTCTACCTTTGATCCTTTTACAGGCCAACGCAGCTTTCTGGCGTTGAAGAGTAGCGGTGTTTATCCAGTGGGCTGTCATGCCTAGTAAGCTTTTGTTGTGGACAGACCAAATGTCTGCAGTGGTCGCGATGTAGTCTAGCCCCTCAAATGTTGTCTTCAGCTCACTTTTCATTTTTGAATATTCTTTATCCAAGTAGTTGGAAAAAGTTTTTCGTCCCATTTGCTGTGTGCCGCCTGAACATGTTATCATGCTAACGAGCTGCCTGAACGCCGGCGACTCCACAGTAGAGACAGGCTGCATGTTTTCAACAACACCGTGCAATAGCTTTGTTGATCTGTCCATGGCTAACAGTCCGGTTAAAATCTAGTCGCTGTTGTTTGGCTGGAGGGGCTTGACTCACTACGAGTGTGTCCACCGACACCGGGTTAGCTTCTAGCTTCGTCGAGGCATGTAGTTTCTGGAGGTGCTTCGACAGATTGGAGTTGCTGTTTATCGCAGTAGATAGGACCTTCGAACCAGAAAGACACAGCTTACATTTGACTAAAAGGTTTTTGTCTTTATGCTCAACCAAAGTGAAATAATGAGCATATTTCCACTTTGAGAAACTCGTCTTGCTCTCGCCTTGACTCGCCATGACTGCCGCGCATACTTGAATAAACGGAAACACGCCCACAGTGCGTCTGCGTGTTTACAGTGGTTGGCATCCACCAATCCTACAATGCGTCGCTGCTGTAAACTGTAGGCTACACTTCAGCCAGAATTAATTAATTTAAAAAGTAACGGACAACGCACCATATGGTAACGGTAACGGAGTTAATTTATTTAAAAAGTAATGCGTTACAGTATTAGTTAAGGTCAAAAGTAACTGCGTTACAGTAACGCGTTACTGCCCAACACTGGTTATAAACATCTCTTCATGTACTATTTTGCACATGATTTCAAATGACATCATAAATACCAATTTTGTTGTTTTTTCCACATTTAAGGGGAAATTTCTCATTACCGCAACGTGTCCATGACTGGATTTGGGTTCTATGAGATGGAAATATTTATAATTAAAAAATAAGAAAAATAAAAAGCTTCAGTGCATGTTATACAAT
This sequence comes from Abramis brama, assembly GCA_022829085.1. Classification (NCBI taxonomy): domain Eukaryota; kingdom Metazoa; phylum Chordata; class Actinopteri; order Cypriniformes; family Leuciscidae; genus Abramis; species Abramis brama. Next base: position 59,935,040 of record CM040766.1, on the reverse strand, counting down.
AAACATTTACAGTAAAGAAACATGTGGTATTTGGTGATCAATGGTAAATGTAGTGACAATAATAAGGAATATAAATGTGTCCAAGACCAATTTTCTCATCCTCCGCAGCAATTTTCAATCATTGTTTAAGTCCTCTAGGAACTAACATTTTCAAGAAATTTTGTTGGAAGGGACATAATTGACTGTGACACTCAAGATGGCTACCAAGTAAGCATTTCTTATTTTTTCTCTCCAGATAAAAGTTAAAATTTTGTTTGTCATAGTACCTACACGACTTTTTAGTTCTCATTACCAAAACATGAGTTTGTGAAGTTTTAAATTTTTTTGCAGTTTTAATTTTTTGATTACTATATACCCCATTATGGTCTAAATATAAAAAGAGAGCTAACCCTCATTTAGCCTCCACAGTTAGCAAGAATGTTTAAGGTCACTCATCCTCCGCAACACCATTATCATTCACCGCAACAATTGAAGGCCTGTTGCGGTGGAGATACTCAATGTTTCGGTAATGAGAAACAGACTTATGAGGGAGGGATGTGCACTAAAACTCTTGCTCATTTCAATATAACTTGATATTTGCCTTAACACTTCTTGAACAGATTGTGTAAACAAAATAGCTATTACAATCCCCCCAGCAGGAGTCACTAATTTTTCATTTTTATGAAGTGCTTTCACAAAAAGCAGTATGAATGCAGTATAGGCCACCTACTATAAATGTAATATTATTTAATATTTAATAGTTTTACTGTGAAACAATGTATTTCTATGTCTTTTTTACGAAATGTTACATTTAAGATGGTTATTGTATATTTTGTTACAGGCAAGCATCAGTTGATAAAAAAAAGGGCATCGGCAAAAGCACAGGGGAAGAATATACAGCAATCCAATCCTTCTTGAGGAGTAGAGAAGAAAGGAGAGAGAGAGGTCAGGGGACAGGGTGATAATAGGGAAAAAAAGGTCACGGTTCGGTGCATAAATTTACATGGAGAATACACAGTATAAGTAAGGGATAATGTATAGCGAGGCGGTTGTTATAGCGAATAACAACCCCGACAGGCTGAACGGGACTTGAATCAGCCTGAAGGGGTTGTTATTCGCTATAACAACCGCCTCGCTATACATTATCCTGCTTATTACATGGCTAACTACAAAATAAATAAATTTGACACAAATTATTGATTTAAAAAGGAGTTTATTGATTTAAAAATGATTGTATTGCTTCTGCTAAAGAAAATAGTCCGCTCTGTTTTTCATGGCAACAGTGTGTTATATTTCACAGCGGTCTGTTATCAAGAAATAACAGACCGCATTCTACATTGGAATTCAACCAAGCCATGTAATAAAAATAAATAAAACTCACGTGCAAATTAATTAACCCCCTGGGGTCGGCTATCGCGCCGGCGCGATAGGCTCGTTTTTTTCCTTATCAGTGCAAAAAAATTAATTAAAAAAAATATTAATTTTTATCTTATATGCTTGTGTTATACATCAATCGATCCTGTTTAGTGTGTATTTTTTTGTGTATACTCATAATAAAAACAAAGTGTTGTGCTTTTCGCCAAATAAAGAAAAATAAACATGATGCGAGTTCTGCCTAATCTCAGTCAGTGAAGTCAATTCTGAAACGCGTCCGAAAATGAACTGTAACTCAGCGAATACTCAGTCAAACAGGCATACAGACACACAGGCATGAAGCTTGAATTCTCTTCTTTTAAATTAATATTTATAAAAAACAAATATTCACAGTTTATGTAATATGTATGTAAAGAGAGAGATGACAGTCGTTCTCATCTCAGCTAATTAAGTTTTAATGTGTCCCACGGAGACCGCGCGCTATTCAAACGCAAATGTGAGGCGATCCATACAAACCTGTGAAACGCCCACATCAGCTGGATAAGGCCGGTGACACACTGGATGCGTGGCGTAACCCCTCATTTACACCGCACACGTCTGCGGCGCATTACGGCTGCGACACGGCTACCGGAGCTGATCGCGCCCATTCTCAATGCTTGTGTTTACACCGGCCGCGACGCGGCGCGTTTCAGAAGCTTCCCAGAAGCGGCTCTCCGCGCCGCTTCGCTAAATATAGGCGCCTAGTCTATTTCTGATGGACGCGCGTCCAAGTCGCACCGGAAATACAAAATAAAAGTAAAAAAAACATTGTCAAATTCAAAATAAACACCCTGTGCAAACTCCCTAACGTATTACACACCAATATCCTTGGTAGAAACCATAGACTGTATGGTAGAAACCCAAAAATCAAGAAAAACTACGTTGGACAGGCAAATCACGTGGTCTCGCGCATCCAGTCACTCCGCTTCTGAAATGCTCCTGGTGTGAGTTGGCACCGCGTGGAGGATGGAATAAAACCTTGTCGCAGACGTAATGCACCGCACACGTGTGCAGTGTAAAGCGTCTCAGCTGCGTGGCGTGTCCGTTTTTATTTCGACTCCCATGTTAACAGTTTAGTGCTTGCACACTGCCTGCGTGAGACGCGCGTCTCAGGCGCGGCACGAGCCGCGCGGAAAACGCGTGCATGCTAGAAATAGAACCGACGCCTATTTTTCATGCGACACGCAAGCGTCTTGGAAGCGTTTCCATGCAAAATTGAATAGGAAAATCTGTTTATATGTCATTTTGACACGAATACATATTAATAAATGTCATTTTGATGTTTAAAAGTGTCTAGGTTTTGACATAAATGCAAATATAAATGTAATTTTACAAAATATTATCGATTTTCAAATACTGCTGTATTGAATGAACAGCTTTTAGCAAACTCTATTGCTATACTGAGATGAGGAATATATACTGTAGCCTATGTGTTTTGTCAAAAATAAAGTCATCAACTAACTAATGAATCCTTTACTTTGAAATACGTATGATAAAATGTATACTTTAGTTTTGGAAGACGTTGACTAGTTTTGAATAGATTATAAAGTTTTTACTGTACAATAGAGAATTAACTGCACAATTACTAGACATGTTTACCTTGGATATTATACAATTTGCAAGCACAATTTGTGGAAAAATAAAAAAAATTGCGATGCTTCCAACTGTGAACCAATTTGGTAGTGTGTATATATATATATATATATATATATATGTATGTGTATGCATATATATATGTGTGTGTATATATATATAAAAAGCCTCTAAATGCCATCTGAAATTTTCTTCTAGAATGATCGTTTTTATGAAGCTTGTATATTTAAGTTAGCTATAGGTGACACACCTGAATGAATGGCTCATTAAGTATGCAGGGGCATTGTCTCATCAGGTGTGAACTACTAAATATGCATGATGCTGTTGGAGCGTTTACGCCCCATCCGCATATTGGCTTTCCAAACTAAAAGTGTTTCACAAAACTTAAATCAATGTATCGTTTTATGTGAATGATTAGGCAGGATGATTTTCACATCATTTTGAAGAAAAAACTCTAGGCGACGACATCCATTAGTCAAAAGTCTTATTGACACATATTTAGTATGTGTTTTGTGGCCTTATTTCAGAAACTTTCATTTTTAGTTTTTTCAATAACCATGCATAAACATTATTCTCTCAAAAATGAAAACATGTACATACATGTGGCTCACATATTATGGTAGTCCTCTGTTTGTGCTATATAGAGTGAATTTACACCTTTGCCATTAATATGTTTATAAGCAACTGAAAAAAGCACAAATGTCAGGGCATGTCAGAACATCTCAAGGACCCCAAAAACACCCCAGACCCCAGAGGGTTAATGTAATGCGGAACTACTGTTAGATACGCGGGTTCTTTAGGGACACATAATCTGTAGCCCCGCCTTAGCTCTGAAGCAGGGGGCCAATGTTTCGTAAAAAAATTAAGCTTCCCCGGGCACCGCCATTGATTAGCGAACCCCCACCTGCTGTTAGCATTCCACTGATTCCCATTCATTTTGGCGTCACTTTGACAGCGAATAACTTTACATCTGAGGCGTTTAAAGACTCCATTTGTCCATTATTTCTTTCTAAAGAAACACGAAAATGTATAAAAGGCTCCATTACCTTGTATCTTACGTTATGGCCCCGTATAAGCACTTTTTGTAAAAATAGGCTAACGATTGCGTCATAACCACGCGACTCTCTGTCGCACAGTAGAGAGATTACCGTATGGACAGGAGGAGAAGCTCGTGGGCGATCGGGGGGACGTGGAGACAAAATGACAAAATAATTAATCCGAATACTTAGCAAAAGTTTCTCCTGCTCCTAGCTCATGGACATCTCCTACTCACGCTCTCCGTCTCTGCAAGTTTCGGAAGGGAATGATTCAGATTTCTCTTTGCACAGCTACTAGAAGACAGACGGGTTGCTCACGTCACATCTACGTCGTCAAGCTCAGTTTGAGTCTGCGTAGTACGCTCAGCCATCAGGAAGTGAGTGCTTCTAATTGACTTCACTTTTCTCCATTGAATCCAATGGGGTTGCTGTGTCCATTTATTTTACTGTCTATGCTCTGAAGCAGGCTGCAATGTAAAGTCATAGACAGTAAAATAAATGGACACAGCAACCCCATTGGATTCAACGGAGAAAAGTGAAGTTGACGACGTAGATGTGACGTGAGCAACCCGTCTGTCTTCTAGTAGCTGTGCCAAGAGAAATCTGAATCATTCCCTTCCGAATCTTGCAGAGACCTTGCAGAGGTGTCCATGAGCTCGGAGCAGGAGCAACTTTATGACTCTCTATGGGCTTCTCCCTTGACTTTATCGGACTTTATGCCTCCACGTCCCCCCGATTGACAGCGAGCTTCTCCCCGTCTATACGGTAATTTCCAGAGAGTCGCATGGTTAAGGCGCAATCGTTAGCCTATTTTTACAAAAACTGATTCTACGGGGCCATAACGTAAGACACAAGGTAATGGAGCCTTTTATACATTGTCGTGTTTCTTTAGAAATAAACAATGGACAAATGGAGTCTTTAAATGCCTCAGATGTAAAGTTATTCGCTGTCAAAGTGACGGCAAAATGAATGGGAGTCAATGGAATGCTAACAGCAGGTGATGGCTTGTTAGCCAATGGCGGCCCTCTGGGATGGTACGCTATTCGAGAGCTGGATTACCCCCCTGTGTAAAGTTTGCAATGCTGGAATATGGTGTGTTTGAGAGAGAGAGAGAGAGAGAGAGAGAGGGGCGCGGGCGCGATCGAAAAGTCACAAAGTGTTTACTTATATTTGTGTGCACGCGTGTGTGTGTGTGAGGCGCGGGCGCGATGGAACAGTGGAAACATAAAAACATACTCCATCATTTTGTTTATACAGGACATCATTCAAACTGCTAAGTGTTTAAGTTACTGTTAATTTAAATTAAGGAAAACAAATATATTAATCTGAAATGTAGCAAATTAATTTTCAATTCATTCAGGCACAATTACCAAACATATCTCAAGGTCTTTTTGTGTTTTTATTAATTTAATTCTGCATTTTTGTTTGACCGTGATGTCTGAACCGAGGTATGAACCGAACCGTGACTTCCGTGACTTCTGTGTACCGTGTACCGTTCCACCCCTAGTATATATATATATATATATATATATATATATATATATATATATATATGTGTGTAAAATATAATATTAAAATATAATATAACATACACTCACCTAAAGGATTATTAGGAACACCATACTAATACTGTGTTTGACCCCCTTTCGCCTTCAGAACTGCCTTAATTCTACGTGGCATTGATTCAACAAGGTGCTGAAAGCATTCTTTAGAAATGTTGGCCCATATTGATAGGATAGCATCTTGCTGTTGATGGAGATTTGTGGGATGCACATCCAGGGCACGAAGCTCCCGTTCCACCACATCCCAAAGATGCTCTATTGGGTTGAGATCTGGTGACTGTGGGGGCCATTTTAGTACAGTGAACTCATTGTCATGTTCAAGAATCCAATTTGAAATGATTCGAGCTTTGTGACATGGTGCATTATCCTGCTGGAAGTAGCCATCAGAGGATGGGTACATGGTGGTCATAAAGGGATGGACATGGTCAGAAGCAATGCTCAGGTAGGCCGTGGCATTTAAACGATGCCCAATTGGCACTAAGGGGCCTAAAGTGTGCCAAGAAAACATCCCCCACACCATTACACCACCACCACCAGCCTGCACAGTGGTAACAAGGCATGATGGATCCATGTTCTCATTCTGTTTACGCCAAATTCTGACTCTACCATCTGAATGTCTCAACAGAAATCGAGACTCATCAGACCAGGCAACATTTTTCCAGTCTTCAACTGTCCAATTTTGGTGAGCTTATGCAAATTGTAGCCTCTTTTTCCTATTTGTAGTGGAGATGAGTGGTACCCGGTGGGGTCTTCTGCTGTTGTAGCCCATCCATATCAAGGTTGTGCGTGTTGTGGCTTCACAAATGCTTTGCTGCATACCTCGGTTGTAACGAGTGATTATTTTAGTCAAAGTTGCTCTTCTATCAGCTTGATTCAGTCGGCCCATTCTCCTCTGACCTCTATCATCAACAAGGCATTTTCGCCCACAGGACTGCCGCATACTGGATGTTTTTCCCTTTTCACACTATTCTTTGTAAACCCTAGAAATGGTTGTGCGTGAAAATCCCAGTAACTGAGCAGATTGTGAAATACTCAGACCGGCCCGTCTGGCACCAACAACCATGCCACGCTCAAAATTGCTTAAATCACCTTTCTTTCCCATTCTGACATTCAGTTTGGAGTTCAGGAGATTGTCTTGACCAGGACCACACCCCTAAATGCATTGAAGCAACTGTCATGTGATTGGTTGATTAGATTATTGCATTAATGAGAAATTGAACAGGTGTTCCTAATAATCCTTTAGGTGAGTGTATATGCAATGAAAGCATGCTGACATGCAAACGTGAAGGCTGACATTTTGTACAGTATACACTATATTGTACATACACACACTCTCTTTCACACAAATCACACACAGACATGCATGCCCATGTGTGTGCGTGTGCTTACACTCACACACGACGCATGCACACACAAACGCACACTTAAACGCACACTTGTTCTTAAATGAACAATTGTGTACAATTTTGATTACAGTCCAAAGTTTGTATTTATGTCAGTGCTTACTGCATTTCACCTTTTTATTAATTTTTCCTTTTCCAAACGTAAGGAAAATGGTCAAATTAAGACACAAGATTGTAACTTGTATACAAAACACTTGTTAACACAAGGCATGGTACTGTGATGATTACGATAAATGAGAAAATGAAACACTGTTTATGAAATAAATATTCTTTTAAAAATTTTATGTGTTTTAAATATGTAAAATAGGGTTAGGCATCAAACCCCTTTGTCAACAGTTAATGTGTGAGCTAAATCTCATTTCCGAAACATTGATCCTCATTACCGAAATGGCATTTTCATTACCGCAACATGGATCTTTTTTACAAATTAAGTAATAATTAGATAATCATATTTTGTTTTAAAATGTATATACATATTATACAACACTACTTATTTAAGGTCTGCTACATAACAAATGTGTATGTTATCTTTTAGTGAAACAATTAAATAAAAGAAACTGTAAATCATCACGTATGTTTCGGTAATGAGAGAAAATAAGGAAATTACAAAAAATAATAAATATGAAAAATTAATCTCTCCAGAGTTTTACATAGCTTTGAGCATGAGTAATAAGAGTCTACTTTAACATTAGCCAAAAATACACATTTTTAACCATATATTTAATGTAATGTCATGTTGCGGTAATGATAATTTTTTATGGACTTCATCTAAAAAAATGTAAATAATTATATAGGATTTTTTTTTTAAATCTTCTAAAAATAATGGTTATAGTAAGTTCAGACCTTAATCTTATATGTGCAAAAAGAAAATTGGCTTCAAGGGCATTTTAAAAATTCTGATGCTGGACACCTTCTAAACCTGGATTTCGTGAGAATCACCCAAATATGAACACCTATATACACAGGGGTATTGAAATCAAATCCATTTCTCTAATTTCAAAATAATAAAAAGGTCCTTAAAAAGGATAACATTTCAAGGCTTTACAACAGTCTATAGTCTTTTTTGCCTTGGTGTTCCTCACACCCTCCAATGATTTAAGATACTGACAAAGCTCGAATTTAAATTGTATAAAATAGGTGCATTTTTGCCCATCGACATTTATGAATGTGATATTTCCCTAAAATAATAAACAAATTAAGAACAAAACAAATTTTCTTTTCTTTAGACTTATCGTAAAAAAAAAAAGGATATTCTTATCCTACAGAGTAATGTCAATTCCAGATATCTCCTTAAAAAAATATCTTAAAGTCACACAAAAACACATTTTAAAAAAAGATGACAGATAGTCTCGTCAATTAAATTACAAAATAGACATTTCATATTAATATCTTTCTTACATTTTTTTATGAACTGATTAACTGGATAAATACAATGAATAATTTTAAATGAAACCTCACGAATCTTATTAATGACACAGTATCTCTGTTGTAAGGTGAGAAAAGACCCAGTAGCGAATGACAGTCAATCAGTCTTTTAATAGAAAGTAAATGAGGTAGCCTCCAGTAGAGCAAAATAAACAGAAATCTTCTTAGTAGAATGATAACAACAGAAACAGCCAAAACATACAGCCAGTAGAAATCAACGAAGAAATCCTCTTGAAATTGAATCTAGACAGCGGTCAGCGTTGATGCAAGGGCACAGCAGGCGGCTAGCCTCAGGTCACAGAGAAGGATGCACAGTAGACACACAGCGGGGAACTGCAGCAGCACAGTCAAGCGTTTCACTGGACACAGAGAGCTGGTTAGAGCATCAGCATTATAATACTTGCAGCTAGATGAATTCCCCGACAGGACAGGACACGACAGGACAGGACAGGATTTAGGAAGAGCGAGTGTGAAACACAATCTTTCTTTCATCTGAAGTCAACGAACAATCTGACAAAGAGGCAGGAGAAAGGGAGAGAAGAAGTAGCAAACGTAATCAGAGAGAAAAGGGGACAGGTGCGATGTACTTAGAGTAGAACAGGAGAAGATAGGAAACAGCTGGAACAAGGAGAGTGAGTGATTGAGTGCGTGCGTAAAACAGGTGAGTGTGAAAACGCAAGTAACCAGAAGAGGGCGGAAAAGGATAGGAAGAGCCAGAATCATGACAGTACCCCCCTCTCAACGAGCGCCCCCTGGCGCTCCCAAGGGGGAAGACTGGTGAGAGCGAAGGAAATCATCGATAAGCGAACGGTCCAGGACGTCCCGAGATGGAATCCAACTTCTCTCCTCCGGACCGTACCCCTCCCAGTCCACTAAATATTGGTAACCGCGACCACGACGGCGAACGTCCAGAAGCTTACGGACTCTATAAACAGGAGCGCCCTCGACTAAGACGGGAGGCTGTGAAGGACGAGACGGGGCGCGAATAAGAAATTGGGGGCCCCTGTCAGAAACAATATCAGAGGGGAGACCATGGACGTTAAAAACGTGGTCGACCATTATCTGCGCCATTTCTTTGGCGGAGGGAAGCTTTGGAAGGTGGATGAAGTGCGCGGCTTTAGAGAAGCGATCAACAACAGTAAGGATAACGGTATGTCCAACTGACGAGGGAAGACCAGTAATAAAATCAAGAGCTATGTGTGACAAGAGCGGAATAGGCAACGGTCTCAAAAGACCCGCTGGAGGAGAATGACTGGACTTGGTTTGAGCGCAAACAGCGCATGCAGCAACAAAACGACGAATATCTCTTTCACGGGACGGCCACCAAAAACTCTGTTTAACTAAGGCTAGGGTACCTCTAACGCCGGGATGGGCTGCCAATTTGGAGGTATGGGCCCACTGAAGGACCGCGCGCCGAGCAGAGACCGGAACGAAAAGTAAACGTCTAGGGCAGCCTCGAGGCGGGATGGAGCGAGCGAGGACACGTTTAACAAGTCTCTCAATTCCCCAAATCGTCACCCCAACCACCCGAGCAGGAGAAATAATCTCCTCCTGGGTAGGGGTGATCACAGAGGAATCGAAGAGACGAGAGAGCGCGTCGGGTTTAACATTCTTAGATCCAGGACGATAAGAAATGGTAAACTCGAAACGGGCGAAGAAAAGAGCCCAACGAGCTTGACGCGCGTTCAGTCTCTTAGCGGAACGAATGTATTCGAGATTACGATGATCGTTCCATACAATGAATGGAACCGATGCTCCCTCCAACCAGTGACGCCACTCCCCCAAAGCCAAACGAATGGCGAGTAGCTCGCGATCACCGACGTCATAATTGCGCTCTGAAGGTGAAAGACGGTGCAAAAAATAGGCGCATGGGTGTACCTTGCCATCAAGAGATGAGCGTTGGGAAAGAATGGCCCCAACGCCCACCTCTGATGCATCAACCTCGACTATAAACTGGTTAGAAATGTTGGGAGTAATTAAAATGGGAGCAGTAGAGAAAAGACTCTTAAGATGCTCGAACGCACTCTGTGCGGAATCGGTCCAAACAAAACAAGACTTAAATGACGTAAGAGCGGTTAACGGCGCTGCCACCTGACTAAAATTCCGAATGAACCTGCGATAAAAGTTGGCAAAACCAAGGAATCGCTGAAGGGCTGTGCGTGAATCAGGAACTGGCCAGTCAGTGACTGCTTGGACCTTAGCAGGGTCCATACTAATTCCCTCCGCCGAAATAACGGACCCGAGAAAAACTACCGACTGCGTGTGAAAAGAGCATTTCTCCGCCTTGACAAAGAGACGGTTCTCTAACAGGCGCTGTAGAACGCGTCGAACGTGCTGTACATGAACCTGAAGAGAGGGCGAAAAGATCAGAATGTCGTCTAGGTAAACAAAGACAAAGATATTGAGCATATCGCGAAGGACGTCGTTAATGAGTGCTTGAAAGACGGCGGGAGCGTTTACGAGCCCGAAATGAAGAACCCGGTATTCAAAGTGCCCGAGGGGAGTATTGAACGCGGTCTTCCATTCGTCACCCTCCTTTATGCGTATCAAATGGTAGGCATTGCGCAGGTCTAACTTTGTGAAAAACTTAGCTCCCTGCAAGATCTCAAAGGCGGATGACATAAGCGGCAAAGGATATCTATTCTTTACCGTTATGTCATTGAGCCCCCGATAATCTATACAGGGACGCAAGGATCCATCCTTTTTTTTCACAAAGAAGAAACCCACGCCGGCAGGGGAGGAGGAAGGAACTATCGTACCTGCACTAAGAGCCTCAGAGAGGTAATTCTCGAGAGCCTTACGCTCAGGAATCGACAAGGAATACAGTCTACCGCGGGGTGGCATGGTACCGGGAAGAAGATCGATGCAACAATCGTAGGAACGATGAGGAGGGAGAGAAGTGGCCCGGGAATGGCTGAAAACCGCTCGCAGATCGTGATACGTCTCCGGCACTCCAGACAAATCACCTGGCTCCTCCTGAAACACAGAAACAGAAGAAACAGGTGGTATGGCAGAGACAAGACATTTAACATGACACGACAGGTTCCATGACAGGATGGTTCCCTTAGACCAGTCAATATGGGGATTATGCTGAATTAACCAGGGATGTCCCAGCACTATGGGAGAAAAAGGGGAACGGAAAATTAAAAAGGAAGTGGTCTCGCGATGATTTCCAGAGACCGAGAGAGACACAGGAACAGTCTCACGGCAGATCTTGGGAAGGGAACTACCATCTAGGGCAAAAAGGGGAGTGGCCTCTTTCAGATCAATGAGAGGAATACCTTGCTCACGGGCCCAAGTCTCGTCAATGAAATTCCCCTCGGCCCCAGAGTCAATCATGGCGTTGGTAGAGACCGAGAACCCCTGCCAGTGCAGATGAACTGGGATGGTAGTGTTGGCTTGATGAGAAGGGACCTGATAAGTAGCGCTCGCCAGTATCCCTCCTATTACCGGCGAGCGTTGGCTTTTACTTGACACGTTGACACAAAGTGCTTGTCGGAGCCACAGTAGAGACAGAGCCGGTTCATAATTCTTCGCTCTCGTTCCTTCGAGGAGATTCGTAAGCCCCCCAGCTGCATGGACTTGGAAGAAAGCTCCGCGACAGTAGAAGAAAGAGAAGAGGAAGGGGGTAGAGAGAGAGAGACGGTCTCGGTACCTCTAGCTCGTCGTCGCAAGTCGAAACGCTTCTCCACTCTGATGGCGAGATCGATGAGTGGATCAAGATGACTGGGAACCTCCCTGGCGAGGATCTCATCCTTGACCTCGGCGTTGAGACCTTCCAGGAACCGGGCCACCAGCGCCGGCTCGTTCCAGCCACAAGTCGTGGCAAGAGTGCGAAACTCAATAGAGAAGTCAGCGGCTGAACGCCTCCCCTAACGAAGAGAAGAGAGCGAGCGGGAGGCCTCAACTCCATGTGCCGAGCGATCGAAGACACGAATCATCTCCTCCTTGAACAGGGAAAAGCGGTCCAGGAAATCCGCCTCTGCATCCCAGCTGGCCGCTCCCCACTGACGAGCCCGTCTGGTGAGGAGGGAAATCACGAAGGCGACCTTGGCGCGATCGCTGGAGTAAGTCGATGGTTGAAGAGAAAAAATTACTTCACACTGCGTCAAAAATGAACGACACTGGGTTGGCTCACCCGAGTAACACGGTGGATTATTTATTCAAGGTTCTGGAGACGAGGGTAGCAGGGAAGATGCAGAGGGTTCTTGACGGAGGTGATGTAGTTGCGTGGTCAGATCAGACACCTGCGCAGCCAAGGATTCCACCACGCGTCTCGTGGCGATCAGCTCCTCTTCATGCCTGCCCAGTAAGGCACCTTGACGCTCGACAGCAACTTGGAAAGGAGTCTCACTCGCTGGGTCCATCGTGGTGAGATTGTACTGTCGTAAGGTGAGAAAAGACCCAGTAGCGAATGACAGTCAATCAGTCTTTTAATAGAAAGTAAATGAGGTAGCCTCCAGTAGAGCAAAATAAACAGAAATCTTCTTAGTAGAATGATAACAACAGAAACAGCCAAAACATACAGCCAGTAGAAATCAACGAAGAAATCCTCTTGAAATTGAATCTAGACAGCGGTCAGCGTTGATGCAAGGGCACAGCAGGCGGCTAGCCTCAGGTCACAGAGAAGGATGCACAGTAGACACACAGCGGGGAACTGCAGCAGCACAGTCAAGCGTTTAACTGGACACAGAGAGCTGGTTAGAGCATCAGCAGTATAATACTTGCAGCTAGATGAATTCCCTGACAGGACAGGACACGACAGGACAGGACAGGACAGGATTTAGGAAGAGCGAGTGTGAAACACAATCTTTCTTTCATCTGAAGTCAACGAACAATCTGACAAAGGGGCAGGAGAAAGGGAGAGAAGAAGTAGCAAACGTAATCAGAGAGAAAAGGGGACAGGTGCGATGTACTTGGAGTAGAACAGGAGAAGATAGGAAACAGCTGGAACGAGGAGAGTGAGTGATTGAGTGCGTGCGTAAAACAGGTGAGTGTGAAAACGCAAGTAACCAGAAGAGGGCGGAAAAGGATAGGAAAAGCCAGAATCATGACAATCTCCTGGAAACCATAAAAACCTCCTCCCACTTAATGTCCTGAAAGCGTGAATTCCAGAAACTTTTAGCTGGAGGAATTCTAAATGAACAACAAATCTGTCTAAGGAAACTATTGTTGCATTTTTTATCAACAATACTTACTGTATATTCTCTAACCTCAAGTTGAAATCAATAGTTATATTCAAATCAACAGCATTAGCAGAGCGCAACAACTGAAGGAGACCAGAAGGTATTGCATCAAAAACAACTGCATAATCCTTTGCAGATATCGGAAGTTTGAATTTATCCAGAAATTCTCCATATGAAAGCCAGTAAAACCAATAAAATATTGTTTCTAAACCAATATTGCAAAAAAAGTGTTTTATTCTTATATTTAATATCTTTATTCCATATCAAACATCTATGGGGAGAGAAATTGTGTTTGTACACCAGCAACCAGGATAACAGAGCTTGAAAGTTAGATAGCTTAATAGGGACTTTATTAATATCAAAGTTGCAATTGAGGAGAAACTTAATACCGCCAATTTGGTTAAAAACTAAATTTGGGATATAATACCACAATTTGAAAAATTAGATTTGATACAATTCTGAATCCATTTAATTTTAAAGACAGTATTAGAAACTTCAAAGTCAATGGCATTTAAACCACCTTGATGAAATAAATTGCCTAATATACCTCTATTTAAGTAATGTGGCCTATTCTTCCAAATAAAATTGTACATTTTCTTATTAACTTGCCTAATAATTGACTTTGGAGCATCTAAAACCATTGCTGTATAAGATAATCTAGACAAGCCTTTGATAGCAATATTCTACCAGTCAAAGATAAATCTCTAATTAACCACACATTAAATTACTTTTGCACTTCATCAATTAATGGAGGATAATTTATGTCAATTCTTTGCTTTTGATTTTTACATATTTTGATCCGTAAATAAGAGACTTGGTTTTTAACTGGCATTCCACACAATTCCACCACACCATCAGGTATGTCTTTCAAAGGGAACAATTCACATTTATTAATATTTATAATTAAGCCAGAGACTGACGAAAACATATCTAAACACCTAAGTGCTGCATCTATTTCTTTGTCACTTCTCAAAAATATGGTTGTATCATCTGTGTCACGAACTGCACCGGGAAACAGCCAGGTGATCCAAATGCAGGCTTTTATTTGAAGGACAATCCAAAGAGCACAAACGGGGAAACAGGCAATAATCAAAGTCCAGGTAAGCAAACCAAATCAGCAGCAGTGCAGTCGGGTAATCAAAAACAGGCAGGCAAGAGGTCAGAGACACGGAGACTAAAATACTAGATAACTTTGAAACTAGAAACAAAGCTAGATAATGCAGTGTGACACCTACAATCCTGAACACTGAACAAAGGAAACATACAGGTTTAAATAAGGATACTAACAAGCATAATTATCAAACAGGTGCAAGACATAAAGCATAATGAGTCCAGGGTCAAAATATAAAATGAAACCATAAACTAGGAAGGGGCGCCCTCCAGTGGCTCACACGGGCACTCTAGGCGCTGAATGTCACATAACCTAGGAGCGGCTTCCAAATATATATATATTTATTATTGACCTATTTTCTGTCCAATTTTTGTTACTTTAAAAATAATTGTGGCTATTTTCATTTATTGACTTGTATTTTTTTTTTTTTTATTCAGGAAAGTTATTGATTCTTTTTGCCAAGTGCATCCAGAAGTTTCGGTTTCGTCCCAGAATTTTAATTTCAGTGCATCCCTAATTAAAATACATATGTAAAAACAATGAGGCATACAATTGGTTTAAATAAACATTAAGCTCGACATTAAGCGTTGTCATGTGCCTGTCCTTTGGACAAGTAAATCGGTCACTCACTTTATTGTGTTGTAAATATAATTTATTTTGAAGCAATATTCTCATCAATGTTAAATCAGCTTTGACGAATCTAAATCTGCATATTTTTACATTTAAAGGGCATTTTTCCCCTAATCGTATTAAATGTGTGCTCCATCGTTCATTTTAAATTCTTATATTTGAACAATTACTTTTTGAATAATGACACTATAGGGATTTTTTAAATTATCGCAGTATGTTTACTGAGTTTATGTGCTGCACTCATTTGGTTTGATTTCTCGAGAGGTTGGGCAAGCCTCAACAGCGCAAACCTTGCTGACAGTACATTATTATCATTCACTTTCGATCGCCACACACACTAAATTATTGTAGACTCATTCTCATTCATTTTAACCTGTATATCACCATGAGAATTTACTGAGTTGATTACTTGCATCAAGACAAACAAAAAAATTATAAGTTTTTTAAAATTGTTTGTTAACATGGGCAAACGGTGCATAATCTAGTTACGTATGTGCTAATTTGCATAAATGCCACAACAGATCTAAACATTGGGTATAGCCAGGTGAAAATGTCTTGTTGGCATATAACTGTAAAAGACTTGATGTTAACCCTTTTAAGGTACGCACCATGAAAAAAGTTTTTTTTTCATTTTTTTTATTCAATTATGATAACAATAACAATCAATTTTTTTTTTTAAATTAGACCCTACAGTATTTTAGATACAGTCCTCTACCAAACGGTTGAGACGTCTGTTCATAATAAAAGAACAACATTCAGAACAAGTCATATTAAGTGCGTGCAAAACTTCACCCAAGATTTGATTAGAATTTTTTCTGTTTTTTTTTCTTTTTAATGTCAGTGGGAGAAAAAGAAAACCTCCACTAAGCTTTACAGACACTGTTATGAATATGGTCAGACCACTTTAACCCTTTCACGCATAGTGGTCACTACAGTGGACAGCTATTAAAAAAGCATTTTCTTGAATTTGCACGGGTTTTTATGGCAAAGTTGCACATCAATCTCTTCATTGGACCCTGGTGCATCATCCTATACATTGCAACCAAGTGGCAAGCCTTTGTGTTTCGATTTTTTCCCCCTCCAAACCAAGATGGCCAAGGGTCAGTCAGACATGCCAAGTTGCTCCGGAATATCCACCCATTGCTTCTATCCTAGGAGACTCTTGTAGGTAAAAAAAATATTGCAGCATAAAGCAATATCTAATGAGTCATATCACAGTAAAATTTTCCAAGTTTTGATTTTAGATTGAGAGAAAACTCTGATTAATCACATGTCCACTGTAGTGGACGTCATGCATGCAATGGCTATATTTCAGCTACAATTCATAATTATAATGTGAATATTGTTTTTGAAATTTAAAACTTAAAAACTTAATATGCATTGACTTTTTCTACTGTAAATAAATGTATTTGTATTATTAGAATGTAATTTTCATTGACATCGAAAAAAGTCATGTGATTACATAATGTATGACACTTGTAATGCATTACTTTACTTGTTAGATCAAAAAGTAATCTGATTTTATAATGTGCGTTATTGTAATGCGTTTTTTTACTCATAACATCAAAAAGTAATCTGATTACGTAATGCATGTTACTTGTAATGCGTTATTTTACTCGTTACATCAAAAAGTAATCTGATTACGTAATGCATGTTACTTGTAACACATTACTTTACTTGTAACATCAAAAAAGTAATCTGACTGTGTTATGCATGTTACTTGTAATGCATTACATCCAACACTGATCATTTCAGATGAGATTGAAAAAACATATCGCTAGGTTTTCTGAGAGGAGGTCTATGATAGAAATGTGCATGTCCATCTTGAACATAATCAGAATTATCAGCTAATAAGGGTAAATCTCCATACTCTGGTGCACTGGAGGGACCATCTGAGTGGTTTCCACAGTTGTACCTTGACAGGCTGTAGAAAATTCTGATGGAATCACGTCCTCATGTTCTGATATCAAAGATACGCGAAGTGCAACTTGTATGAAGTTATATGAAGCCATTGCAATATTTTGCATTTATATTTTTTGTATATATTTTATAGTTTTCACATTATTTGATATAATTGCATTGATTAGTTTGTTAAATTCACATATTTATCTGTTTGATTATTGTCTTATATTTAATACAGTATATCTTCAGTTTAAACCAACCGCATGCTGTCCACTCAAGTGGACATCTAAAGATCTCTTTGAAAAATTTGTAAAAAAAATAAAATAAAAATCAATTCTTGTTTTTCATGCCCTAAGAGCAATAAAAACACATAGGAAAAAAATCCTGACTGAGGTTATCATAATTCATGCATGAAAGGGTTAAACCACTGTGCAGCAAGGTCTTCTTTGTAGAGTTTTAAAGACGATTTAAACAAATACAACACATATTTTTGGTGGTCATGCAACAGCACGAATGGGTTTTGACCTGTTGTGCAACTGCACTAATGATTTTGGTCAGGGGTGCAACAGCACTCCCTTTGGACAGAGGTTGCATCGCCCCCGCTTGTTAGAGTGTAGTGGCAAAAGTTGTCATATTGTACATCTGGTTGTGGGTGGGAGGGTCTTGGGGTATTGGACTTCTTGTTTGACGACATCTGTGGTGGAGAGGATGATGAAGGTCGGCCAACTTTGGATGCTGGCTTGTTGACTTGAGCCAAAGTGTGTGCGACTGCCAGACGGAACTTTTTGAGAGGCAGCAGTGCTTCTTTCAGGAGTCTGCAGTCCCGCTTGTGGACAAGCCAGGCATTTGAGATGCAGAGGTCTAGGATGTATCCAAACAGGGGAAGGTACCATCGCCTGGATTTCGCCGGGGTCTTATACATGTGTACCAGCAGATCAATGCCTCCCATATGCTGATTGTAGGCAGGGCTGAGTGATGGGCACGGGACAGTGACCTTTGCTTTGGCCTCTTTGCTCCACCGTTTGACAGAGGAAAGAGGTGTGATCCCACAGGCACTGCTAAGTAGGGTTGGGTATTGGTTGGGTTTTATCCGATACCAGTACCTACTCGGTATTTTTCAAACGGTTCCGGTGCTTAAACGGTTCTTGAAACGGTACTTAAGAAAACTAAACCGCACACACTTTATCAAAAAAATAATACCTCTGTGTGTGTGTGTGTGTGTGTGTGTGTGATTTTCTGAAAAAGATTTTCTGATTTCTGATTAAATGAAAAATTGTGCCCTTTAAAAGGCTACTGATGTAGCACAAAACACTTGAGTTAATCAAAATTTTGTCTTCTCATATTATGACTTTTACAAAACAGAGAAATATCTGACAGCAGAAATATTTAACACACACAGTATAGCCTCATATAAATATACTTGATATTGATATACTTCATACTTGATATGCAAGATTTGCAGTTGGCATTAAAATACTAGACTTAGCCGAAGAGGAACACTGGCAGCTGAACTTGAACTTTAGTCAAGCGTGTCAGAGGTTTTGGGTTCTTATCCGCATTCATATATTTATTTATTTTTTTAAACCGATTATGCTCATCAGTGGTTGTATATCAAGCAGGGACACTTTGTGTCCATTATATTTTGAGATTTCACCAGAACGAATATAGATATGAGGCGCCGTCTAGGGCTTAAATCAAACTTCATTCACGCACATATGAAACTAGGTAGTCTACACGTATACTAGGTAGTCACACATACATGTATACTGCTGAATGCTCAAACTAATACATATGAAATGCACAACTTCTAAAGTCGCTCACGCACACACACGCAAACTCTACACACACGAGACGCGCGGAACTCTCCGCGCACATACTAATCTGAGACGCGAACACACACACACACACACACACACACACAAACTCTCCGCGCACATACTCATCTGAGACGCGAACACGCGAACACACACACACACACACACACACACACACACAAACTCTCCGCGCACATACTCATCTGAGACGTGAGCACGCACACACAAACTCTCCGCGCACATAATCATATAGACGGCGCCTCATAAATAGATCGATCTCCGCAACGTATTGAAGCGCGCGTCCGAGTGAAGTCAGTGCGGTGTGCGCGAGCCAAGAGAAAACACTGTATCCGCGCCACTGATCGCAGCGGCAACGAGCACTTTGATCACTTGTTTTAAACACATTTCAGCGCTAGATCTCTTATTTAACAAACGAACTAAATGAATGCTCTGCTGGTTAACTGGAGATGTTTTATTATTGGATCATTCGTGCCGCGAGATGTTTTATAGGGGGCGGTAAAAAACGTCAGGCACCGAAATCAGGCACCGAAAGTTACGTTCTTATTCGGTCTGGTTACTACCGTTTACGTCGGAACCGGTTCCCTATTGGAACCGGGTTTCGGTACCCAACCCTACTGCTAAGAAGGCTCACACATTTATTATCGAACCATTTCACTGTGAGCAGCCCTTCAGCAGACATGAAGTCAAAAGCTCCACGTCCTTCCTTCATCAGCTCTTTGTCCGTCTTTAAGGTTGCTCCACCCATGCGGTTTGGTCGGACAGTGCCAATGCACCTGATGCCCAGGTTCTCTTGCAGGTTCTGGACCAAGTCGAAACTGGTGGAGAAGTTGTCACAGAAGACGACTGAAAGTCTTGGCAGTGTGATGGTTTTGCAGAGTGTTGTCACAAGTTTGGCCTCTAGAAGCAGTGCCTCCTCCTGCTCAGTTAGGGCAACGCTGAAGAATGTGGACGCCCCCTGATAGAGCAGAAAGTCATGAATGATGCCAGATGAGCTGGCCCGGCAGAACAATTTAAAGCCCCACTTGCCTGGCTTGTTGGCAATATACTGGCAGAGAGAGCCAGCCCTTGTGCCTTTATACGCCACCATGACCTCGTCCACACTGTGCTGGTAAGTGGATGAGATCAGAAGACACTGCTGACGAAGCATGTCAAAGGGGCGGATTTTGTAGAACCTGTCTGGACTGCCATTGCACTGCTGATTATCATTAAAATGAAGGTACCGGCGTAACAGCTTGAATCTTCTCCTTGGCATAATATCGGCTATCACACTGAATCGTGACTCAATGCACCAGTAGTCATCGATGGCTGGGAAACTGAAAACACCCATGAAGAGAAGCATTGCCAGGAATTTTTCAATCTCTTCAGGACTGGTGCTGATTGGATCTCCCAGCTCCTGGGCAGCGTAGAGATTGGTTTGCTCAGAGATACTGTATGTGTAATCATCTCATCTGTGAAGAGCATTTTAAAATACTGAAAGGGTGTCAGGGAGGTTAAAACTTGAGTCTGGAACCTGGAATGTCTCAATGTCTTCATGCCTCCACAATCTTCTTCTGCCTTCATTTCCATCTGGGGGTGATTGTTCAGGTGTGTCCTGTAGCTCTGCCAAAGAGTTTTTCCCCATTTCTCTTCTTCTTTTTGGACGGTGGTTTAGAGAATGAACTTGTTGAGGCAACCTCTTCCTCATCCATTGAATCAAAAGAAGTGTCCCCACTCTCTTCTGCTGGAGTGGGCAGATAATCTGGATCATCATCACTCAGATCCGCATTTGAGTCCTCAGGATTTTCTGGCACAAGGGCCAGAAAAGTGTGTGGTCTTGAACCGGAAAATGATTTGGCGCCCATCTATCATGTCTAAAACATAAAGAAAACAATTTGTATTACAAACCATGTACTCTTACAATGCTAGTTATATAGTAATACACAAACATAGTCAATTTTAAATGATGAAATTAATAGTAACACCAGAATTGGTTTTAATTCTTCAAATTTATTCTTGATCTTTACCATATACATGGTACAGAAATGGTGAAAAAATTATATTGATCAAATATTTTTCATCAAATATGTAATTGAATAATATTAATCATTTTAACAGCACTACCCATATGAAAAAAACCTGCATGGTTCATATACAGCAACCGTATATCTTCCTTACTTAAATCGGCCAGAATTACCTTCTGTGTTTCATATAAGGCCAATACATGTCTTATACAAAATCAGACCGATTATGGCCACTTTCATACTAAATAGCACACATACAACCTGTAGGGGATTTTTGCGTTATATATGAATACTGTTAAAAGACTTGTTTGAGTTTTACATGACAAAAGTATGCAAATGTGTATGGTCTTAGTAGAAATATATAAAACTCATATAAAATTCATATATAAATCATTTAAAGTTCTTATATTGAATCATATGCTAGTCAAATTTAAGTCATATAGAATTTATACACGTTTTGTGTCATTTGTTTATATGTTTCATATAGATTTCATGTTTTGATGACCAACATCTGATTCACTTATATGCAGTTGGCAAAATGTTAAAGGGATACTCCACTTTAAAATGAGAATTCGGTCATCATATACTCACCCTCATGTTGTTTCAATCCTTTATGAATTTCTTTCTTCTGCTGAACAGAAAGGAAGATATTTAGAAGAATATCAGTAACCAGACAGTTTTTGGGTCCCATTGACTTCCATAGTATATTTTTTCCTACTATGGAAGTCAATGAGACCAGAAACTGTCTGGTTACTGACATTCTTCTAAATATCTTCCTTTCTGTTCAGCAGAAGAAAGAAATTCATACAGGTTTGAAACAACATGAGGGTGAGTATATGATGACAGAAGTTTAATTTTAAAGTGGAGTATCCTTTAAATTGTACAGTGCAGAAGCCGGTTCGAGGATTACTAGCTGTCAGAATATCACTGACCTTTCTGAAGACTTAATTTTCCTACAGGATTTGAAAGAGCAGAATAAAGCAATGACATTGTAAGACTGTGTATTTACATTAATTGTGAACTGTCTGGGCCTGTTGTTTGTGAACAAATCATAACATATTATTGCACATGAACAAAGTTGAGTCAAATATGTTTCTAGAACAGTGATTAAAATGTTGAAAATTGGCTGGAATATGTTTTTATATATGAACTCTGGTGGTGATGCACTCTAAAAACTTTTAATATGATTTGTGTTTGGTGAAACATTTTTACACTTTATTATTAATATTAATTAGATTTTTAAGCAGAGAAATAAATTACATACACTGTATTAACTGAGTAAATGTAAGTAAAACTAATTAAATAGATCTGAGTAACTGCATTTGGTACATTAACAAATAAAATTGAGTAGAAATAATTGGGGGGGGAAACATTTAAAAACAAATATTTATGAGTAATATTAACTGTGTTTATTTGCCAGCAATATTAACTTTTTTATTTCCTCTAAACCTTTGTAAAAATAGTCCATACAACCACCGGTATAACTACATGACATTGGCCTTTATTGTCAATGAGTAGCCTACAGCAATACACCATATTTTATACTATTTTTAACACATATACAATATTGCCTACATTTAAACTCATGTAAGAAACATTTTCAAAGTAAAACTTAAACATTTAGGCCTAAACATTCAAGTAAATCAAGTGTAATCAACCGGTCTGTTATCCAGTATCCACCGGATCAGCGCTGGTTCCTAAGCCGGAGATGGACTCGCCTCTGCGGGGGAACTTCTAACTTTACACCGCCGTCCTGCGTCACTCACAGCCGAAAGATGCTGCGACGCGACTGACTCTATAACCTGCCAATAAACAAACAGTGCACAGTTCTGAGGACATTTTATCATCCAAATTAATTATATTCATTATCTTTAGGAATATAGTAGTGTGTTTTTTATGCAAGGCGTTAATCATGCGAAAAGACAGGCGCGAGTCGACACTCGTTTAGCTCGTATGTTCTTTCGCATTAAATAAAGTGATTTGAAGCACATTAATGATTATATAGATAAAATAAAACATGCACACACCTGAATTTCACAGAGGAAATGCACCAATTCTGCGCCGCTGAGAAGAGAAGAGGAGAACTGAGACTGAAGAGAGTTCAAACAGCGCTCGCTCACTCAACCGTTGAGCTGTCGTCACGTCATAGTGGAGGGGGGAGGTGCGCATTGTTTTAATTGAGTAAACTTAATTTCTTATGCGTGTTAAATATTAATAATATTGATTTTATCTAAGTTATATTTGTGGTTCTTGAAACAGATCAGTTTAATTATCCATTCTCAAATATGGTGATGGAAATTTCACAAATATATTAGCTCAGTGTATTTTAAATAAATAATTGGTTAGTCAAATACTAAATTATTTTAGTGAAAAACTTCAAACTTAAATATAACTGTAAATTTCAGACCAAATTAATTGTTGGATTTTTAGTCAATTATTTCGGTATGTTCATCTCAAACTATCAAGTAAATGATATTCAGAGATTTTATTAAGTGAATAAAGTTAATTATTGCTGTGATATTTACTAAGCCACTGAATTATTTTTTAGATTTTTTAGAATTTATTTTTTATTTTACCCATAAGAAACACTTCGACATTTAGGAAAGTTTTATGCTTGTAGGTTAAGAATAGAACTGTTGTATACCATAGTAGTACTGTGATAAAGTTTAGAGAAATTGTCACAAATGAAAATGAAATCTGGTGATGCAGGATTTAAAATGAAAACTATTTATATGTGAAATATGCAACTGTATCTTGTAGAACACACTCTAATAAATCATTTTGTAATTAAAATGTGTGCTTGTTTATGTAGTTTAAATGTTGTCTTTCATCTAAGGCTGATTATACAGTATACAGTAACCATGATTGACTACAGGCATAGGGCTCGACTTAGGACAAGATAAGAACAAGCATGAGTGAAGTACAGCCTTATACTGACTGGTAAACTGCACTGTGTTTTATGCTGGACATTCATATTAAATTAGCATTATTTTCCTATGTTTTTACATCATGAAAATCTATATGGCTTCAGTTGTATGTAGGACATATATGACATAATATGATTAAAAATACACTAATATTATACAATTTATATATGTGGTTTTTGCAGCATATATGTCCCTTACAATATTCTGTTGGAACATATAAGAATCACAGGAGTTTTTACCAAACCTTTTCCATATGGGTAACCCTTTTGTTCATGGTAAATGGCTAATTTTACCAACATTAGCTAGCTTCTCTACCATAAAATGACAACTCAACCATTTGGTAGAGCAGGTTTTGAAAAAATTATTTGACCCTTATAAGACTTATTTTTGTTTAAGTTACATAAATCTGTTTAACAACTCCTCTGAAACGATAATATGTCAACAAAATAGTCTTACCTTTAAAAGTCCCGCTGATATGCGTCATCAAAGGATGAGTGAATTTTCGCTGTGTCACGTGCTGTTTGAAGGAACACTGAAAAGGCTGCTCACAGACACAGTGCCATCTAGTGGATTTTTTTAGTATTGCACAATTACACCAAACGATAGAGATGGCTCATTCAGGTTGAGTTAAGCTTGATGCATTTTTCAATGAAATATAGTGACTTAAAGTGTGGTCTACAAAATGGTTGAGTAGTACCTTAATTAAGGTCCGAATGTTTAGGCTACCCATGAGCATTAATACATAGAAGGAAGTACTTTACACCAGCCTTTATTAATTATTATTGCAGAGATGGGGTTTGGGACTGGGTCTGTGGGACTGTTTCTGGGGGACGAGTCTGAGGGAACAGGAGAGAAGGGGTAAGGAGAATGCAGAAGACAAAAGGAAGGTAAAATAAAAAGTGAACCCCCAGAAACAGTCCCACGGACCCAGCCCCAAACCCCATCTCTGCAATAATAATTAATAAAGGCTGGTGTAAAGTCCTACTTCCTTTATGTATAATCCCCAATGGGATTCTTCAGGGCTTTTTTTTCTTTATTCAGGACATATTCATACTTTGCAGTCACGTGACTACCATGGATACCTGGCGGGCAACAAACGGGTATTTTCAACGTAGAGTCCTGTAGTTCCTGGTCTTTCTAGTAGCTATCAAGTCTGTTAGCGAGCTAGCTGCATAACTATGGACTAGGATTAACTCCAAGGTAGCTAAATTGTGTAAAGCAGACAAGGTTTTTTAAGATAATCGAGCAGTAATAATTCCTCCGTAAATAATCTAGCTCTACTGTTGGGTCATCTCTGGTTCTCAATAAAAACCATAGATATCACAAACCTCAAAACAACCTATCACACACTTTTGTTGTTGTTAGCAAAAGACGACAGCTGTTACTGTGCGTTCACACCGCCTCCGGCGAGAGCGTCAAAGTGCCCGGAAGTCATTCATTTTCAATGAATTTGCCGCTCTCGCCTGCGGCGTTGTGAACGCACAGCCTAGCTTAGACTCGTAACACAAACAGCTGACTCGCCGAACCAGCTGGTGGTGTTGATTGATGAAACTACAGGGTAACTTAAAGACACGATTAATTACATGATCATACACCCATTGTATTCAAACAAATGTTGAAATTACCTTTGATGGAGTGATGGAGTGATCACTGCACAGGCGTGTGTATACTGTGACGGCTGCTTATCTCATCTGCGGTTAGTGCAACCAATCGCACAACAACTATCTGGCATGTCATTTACACCTCAAAACACCAACTTTTGTATAGTAAAACTGGTGATGTCCTGGCAAGATCCTTGATTAACTGTTAGTTTACTGGGTTTCGTTGCTGGAGAATGACGTTCTTGCCCGCCAGCCAGTACTTGTGACGTCACGTGCAAAGTATGAATTGAGGATACATCAGTTGAGTTTGCTTCTGCTGCAATTTGTCCTAGGTTGACCCCCATTTTGGCTTAAAATGACTGGATTATAATGTTTTTTTTAATCTTAGAATGTTTATAGCTGTGTCTGAAACCGTTCACTCATTCACTAATCCCTATATAATAGTGTATGGCGTTTGAGTGCACTATATCTGCAAGGAGTGAACGAAAATAAGTGAGTGAATTCGGACGCTGACGTTTACACTGCGCGCCGGAGAGCTGGAGCTGTCGCAGTAAAGGCTTCGTCACACGTGATAAAACTCCTTTTATCTTAGATGATCAACGAATATTTTTCAAATCATCCACCAATTTATCATCTATTCCTTACAGTTTAACGAGTTAAAACACATTGTTTTAATGCCTAAATAATATTTTAATAAAAAAAATTACCTTATTTAATTTTAACAAGTCATCTATATATTGTCTCAATATTTTAATACGTTTTATTCAAGTAATGATTAAGAATAATAAAAATTTTAAAAATAAGGATTAAATAAATGTTAAAGCAGAAATAAGATGTAAGCTGTAAAGTAATCTCTGGTTTAAACTCACTCGCTCCGGCACTTTCATGCGAGCTCAGTCCTCTACGCATTGAATTGTGGGAAATTGTGCTTCAGCAAGTGTACATCGGATGTACGCTCTAGTTCAGAGAGGATTGTGGGTAAAAGTAGTGAACAAATGTAGGGAATGATGTCGTTCACTCAGAATTCGGACACCACTACAAAATGGCCGACACCCTAAATAGTGCACTATATAGTGGATAGGGAGCGATTTCAGACACAGCTTATATCTTTGTGTTTTGTGTTAATATCTAATGTTAGCCAAATTCAGGGGTGACATTATTTATGGCTTGTTTTGATGCCATCAGGGGCCAAAAACAAATCCACAGCAACCAAAGGAGGACATCAACACCATTGAAACAGACATCAGAAACCCGTAAACTTACGATAAAACCTTTTCTTCCCATTTAACCCATACCCATATTTTACCCATATAACATGTGCTAAAATCTACTGCTAAACTTTGGCCTTTCCCACTAATTAGCCTTGACAGCAAGGAATCGACCCCACACTTTAGACATGGAGAGGCAGAGGTCTTAAGTTGTAAGTAATACTGAGTCAGTTCACTAACACTGCATTCAGATCTTACAGGTTTACCCATATATCCAAAATACTGTTACACAACATGCGTTATCTCTCACAACAATTAAAGTTCTAAAACTGACCGTGTTTTACTCATTAACCCATAAAACCAAATTATGTACAACCAAATCTGCAGAGCCATAGAGTAAAAAAGGAGTTTTACTTCCTTCTAACATGTTCAAACTAATATATTGTTGTGGTGTTCCCCTCTTTAGCATCATCCCACACTGGCTTCAGTGAAGGTTGGTACTGACTTTTTTTTTTATATATAACACAGTAATATGCATTTTTTTCATATCTTTTTCTTTTTTATAGCTTGGATACGCAAAATTCTTGCAAACCAATAAATGATTAAACTAGATGATAAATGATTAACTAGATTAAAGACGCATCTTTTCAGCCAGGCATTCATATAATATTGTTAATCTCACAGTTTCAAACTAAAATCCGGCCTCTAGTTCATAAATGCCAGAGGAGAACTGGCCCCCGACTGAGCCTGGGTTCTCCCAAGGTTTTTTTTTTCTCCATTAGGTCACCTGATGGAGTTTTTTCGGTTCCTTGCCACTGTTGCCTTTGGCTTGCTCAGTTGGGGATATTTTGGGGATATTTAATTTTATTCTATCAATCAATAAATTCCACTAGAAACAAACTTTGTTGTATTATTTTATTTTAATACTGTGAAGCTGCTTTGATACAATCTGTATTGTGAAAAGCGCTATACAAATATACTTGATTTGATTTGATTTGATTAAAGAACAGATGGGAACATTGGCTAAATTGGTCTACGACCTCAAAAAATGATCAACTACAGAAGACAGCCCAACATTAAACACAGACTGTTTTCCACTGTCAAGTTTTCAACAACTTCAAGTCATTGAGGGGCGGCTGCAGCAGGAAGACTACAAGACAGCTGTGGTGAGATTTCATATTTCAATAGAACAATTTAACTCCTCAATTACTGTAACTGTGTCAGTGTTTTCATCTTTTGTTCATTGTACATGGTACAGAAGGTAGTCAACCACATGTTAAAGTCATATCTGTACTGGCTGGGCCGGTCGACATGGACTGGTTAAGCAACAAGAAAGGTTTGGCTTGGTGAAGAAGCGGCAACTGTACTCGCTCTAACTGATTTGCTGAAGTCAGAATGTGGATGGTCATAGTTAGCACTAACCAATGAGATTGATGGTGGTGAATAAGTTCCTCCTACTGCTGAAGGAACTGAAATGAATGTAAATTAGCTAATGATTTACTCACCCTCAAGTCATCCTAGGTGTATATGAGATTATTCTTTCAGACAAATACAGTCAGTTATATAAAAAAAATGTCCTGGCTCTTCCAAGCTTTATAATGGCAGTGAATGGCTGTATATTTTCCAAGGCCTGTCTGCTGGAAGCTCTTTATTTATTTTTCAGCTATTCTACTATCCTTTTATAGGCTAAATAATTTCAAATGAACTGTTATATTGACCGGT
Organism: Abramis brama; assembly: GCA_022829085.1. NCBI lineage: Eukaryota > Metazoa > Chordata > Actinopteri > Cypriniformes > Leuciscidae > Abramis > Abramis brama. The sequence continues at coordinate 59,906,506 of CM040766.1, read as the reverse complement.
AAAAGCAACCCTGTATCACATGAAATACGTTCTGAGGAAACTATTTTGCAAATCGCAATTACGTTACATGCCAACATATAAGCAGTGCTATTACGTTGGTCCTTAACCTAATATAGCCAATCTATTGCAGTGCTATTACGTTTGTCCTGAACATAATACATCCAAAGCAGGTTTCCATAGCAGCTAATGCTGTTCATTTTGTTTAAATTATTTACTCCCTTTTTTCTCATTGGGCTACAAAATATTATCTATGCCAGGGCGAGTCAAATGGCGGCACCCAGATAATTTTTATCTGGCCCTCCAACTGGTTTTTGATGTTTAAAACCCCTCGCAATCTGATATTAAAGTCCCCGCAAAGGTTTAGCGCGTTCAGCGGTGAGTTTAACAACGCACGTGATCATTCAGCGGTGAGTTTAACAACGCAGCGGTGAATTTAACAACACTCAACTGCAGGTAAAACGGCATTCAGAGGTGAGTTTGACCAAAGCAACCCTCAACTGCAGGCAAAACGACATTAAAAGGTGAGTTTAACAACGCTCTAAGACGCTTGCAGTTGCAAGTAATTGCAGTTTTAGCGTTTTCTTGTCATAGGTAGGACACTGCTTTAAGAAGCTGGATAACGTATTTTTATCGGAGGTTTGATTAAAAACTGTTGAGTCAGGACAATAAGTTGTGTTTAGAAACTTTAGATTTGTAAGGTGGCCATTTCTTATGACTATAAATAATAGAAGAAATTATAAAAAATATAGCTTTCTGCACATTTGGTGCAGAAAGCTATATTTTTATAATTTCTTCTATCATTTATCGAGAAGAAAAGCTGTGTAATCAACATTTATTCACGAGATCATATGTATTTTTATGTATTTTTTTTAATGTTATTATTTCGGTCTTATTGCCAGGGAAGCTGGATTGCTTTGCTGTTTATTGATATTTTTAAAATTATATTTTATCAGTAGGAAATCGCGCTGAAGAAGTCTCGTTCCGAACACATCGCGATATTTGGCATCAGTTCACGTGTGTCAGATGTTGGTAAGTAAATACCTAAATACGCTGTCCTAATAATGTGTGATATAATGTCTTTTCTGTTTGTCGATATTAATCTGCCATTATATCTGCCATCTCCACGGAGACTTTGCGTTTCATTGCTTTCTAATTCAAAACAGGGTGATTAACACTGCCTGTCACGTGACGTGCTATAGGCCTAGAGATAATCATATCAGATTAAAAATAGTACAATTAGTTCCAAAGTTGTATTTGTAGTAGAAGCACAGTAAAAACAACACTTGCCATGCTTTTACCACACTATTTGTAGTTTTAATGTGGTACTTATTGTAAATGCACAGTAACCACAACACTTACCATGCTTTTACCACAGTAACCACAACACTTACCATGCTTTTACCACAGTAACCATAGTTTTACTGTGATTGATTTAGTAAAGGACAGTAATCACAAAACTTACCATGCTTTTACCTCAGTATTGATATATAAGTGATATTTGTTGTAAATGCATATTAACCACAACACTTGCCATGCTTGTAAGGCTTTATAATGTAACATCCAATATTTGTAAGGTATATCAGTACTTTTTCCTTTAAATAATCCTATATATTATACATAATGATATTTTCTTTTCTCTTTTTTCAGCTGAAAAGACCAAAAGGGCCTTTCGGACTCAGTCAGCCCATTATTGTTGGAGGAGAAGTAAACGGATTGACAGCTGCAAAGGCAAATATTCGCAATGGTATGTATGTGTTGGTTTTAACCCTAAATCAAACATTTTATCAAGCATTTGTTGTTTCTTAAAACTTTTCTCACAAAACCCATAGCCCAATCAGTACAAACATAGACTGAAAGTCTTAATAATTCACAAGATTTAACAAGTTGTCAAATTCGTACGATACTCGTACATATTTGTATACTCGTACACAATCCTGCAGCTTTTACTCCTAGTGCTGTCATTGGCTACTGCCTCAATTCCTGTACATATTTATCGCGATATTTGTAAATCAGTTGCGCCACTTCTTGGAAAGTTGTCGGATGTCACACACACTGTCAGAAAGTTTATATTAATTGCAAATTGGTCCCCGTCTGTTTATGTTCCAGTGATACATGATGTCTCTCCACACCTCATAACCTACCTCTGTTTGCAAGAGTGGAAAAGCTTATCTGACTTGTCACATGACATCAGATACTCGATTATTTTGTCATAATCAGATCAGTTACACTGCTGATAACTGTCCCGTTTGCATGTAAATCATTTTCATGATTATTGCTTGCTATTAAAGACATACTTTTATTCATAGAAATGCCCACATTTCAGTGAACTTAATACATAAAAATGCTTTTAACATTTAATTATGCAACACTCTTCACAGAAAAATATCCCACAGTTATGGATAAACTCACAACGTCATCAAGTGCTGTGCTGGGCACATTGGGCAAACAAGTGTCCTCCAACGTATTCAATCCGTGGCCAAGTTCTTCACATCTTCCCATGGGACACTGACAGTCTTCAGGTCTTCGTGAAACATCTGTCTCCATGTCTTCCTTGGTCTTCCCTGTCTCCTGCATCCTCCTGGTGGTGTCCACTTCATCACTGTGTTTGGGTGGTGTTGTTTGGGCATGTGTAGGATGTGTCCAGCGAGGTGCACCCTTTGCTCTGTCACAGTTTCTGAAAGTCTTCATGTGGAGTCCCACTCCTCCTCAGGATCTCTTTGATATGCAGAACCAATATTGAAAATAGTGATTTATCTTTTTCCATATTGTTAAAGCATTTTGTTTTCTCTTTTCAGCTTCATAAACTGTACTTGATGTCTGCCTAATGCCTTTTTCAAAAAAGTGTCAGTGCTCATCAGGTGTTTTGCTAAAGGACATATTTATTGCATAGTTACAATAAAAGTGACCAATAATCACAAGGATATAGAATGAAAGTTGAGAATGTACAATGTTGTGCTTATGTTTTTGCCTATTTGTTCTTTAAAGCGAAGAAACAAATGTATGTTCACATAACAAAGTTGAATCTCATCTCTTGGTTTGTAAATATATAACTTCATCATAGCAATTTTTTAACGTTAATGTATGTGTCACTATAATAGATTGCTCCTGTATCTGGAAATTTTTAATTAACTGATTTTTATACTGTTGTGCAGTAGTTTTGGCACTACATTTGTCTTTAAACAGTTTGACATTAAATATTGGAATAAGCTTTCAAAATGGTGTCCATTCATTGTGCTTTTGCTACATTTATTTGAATATAACTGATATACCTTTAATATACTATACATACACTGTACATGTTAGAAGCACTTTAGTACATGTAATTATTTTTAATTAAAATACTGCAAAACTACCCCTGCTGTAGGACATTGCTTAGAAAAAAGTTTCCCTTTCAAATGTATTTATGCATCAGTCTAAGCAAATTTGTGTCATTGATCATGTGAACTCGTTTTTGGATGGTAACCACACAAAGGAGTCTTTTGTTTTTAAATATGAGTTTTATAATTTAATTAGAAGGAATGCATGTTTAACAGCCTAAATATAAAATATTTAAGGTATCTATCCCTGCAGCCGGAACCAGAAGAGATCTGTCATCGTTTACCATAAATGGGCATGTAAGTGTGACGCATCTGTTCAGCTGGGTTTGTATTGGCTGTGACTTTATCGCAGAACTCGCTGTGATTGGACAATCGTTTAACCCATATAAAACGGCGGTTCATGTTACAAAGTATGTTTTGGTGTTATTATTACGTTAGTTATACATTAAGCTAACTATAAAGTGTCTCTATGTTGTGAGAAATTACTCCTTTACCGAGATCCTAACCCTAACCCTAAGCATGTCTGCACATTTCAATGAACTACAATACAATGCTTCCTGTTCCACTGATAGAATGACAGAGATATGTGGGTAATGTAGTTTAAAACGTTTAGTAATAAAACAATAAATGTTAAATAAATAATATATTTAATGGACAACTGGATATCTAAATTTGTTTATTGTGCAAACCTTTATGACATATATGAGGGACAGGCTGAAATTTGATATTTTACTGTGAGCACTATAAAAATAACCTTTATGCCAGCTTTCCATATATGTCTGAAAACTGTGGCCAACATTATTTATTAAACATAGTATAAGCAGTTGTCCAGCCAATTTTCTCTTTGATACACTAACCGGACTTTGAGTTACAGCCATTTGAAATGTGCATTTGTTTGCTCTTCTGGGGGCCATTGCTGGGGCCCTGGGGGTGGAAGGACAGTATAATCTACACAGATCTACACATACTATAACTATTACACAAGGATAATGCACCATTCAGTAAAACAACAAAAAAACAGTGCCAACATTTCCTTTTCACCGCCTCTTGCTGCTTATATTCCTGACATCAGTGATATATAGAGTATACTATATAGAGTATACTAGAATGATCAACATGGATCATCTTCAATTAAGCTTTAAGTATTTATAGCAAGATAGCCCACTGCAGCCTCTTGTTATTCACATAGCTTCCTTTTATTTCACTGCAAACTGGCATACATGCATGTATGTGCAACTTTTGTTGCATTGTTGTCCCAAATATCATTAACCCTTGTGTGGTGTTCATATTTTTGTTACTCAGCCAGTGTTCGTGGGTCTGGTGGACCCGCTGCATTTTGGGGTTTTTAATTCAACACAATCAAAAATGTTATGTTAAAATACTCAACAGATGTTTACTTCATCCCAATTACAAGCAATATAAACAGCATATATGGTTAATATTTTCTCTTTACCTTTATTAGATCACATTTAAGAATTGCAACCTCGTGTGGGAATGGCAGGAGAAGAAACACAAAACTCACTCTTGCACTCTTTCACCCTTACACACAATCTCTCACACGCACGCTCACACACACTCATGCACACACCCACAACACACACACACACACACACACACACACACACACACACACACACACACACACGCACACACACTCACTTGGATATGTGGTGTATGGTCACTCTCCATAGGCATAATGGTTTTTCTAATGTACAAACTGTATAATCTATCCCCCTACACTAACCCTACCCCTAAACCTACCAATCACAGAAAACTTGTGGCATTTTTTGAATTTTAAAAAACACCATTTAGTATGTTTTAGTATGAGGACACAGATGTCGTCATAAACCATATTTACGTTGTAATACCCATGTCATTATACACATTTGTGTCCTCATAAACCATATACAAGAACATACACACACTAACAGCAGGCCCTGACAGGAGGAGGACAGAGTAAAGGTACACAGGACCTACAATATCCACACTTTTATTAGCCCCGGGTCCAGTGGACCCGAACATCCTGTGTGTAATATAAATGTGTAGGGGGGGTGTACAGTGTGTGGTCATTGAAAATGTGTTCTGATATATTCCTCACAGAAAATGAGCCAAGGCCAATGAGTCTCAGTTTGAAAAAATAATTAATTGTATCATTTTTCTTTTGATAAAAAATGAAAAAGGGTCCAACAGACCCGAACACCATACAAGGGTTAACCAGATCTAAATTTTTATGTCCCAAGTAAAAGAATCATGGTCATTAATTATATGTAATTATTTATAAGTTATTAATTATATGTAGTTATTTTTAAAGAAATAAGAAATTAAAATTTCTCAAATAAAAAGGTATATTTACTGTACCAAACACCACTTTCAATACACAATAGTCACTATACTTTATTAAACAACACTTTATTGGAGAACAAAGCATAAAGTTGATAAAGTAGCATAAAGACAAATGAGATTCAAGATAAATAAAAATGTGTCTTCAAAAATACATTAACATCATATGAATCCATTCACAGCTGCTGAAGCCACAAAACGAGTGCCAGATAATCATATTCAGTCACCTACAGAAAACAGATTTGATATTGTGTTGGAAAATAATGATTCATTATCACAGCTAAACTGGTTTCTTGCTCTTCCCTGTATGTCTCTATCGTGTTCTTCTTCCTTGTCTAAATAGTTTGTTCAGTTAAAGAACAGAAGATGTGATCACTGATGTGGTGTAGCTTTTTCTCAACCAGAAGAAGAAGTCTCAACATCCCACTGTCAGGCGTTCTCCAGTCCTGGTCTGAAAGTAAAACAAAAAACAGAAACCATTCAAATAAAGTTGTTTAATGGACAGTCGGGTCAGCTTATGTTCTGCGTTATTTAAAGCAGTGATGGTTTACTCTGGCCCTCAGCGTCCACTGTCCTGCACATTTAGCTCCGACCTCAAACCCTCCTGCCTATTGTCTAGAAGTAAACCTGAAGACTTTGGTTAAAATTTTCAGATGTGCTTGATTAGGGTTGGAGGTTAACTCTTAACTAACCTCAAAAAGTAGAATGCAAAGAGCCAGAGTTGCCTGTTCCTTACAGAAATTTACAAAGCAGCAGTCAGTACATTATATAATATACACATTGAAGTATTATATATATATATATATATATATATATAATATTGCAGCACATAATATAAGCTAAGTACTGAACAAAAACAGTTTTACCCATATCAACAGCAACATATTTTAAAAGATTTTTAAGAAAGGCATGGTCTCTTTTGAGCCTTTGCCAGTGATGCTTGATTTCTTTCCAGACAACATACTCTTCTGTCAATTGTTTCAAGAGCTTCACTTGGTCAAAAACCAAGTGATAACCTGTACAATGTAAAATTGTCAACATCAAAATTATGTACAACATATTACAGCCTTGTTTCAATACAATACATACCAATGGACTCGCGCACTTTTCTGTCGTCTTTGGGCACCAGATGTTCCTTCCTCACCCGAAACAAAGGACTTATTCGATTAGCTTGCGTTGATATAAGGACTGGTCTTCCTTCTCGGCTGTAAAACAAGAAAGTCTCGACTTACTCTATGTGCAATTACTATTGTTCTTTAAAAACATAAATTAAGACAGTTATATATAAGTTAATTTACCATATGATTCAGGAGAGAACATTTGATGAGTAAATACTGATATATTTAGAAACTTCACCTGGGAAGAGCTGATCACGGCAAGATTTGCTGCGACTCACTAGTAGCTCTTGTGAGGGTTGAGTTTGATATTGGTAGAGCTTTAAAAAAAAGGACTAAGTAATCCTGCAAAACAGAAAGGAAGGTAATTTTAATACATTACTTGCAAATAGTCAGTTTATAACTGTAGGATATGTTTTCTGTAAAGAGTGTTGCATAATTAAATGTTAAAAGCATTTTTATGTATTAAGTTCACTGAAATGTGGGCATTTCTATGAATAAAAGTATGTCTTTAATAGCAAGCAATAATCATGAAAATGATTTACATGCAAACGGGACAGTTATCAGCAGTGTAACTGATCTGATTATGACAAAATAATCGAGTATCTGATGTCATGTGACAAGTCAGATAAGCTTTTCCACTCTTGCAAACAGAGGTAGGTTATGAGGTGTGGAGAGACATCATGTATCACTGGAACATAAACAGACGGGGACCAATTTGCAATTAATATAAACTTTCTGACAGTGTGTGTGACATCCGACAACTTTCCAAGAAGTGGTGCAACTGATTTACAAATATCGCGATAAATATGTACAGGAATTGAGGCAGTAGCCAATGACAGCACTAGGAGTAAAAGCTGCAGGATTGTGTACGAGTATACAAATATGTACGAGTATTGTACGAATTTGACAACTTGTTAAATCTTGTGAATTATTAAGACTTTCAGTCTATGTTTGTACTGATTGGGCTATGGGTTTTGTGAGAAAAGTTTTAAGAAACAACAAATGCTTGATAAAATGTTTGATTTAGGGTTAAAACCAACACATACATACCATTGCGAATATTTGCCTTTGCAGCTGTCAATCCGTTTACTTCTCCTCCAACAATAATGGGCTGACTGAGTCCGAAAGGCCCTTTTGGTCTTTTCAGCTGAAAAAAGAGAAAAGAAAATATCATTATGTATAATATATAGGATTATTTAAAGGAAAAAGTACTGATATACCTTACAAATATTGGATGTTACATTATAAAGCCTTACAAGCATGGCAAGTGTTGTGGTTAATATGCATTTACAACAAATATCACTTATATATCAATACTGAGGTAAAAGCATGGTAAGTTTTGTGATTACTGTCCTTTACTAAATCAATCACAGTAAAACTATGGTTACTGTGGTAAAAGCATGGTAAGTGTTGTGGTTACTGTGGTAAAAGCATGGTAAGTGTTGTGGTTACTGTGCATTTACAATAAGTACCACATTAAAACTACAAATAGTGTGGCAAAAGCATGGCAAGTTTTGTGATTACTGTCTTTTTACTACACTTATCACAGTAAAACTAATGTTACTGTGGTAAAAGCATGGTAAGTGTTGTTTTTACTGTGCTTCTACTACAAATACAACTTTGGAACTAATTGTACTATTTTTAATTGATATGAATATCTAGGCCTATAGCACGTCACGTGACAGGCAGTGTTAATCACCCTGTTTTGAATTAGAAAGCAATGAAACGCAAAGTCTCCGTGGAGATGGCAGATATAATGGCAGATTAATATCGACAAACAGAAAAGACATTATATCACACATTATTAGGACAGCGTATTTAGGTATTTACTTACCAACATCTGACACACGTGAACTGATGCCAAATATCGCGATGTGTTCGGAACGAGACTTCTTCAGCGCGATTTCCTACTGATAAAATATAATTTTAAAAATATCAATAAACAGCAAAGCAATCCAGCTTCCCTGGCAATAAGACCGAAATAATAACATTAAAAAAAATACATAAAAATACATATGATCTCGTGAATAAATGTTGATTACACAGCTTTTCTTCTCGATAAATGATAGAAGAAATTATAAAAATATAGCTTTCTGCACCAAATGTGCAGAAAGCTATATTTTTTATAATTTCTCTATTATTTATAGTCATAAGAAATGGCCACCTTACAAATCTAAAGTTTCTAAACACAACTTATTGTCCTGACTCAACAGTTTTTAATCAAACCTCCGATAAAAATACGTTATCCAGCTTCTTAAAGCAGTGTCCTACCTATGACAAGAAAACGCTAAAACTGCAATTACTTGCAACTGCAAGCGTCTTAGAGCGTTGTTAAACTCACCTTTTAATGTCGTTTTGCCTGCAGTTGAGGGTTGCTTTGGTCAAACTCACCTCTGAATGCCGTTTTACCTGCAGTTGAGTGTTGTTAAATTCACCGCTGCGTTGTTAAACTCACCGCTGAATGATCACGTGCGTTGTTAAACTCACCGCTGAACGCGCTAAACCTTTGCGGGGACTTTAATATCAGATTGCGAGGGGTTTTAAACATCAAAAACCAGTTGGAGGGCCAGATAAAAATTATCTGGGTGCCGCCATTTGACTCGCCCTGGCATAGATAATATTTTGTAGCCCAATGAGAAAAAAGGGAGTAAATAATTTAAACAAAATGAACAGCATTAGCTGCTATGGAAACCTGCTTTGGATGTATTATGTTCAGGACAAACGTAATAGCACTGCAATAGATTGGCTATATTAGGTTAAGGACCAACGTAATAGCACTGCTTATATGTTGGCATGTAACGTAATTGCGATTTGCAAAATAGTTTCCTCAGAACGTATTTCATGTGATACAGGGTTGGGTAAAAGCCCACCCCGTTTTTGAACATTATAATCAAGTGTGATGTTTGCTTGTTCCTTTATTTGTGCATGTATTTATTTTTCCAGAGAAACACGTTAGCCTTGAGGGGAGGCACAACAGTAAAGGAAAGTGTATGGCGGATTCTGAGCTTCCTTTTATCAAACGACATGACCCGGCAAATGAACTGGAGGGGAATCAGTGGAAAAGCGGCATTCAAAGACACCTCTCTGAAAACTGTAATTAATGGTACGGCTTTCTGAAATTAACTACTGTGTTTTATTTGTGTTTGGTGTCAGCTAAAAAACAATTCCCTATAAATGTTAGATTTTATAATAAATAATAATAATTTGCTTATTTACTGTTGGTCATTGTCGCTGCAGTCAGAAGAAACCGTTTGACTTCCACTGCAACAGACCAGGAAGTAGAAAACTGGATAAAGAGATGCTGCAGCTTTCCGCAGACAGGGATGGAGGCCGTCGGGCAAGACAAACACATGGACTGTTTCCTGGTTCTGACACTCGCCTGTTCAACGGACTGCCCTTTTGCCTTGCTCTGTTTCTGAACTATAGATCTGATTCTGCACTTGTTTATTAAAGTCTCCTGGTTCTGAGTGACACTTGCTTGACCTTGTTCATAATATGTATGTAGACCTTGGTCTAATGTTTTCTTTGGACTGGTTTCTGGCAGTCCTCCCCTTCTGGACCTCTGCCTGTTTAATTGTATATATTTATATAATGTATTTATTATATTTATTGTTTCCTGTTTTTAATTTTTATTTATAAATATTTGTTTTCTTTGGACTACCTTCTGGTTTCTGGCAGTCCTCCCCTTCTGGACCCCGCCTGTTTTATTTTATATTTGTCATATTTATATAATATGTATTTATAATATGTATTGTTTCCTGTTTTTGATTACTATTTATAAATTTAAATGTATTCATGAAATATTTATATTTATTAAATCACTTTTGACTGATAATTTGAGTATTTTCTTTATTATATGATAATTAGATCTGGCCCGGTTGTGGCCCATGCCATTTCTGAGATGTGGCCCACGTCTGGCCCGGTTGTGGCTGACTTCGAGCTGCCACGCTCAGGTTGAGTCATCATGTGGGCCAGAAGAATTTGGAAGATGTGGGCCACAACTGGGCCAGATGTCATTTGCTATTGTTCCGATGAATGCACCATGAAACATGAAGATACTGATGAACAAAGAGGTTTGTGTCCATTTTTGATTCTTCACTTTTGGTTGCAATAAGCAATATTTACTAAATGTGTCAAAAATAATCAGTCTAATTTTCAGCCGATCATTTTTTACATGTGTTGTGTCATCTGACGCTCCAGGAATGCAAAACTGTGACCAGGTTTAGGGTCAGGGTTCAGGTTAGGCACTTAGTGTAGTTGTGATGGGTAAGGACAGTTCAATGAATTGTTAATGAATGTCCTAATAGATGTAAGAATGTGTGTGTGTGTGTGTGTGAGAGAGAGAGAGATACAGACAGAACTGGCTGGCCAGAGAGAGACACATATATGTCAGAGAGAAGTGGAGACTGAGCAACACTCATTTACTATGTGAAAAAGTCAGTGACGCGCTCTCACATTCTCACACACACAGAATTCTAAATTGTTCATAGAATTCTGAAATGTTGATTAATTGTCCTACTTACATTTTTAATTTTATTTTTTATTTGTACTGTTTATTTGACAGGGACAGCGCACAATTTAAACAATTGCACCAGAGTTAGCTAACAGCTAATTTGCATCTGTTGTCCCTGGACAGGTCGACAAAACAAAAACAAAAGACTCAAAACAACCACTAAACAACAAATACACTACATTTACAAAAAATACATATTATCCATCAATTCAAAATTGATACAAAATATACACTGCTCAAAAAAATTAAAGGAACACTTTGAAAACACATCAGATCTCAATGGGGAAAAATATCATGCTGGATATCTATACTAATATGAACTGGGTAATGTGTTACGAATGAAAGGATGCCACATCGTTTGATGGAAATGAAAATAATCAACCTACAGAGGATTGAATTCAAAGACACCCCGGAAATCTAAGTGAAAAAATGATGCAGCAGGCTTGTCAATTTTGCTGAAATTTTATTGCAGCAACTCAAAATGGTTCTCATTAGTTTGTATGGCCCCCACGTGCTTGTATGCATGCCTGACAACGTCGGGACATGCTCCTACTGAGACGACGGATGGTGTCCTGGGGTATTTCCTCCCAGATCTGGACCAGCGCATCACTGAGCTCCTGGACAGTCTGAGGTGCAACCAGGTGATGTCAGATGGACCGAAACACAATGTCCCAGAGGTGTTCTATTGGATGTAGGTCAGGTGAGCGTGGTGGCCCTTCAATGGTATCATTCCTTCATCCTCCAGGAACTGCCTGCATGCTCTCGCTACATGAGGCCGGGCATTGTTGTGCACCAGGAGGAACCCAGGACCCACTGCACCAGCATAGGGTCTGACAATGGATCCAAGGATTTCATCCCAATACCTAATGGCAGTCAGGGTGCCATTGTCTAGCCTGCAGAGGTCTGTGCGTCCCTCCATGGATATGCCTCCCCAGACCCTCACTGACCCACCACCAAACCGGTCATGCTGAACGATGTTACAGGCAGCATAACATTCTCCACGGCTTCTCCAGACCCTTTCCTGTCTGTCACGTGCTCAGGGTGAACCTGCTCTCATTTGTGAAAACCACAGGGCACCAGTGGCGGACCTGCCAATTCTGGTGTTCAATGGGAAATGCCAGTCGAGCTCCCTGGTGCTGGGCAGTGAGCACAGGGCCCACTAGAAGACGTCGGGCCCTCAGGCCACCCTCATGAAGTCTGTTTCTGATTGTTTGGTCAGAGACATTCACACCAGTGGCCTGCTGGAGGTCATTTTGTAGGGTTCTGGCAGTGCTCATCATGTTCCTCCTCGCACAAAGGAGCAGATACCGGTCCTGCTGATGGGTTAAGGACCTTCTACGGCCCTGTCCAGCTCTCCTAGAGTAGCTGTCTGTCTTCCTGGAATCTCCTCCATGCTCTTGAGACTGTGCTGGGAGACACAGCAAACCTTCTGGCAATGGCACGTATTGATGAGCCATCCTGAAGGAGCTGGACTGCCTGCGCAACCTCTGTAGGGTCCAGGTATCGCCTCATGCTACCAGTAGTGACACTGACCCTAGCCAAATGCAAAACTGGTGAAAAACAGTCTGAAAAGATAAGTAGGGAAAAAATGTCAGTGGCCTCCACCTGTAAAACCATTCCTGTTTTGGGGGTTGTCTCACTGTTGCCCATCTAGTGCACCTGCTGTTAATTTCATTAACACTAAAGCAGCGGAAACTGATTACCAACCCCCTCTGTTACTTAACTGACCAGATCAATATCCCAGGAGTTTAACTGACTTGATGCTATTCTCTGATTAAAAAGTGTTCCCTTTATTTTTTTTGAGCAGTGTATATATTGTATGTATATGTACATGTGTGTGTGATTGGGAATGCTTTGGCAATACATTGGAACAATTGTCATGACAATAAAGCACATATTGATTTGAAGAGAGAGATTCATCATATATTCATGTCGTTTCAATCCTTAATGACTGACGGCCACAAGAGGAACAATTTTGATTCTCTTTTAGTTTCTCTTTTCTGCTCAGATGATTCTGTCATGTTTAGTTTGTTGAGTTTCTCCAGATATAATTTAAAATAAACTGACCTGGAAAAAATAAATATAATGAGCATTTATTTATTTTTTATTCTGATTTAAAATGATAATTGTAATTGCAATATATATATTTTTTAAAACCATATGAAACAAACACAATACTGTGTACATTTCTAAAAACTTGATAAATGTATTTTATTTACAGTTATTTTGGTAACATTATTGTACAGTGTCATTGTTACATGTTACATGTATTTACTGTAATAATATACACTCGAATGTATATTTCCTGAAGACAATGTGAGTGGTGCTTGCAGTGGCACATGGGCACATGCTAACACAATTAACAATTAACAATGTTGTGATTCCATGATATACCACGTTCTAGTATTTTTTACCATGTTTCTAACATGATTTACCACAAATTATCACATTATAGTGTAGTGTGGTTAAAATCAATATGATTTATACTAGAGAAAAATGAAGTGTAATTGAGGAAATAAAATGAAGTGTAATTGAGGAAATAAAATGAAGTGTAATTGAGGAAATGTCCACTAGGGGAAGCCAAAGGCTGCAGGCAGTCGCTGACACGCTCTATGTTGTGCGTCACAGTCAATACAGCTGGCGCACAGACAAGGAGTTCGTGTCGTCTCATCTCATTTATGTCTATTTTCCCCTGTTCCGGGTATAGACTATTTATAAATTAATTTCTGTTGTGAGCTAAAACTATACAGTGGTTGTAAAGCTCATTATTTCTCCTGAACATATATGAAAATGTGAGATTTGATGGTTTAATTATGGTGTGTTTGACATGCTAACCACGAGGAAACTGTGGGCTAAACTGAATGTATCATGTCGTTATATACCATTTATTGTCTGAAATGGTTAGGAGTAAATGTTATGTGGAATATAGTCTATGTAGTTTTTCTGTGTTTCGTGGTTGGTCTGTCTGTTGATGGGTGACTGCTGAAATAGTGTTTCATTTTATTTTAGTATTAAAGAAGTTGTAGAAAAGTTGATACAGGACTAAATGTTAAAAATGCAGCTTTAGTGCTAATACATATTCAGTTATAAAAAAATGTGAAGTTATAAAAAATGTATTTAAATCACAGTTATGATGACTGTTGTGATACATTGTTAAACATTGTTGATTTGTCTGCATATTAATGTGAACTAATATATTGATGAATACATTCAATTCTCTTTATTGTTGTTTTGAAAGAGAAAGAAATGAGTTCACACAGTCAATACAGCTGGCACACAGACAACAAGGAGTTCGTGTCATCTCATTTTATTTATGTCTATTTTCCTCTGTTCCAGGGGTGCAACAATAGCATGATTTACCGTGATTTACCATGTTTCCAGCATGATTTACTATGATTTACTACATTCTAGCATGAATTACTATGATTAGCATGTTGCTAATACAATTAGCATGATGCTAGCATGTTGATAGCATGCTTAGCATGTTGCTAATATCTTTTTAGCAAGATGCTAGCATGATTAATGCTAGCACATTTTGAGTTGTTTTTATCATGTTTACCCTAAGCTAATTACAGTTAGCATGTAGCTATTCACAGCTAGCATGTGTAGCATGTTGGAAGTCCTGTTTGCTAGCATGAGTCAAAAGAGCCAACCACGATCTTTATACAATGTTCTGATGCAGAGATATAGGTCTTGCAAAACGGTTGCTAGGGTGCTCTATTTGGTTGCTAGGGAGCAGCTTGACAGCTGCCAATGATGAAACTCCAAAGGCTGCTTGTCAGTGTGAATGATATAAACCAACTCCCACGCCTCTGTGACATTCAGAATGGAAGATATCCCTCTTTGGATGTTGGTTGCTAGGGTGTTCGACAATGGTTGCTAGGGCGGGGCTAGGAAGTGTTGAGGTGATTCATGATTGGCTGTTTGCTGCCCCGAGTCAAACAAGCCCACCCTCGTGTTTCTATGACACTTCTATCCGGATCTCCCTTTGATCTCTTTCAATGGAACTTGTTGCTAAGGTGCTCTAAATGGTTGCTAGGGCGTAGCTTGATAGCTTCACAATGATCCTGAGAGACTGATTGGTCGTCTGAGTAAAATGAGCCCGCCCCCTTGTCTCTATGACACTGTGATCCAGAGTTATGTTCAATACAAAATCCCTGTGCAATTTACCATAGTAGGAGAAACGTGCGTTTCATGGGCCGTCCTTCACCATAGTAAGTCAATGGGAAACTTTGGGACGCTCCTGCCCCCCAGGGGTGACACTTTTACCCCATTGTGAGGCATGTTCTTACAGAGCCTGTCAGCCTCTTCAAATGTGGCAAATCTACAAATATGAGCAATAACAATATGATTATCCATAACCCTACAGTAGACACACATGTGCTTAATATTACTCAGCACTTAAATATATAATTACACATTAAAATAAAGTGTTTTTTACTTTGACTTTGATTATTTGTCCCAGACTCATTTACTTTCCTGTTCAACAGTTCTTCTGTATTAGATTCAGTCCAAACTCTCTTTTGATGAAGATTCATAAAGTGATTCAGTCAAAACTGGACATTAAAAAGCAAACGTGTAAAAACAGTGAAACTCAGGGTGACAAACGCTTATCATGAATGAAAATAACAGTCAAAGATCAACAACTGAAGAAACATGTTCAGACTGAAACAGGAACAAGCGTTTATTGACCATAAACTACAATAACATGATTAAACTGTAATAAAACATGTGAATTATTAAGTATTTATGTAATTACACACTTCTGATAAAAATGAGAAATTGGAGAAATTGGTAACACATTTTCTTTGTATTTTTTTTTTTACAGTGTGTGTGTTTGTGTGTGTGTGTCAGTCAGAGTGTGTTTGTTGTTTAATGTGACACAGAGACACTGAAGAGTTAACGTAATGAAGTCTAAATCCAACATAAAGTGGTTCAGTGAATGTGTGTGTGAATGTGTGTAAGTGTGTGAGTGTGTGTGTGTCAGAGACGCTGTAGAAGGACAGAGTGCCGGCCGACACGTCCACAAACACTCCTACTCTCTTACAGGATCCTGGACCAGCAGAAACAGCAGTGGAGTTACTATTGTGCCAGACAGAGAATCTGTGATTAGAGCGGCTCAGACTCCAGGACTTCTCATTATATCCAAACACACAGTCACTCCCTCCTCCTTTCCTCTCGATTCCTTTATATGACACTGATATATCAGGATTACCTCCACTCCATTCAGCCTCCCAGTAACAGCGTCCAGTCAGACTCTCTCCACACAGAACCTGAGGACACCACTCATCAAATCTCTCTGGATGATCAGGATACGACT